>SNQJ01S0004050.1:102156-116948 GCA_010110895.2 Picea sitchensis | reverse complement strand
ATGGGGAGGTGTGATCAGGGGATCAAATTTTGCTCAATTTTCAAAGTGCTCAGAATGTGACGAAAATAGTGCCATTGCGTCTATCTTGTCTTCCTGATTCTGGCGGTATATTTACTTTATCAAATGGAGTCCGTATGAAGGAGATATCACGATCTGTCCGCCAAGCCAAATAGACAAAATTTTTGGATGTTGACTGTACTTGTTCGTACAGTCCATACAGTGACGTGGCATGACTGTATAGGCCGTATGGTGATGATGTGGCAGTTGGTTATTGGTTGGTTGCTGGCATATTGGATGGTGACACTTGTCCGATTGGTGGCGAGTAATATGAGGACACGTGGACCAATCCATGGGCGCCACATGTCCCCTTCATTTTTTTCATTGGTTATATAAAATTATATGGGGAGTCCATGGGGTTCAACCCCCGAACCTCCCCCAACTCTAACGACTTCATAAATCTCCATTAACCATTATGCCTCCACATGAACCTTGATAGTAATATGGTTTTATTATTATTTAACGTTGATATATGTCGGATGTAAAGGGGGGTCGGGCCAGGGCTAAGCCCCGACCCGTGGACACATTGTATTACATACGACCATATATATAAAATCCCAACCGTTACTGCGTGCATTACATTGCATTGAATTGCAATGTATTGCAATATTACATTCCATATATATATAAACTATAGTTTGCATATTATATTAACCTGCGCGTGGGGTTTTGAACCATAACCTTTGGTTAAATATGCATGCATGTAACCCGTGGTTTGACCGGTGGTTTAACCGTGCAGGGGTTACACAGTTGGACAATGAATTAACCACTTTGCCCAGCATTCGGTCACATGCTACCATACGCCCAGGTGCCAAGGCGATTAGGGGCTGGAGGCGCCTTAACCATCCTACAGTTTGCACCGTTGGTGCGGTTGCACCCGGTGCCAAGTTTTTATGCTTTAAAGAGCATGTGAGCCAGGTTCACTCAAGGGGAGTGTGAATTGTAGAACCAGAGACAACAAGCTTGGAGAAGGAGACTTCCAGGAGGCCTATCTTTCTCATTTTTCGACCGTTTCAGGTGCCGAAAGAGCCCATACAGGGGTTTTGGGACGCTGGGAAGCCATTGGAGCAGTCGGTTTGTCAGTTTGAGCATTGTAAGACATTGTTTTGAGAAATTTTGAGAAATTAATAATAATAATCCATTGGAAGCTGGACCAGGAGATGTAGCCCATAAGAGGGGTGAACTCCTTTATCAATTGATGTGCACATGTGTTTATGTTCAATGTTGATGCTGCTGTCTATGTGTATTTTTCATAAGTAATCCTTAATTTATGTGTAGCAAATTGATGTTGTTTCTTTAAACACATAACATTTCACTTGCAATAATTATTCAAGTTTTTCAAGTCTTCTTCATTTTTAGATCAAGGAGTCCCTTTAAACATGCAATGGAGTGTGATATAAATATTGTTGTGAATGAAGCATAGTCAACATATCTTTCTTCTCAGAGATAGTTCTATAGTATTTTTCTCTCTTGTTCATTAATAGAAGTTGGTTTTTAATATATTTATGTGTTCTTCGCATTATCTCTATGTATTTCCTTGTTATATATCGGTTACATTTTTCCCTTCATGTCGTTCTCAAAATAATTTGTATCAGTGGTATCATAGCATGATACTCCTTGTCATTTCTTAGAGCAGGTCCCCCAAGGTCAGTGTTTAGATAGTTCAGTCTCAAGTTATTTTCTCTTAAGGACAACTTCTCTTGCCATCCGAAGCAACCTTCGATGGAGGAAGAAAAGAGAGATGACAAAGCATGATATCCTTTCGAGACATTTCTCAAGGAATCCCTCTTGCGACAAACGAAAGAGATGATGGACAGCTTTACTCAAATCCTTTGAAGACTACCGATGGTGGTGACTAAGCCATCCTCGACAAAAAGTCATTTTGAAAGTGAGAAACTCTTCAAGGTACAAGTCAATTTTGATATCCCCTTATTTGAAGGACAGATAGATGCATATGCTTTAGAAAAATGGTTGAACCTCCTAAAAGGTTATTACTCTATCCAAAAATTATTCGAAAGTGAAAAGATCACCTTCATGCTCCTTAAATCCCTTCCACATGTTAGAGCTTGGTGAGAAGGTTACTGGGAGAGGTAAACCGCATATGAATCTACACTATTTGGGAGAGAACCCACTTGGGCGACCTTTGTAGATTCCCTAAAGGAGGAGTTCTACCATGTTGAAAACTATGATGAACAATACATGATATGGACAACTCCACATTAGAAAAGTGAACAGACGGTGTCGGAGTACACCAAAATATTTTATACCTTATGCTCAAAGATGGGTATCAAAGACTCTAAGCGGCCCTGGTTTTGATGTACTATAATAGTATACATAAGTACATCCAAAAAAATATGGATTTCTTGAGCATCTCCTCAATGGGAGATTCTTATCTATATGCAGTCAAAATTGAGAAGAAATTCAAGCAACAGAGTAAGTGGTAGAAGCATGGAAAAGGAAACTCTAACTCATATAATGACGGCCATATAAACGAAGGCCAACCTCAAGAGACCCAGTCCTAGATGAAGGAAAATAAGGGTAACGAGAAGCATAAGAAAGACACCGAAAAGTGGTGTGAGTTCCACAACAACCCTTGGCACAAAATTGATGAATGCCTCTCAATACATTTATTGGTGGTATAGATTAAAGACAAATCATCGAACCCTGACATTGACCTTGAAGCAGAAATAAAGAAAAGAAGAAAGATCATTGATGTAGAACCCACTCCTACTTTTTCAACTGCAACAATCCAACAATAAGATTATCTTGAGGGGGAGTGACTCTTCCATTCAAAAATGTCAGTGAAGGGTACTCCACTACATTTAATTGTTGATAGACGAAGCGAAAAGAGAATCATATTAGCAGAGGTTGTCAAGCAGTTGGATTTTGCAGCAGTGTCTCTTGTCCTACGACATCAAGCCCTTCAAGGATGAGGTATTGTGTGATGTGGCCCCACTTGAAGTTTGTGATGTTATATTAGGCTAGCCATATATGTGGAGGCATCATTCTATTTATGTTTCTCAACCCCGTAGAATCATTGTTACTCTGGGGAGTCATCTATACGAGATACCATAGGGAGTTCTGTCTATTGTCCTGCCAATTTTTTTTCAAAAAGTAATCTATCATACTACAAAGTTTATCCTCTTCACAATCTAATCAAAAGGTGAACAGAAAGAAAACCACAACCACTTCAGCCTTATCCCAATACCTTTCAATCAAACATAAGTGTTAAATTTAGAGCTACTATTAAGTTGTTTTCAATTTACTAGAGAATAATAACATAGACAGGATCAATGAGAGAAACAAAATCACAAGGTATACAAAATGTTATCCTAGGAACCCCTCATGGGGGAGAAAAATCAGAAAATACTTCCTTAATATAGATTGCCAATACAATTCCAAGATAAAACACCAAACACTAGAGAATATCCAAGACTGAGCAATGTGACTCTCTCTTGTCCTTCATCTAACTGCAACTTCGTTCAAACTTGGGCACTAGATGAGTGACTTGAGTGAGTGAGTGAATGAGGTGATAGCTTCTCTTATTTATACTAGATGAGGAGAGATAGGGTTGTGTCTCTTCACTAGGTAGGGACGACTTCTTCAACCATCGATTAAAACTATTTTAATTTTCCCTAGGGGTCGAATTTTCAATTAAGATCATATAAACATGGTTTTACCAATCCATAATAGGGTATTTGGTCATACATAAGTCCTGACATGATAAATCCAAAAAAGGGGATTGATCTATTGAATCATAACTCAGTTATAATTGGAATATACTTCCCATTTACAATATTTCAACACTCCCCCCTAGTAGGAAGGGTATTCTACAACATCATCAGGAGAGAGAGGGAAGAAACATCATCAACATCTGGAACATTGAATGACATATCTATAAGTCATTGGAATTTTTCTTAATCACCAATAACATAATCATTCACAACATGGAGCTGGAATAGAATCATCATCATCGTTAACAACATGGAGCTAGAATCTGAAACATCAACATCAATTAGTATAAAAATATAACAACAACATCAACAACACTAGGTTGATACAGTATCATCAACAAGACGAGGTTGATACAACAACAACATAAACAACAACATGAGGCTGATACAACAACAACACCATCGACATAATGAAGTTGGACCAACAACATCATCAACAACACGAGGCTAGAGAAACAACATAATCAGCACAATGATGAGATAACAACATCATCATCATACGGAAAGAGAATGAGGAAGGTGTAACAACAACATTTTTTGGTACTCTAACAGACCCTAGGGATCTTCCCAGGAATCATAATATTCCCTACGATATCAAATCTTGACTAAGCTACCACATGGTACTCTGACAAACCATCCTTACTAGGCCTTCGGGACCTACCCAGGAATCAAACAATTCCGTAGGATAGAAAATCCTAACTGAGCTGCCACTACTGACCACAACTCAAAAATACATGCATAGGTACTCTGACAAAATGTCCTTACCAAACCTTCGGGATGATCATACCCCTAGGATATAAAATCCCAATTGAGCTACATGTTATTGGTCAAGATACCATAGTATCATCAACATCACTCCCCCTTTTGAGGGAGGTCCTTTCAGACTATACCAAGCTTGTATCAAAACTATTCAAACTTTACACAAGAGAGAGGCTTAGTCAACAAATCTACAACCTCCTCATATGTGCCAACAAATTGGAGCTTTAAAACTCCCCTCTACACCATATCATGAATGTAGTGATAATCAATGTCTTTTTGCTTCGACATGTCATGAAACATAGGGTTCTCCATCATCTTTATGAAACTCTATTTATCACATAGAATTATGGTTTCTTCCATCTCTAGATCAAATAGACTTGTCAACAAATTCATAATCCATATAGCTTCACAACTAGCGGAATATGATGCAGTGTATTCCACTTCTATCATGCTGAGAGAAATACTGGATTACTTCCTGATCTATGATGAAGTCATGGATAACCCTAGACTAAAACAACATCCTAAATTTATTTTTCTATCAGGAACACTTCCATCCCAATCTAAATCAGTATAACCAACCAATTTGAATCCATGATCTCCATTATAACACAAACCAAAGTCCAATGTACCCTTAAGATATCTCATCACATGTTTTGCAATAACAAGTTGAACACGTCCGAGCTCAACCAGATACTGACTCAAGGTGTTCACAAAAAAAAATGTATCTAGCCTGGTATTCGTCAGATACATCAACGATCTAATGATTTATTAGTACAATGTAACATCAACCAATTCTGACGAAGTATCAACTAGGAGCTTCAACTTTGTTTCCATGGGTGTGTTCATGGCTTTACATTCCAACATATCAAACCCCTTTAGTATTTCAACTACATACTTCCCTTGGTTAAGGAAGATCTTCTCTGGGCTCTGAAAAACTACAAGACCTAATAAATAGTGCATCATGCCTAGTTCTTTCATTTAAAATTATGTAGGAAGCTTCTTCTTACAGTCAGTGATAATATTTTCTTCTTCAGTTAAGAATAAGTCATCCACATACAACATAAATATAACTGACTCATCATTCATAACCTTGAAGTAAAGGTTAGAATCAACTATAGTTTTGGTAAATCCCAATCTCGTCAGGAAACTGTCAATTCTTCCATATTAAGATCTAGGAGCTTACTTCAACCCGTATAGAGCCTTCTTCAACCTAGAGACATGGGTTTTTTTATCTTCAAATTCAAACCCTTGATATTGATCTATACACACTTCTTCTTCAATAACACCAATTTGTTGAGGATTATAGGGAGTGGTGAGCTCCTTGTTAATCTCGACATCCTTGTAAAATATTACAATTTCTTTTGAGGTGTATTCTCCTCCATTATATTATTTGAGTATGTTGATTTTTCTTTAAGAGAGGTTGATGGCATTGGGCCACATATATGTGAGTGGATGAGCTCCAAGATTCCTTCTTCTTTGTTGTCTCTCTTCGGGAAAGGATTCTTTATGTTCTTTCCTTGTGCACATCTCTTGCACACACCTTCATTATCAACCTTGAATTTTGGCAGACCTGTAACTAGCTTGCTTAGATATGGTAAGGCTTTATAGTTGATGTGAGCTAGTATTCTATGAAAAATTTCACATGGAATCTTAGCGTATTGAGTCAACGATGCATATGAGTGACCTTTTAATTTATATAGAACACCTTCTTCTATTCCAATAACAATTTCATATTCTATGGTTTTTCCTTTAGTCCACATAAGAAATTCACCATCTATGAATGCAACTATGAATTCTTTATTATCTAAAGCTAAGATAGAAAGAAAATTCTTTGTCAAGCCTGGTACATATAGTGCATCCTTCATTTTCATTGGATTCCCTGAATCAAGTTTGTAGGTGGATTCTCCCACTCCTTTGATAGGGTACTAGTAATCATCTCTGAGTGTAACTTTCTGGAGAAAATATTTTCTATAAGGCTAGAGAGAATGTCTTTCTGACCTGCCATGTGTTTAGAGGAACCACTTTCTATTATCCAAGTATCCTCTCTAGGTGACACAGATCCTAAGAGGGAAGAGAATAAAACATATTATTCAGTCTTTTCTTTAATCATCATTTTGGGTGGCTCATCATCTTCAACTGTATGGGCATGGTGTATTTTGTTATTTATCTTCTTATATTCTTCTCTCTTGGCTGGAAAATTCTTAGAAATATGTCCCATCCTATAACAATGATAAAATTGATAAGAGGAGAAATATTTTTCTCTTCTTTGACCTTTTTGAAACTTTTGTAATCCCCTAGGAGGGTGAGATTCTTTATGGGAGCGGGGGAATCTCTTTCGAGAGTGAGATTCCTTATGTAGGTGGGTCTCCTTATAGAAGTGAGAACTTTTCTTTCCTCCTTTAGAATGAGTATATATAGGGCTTGATATTCATCCCTTACTATTACTGCTTCTCAATTAGCTACTCTTGCTTCTTCTTGAAAACATTCTTCCCAAAGACTATCAAATTGGAGTTTCTCCTTTCTTGCACAGATAGTTTGGATGAAGGAATCCCAAGGTATTGTGAGATCATTAAGATATTTCATCATAAGTTTATATTCATCCATATTTTCTCCAATTTCTTCTAGTTTTTCCTTGGATTGAGAAACCCTAGATAAATAGTCATGACAGTTTCTCCTTTCTGCATCTTTGTATTCTTGAGTTGGGTTCTCATATTCATATTCTGGAAGATATTCCTTCCTTCATACATTGTGGTTAGGGAATCACACACTTATTTTGGAGTATTATTAGAATACACTTGAGGGATAAAGTGGTTTTTAATCAAGTCTGCAATGATTCTTTTGTCCCTAAACATATCCTTCTCGTAATGTTTTTTGGTTGCAGCTTCTGTGGGTTCCAATACATTTTCCTTTACGAATTTTGCAAGTTAATTCTCTTCAAGAATGATTGAAACCCTATACTTCTAGGAATGGAAATTTTCCACACCTTCTAACTTATCAACAAGCTTAGTGCATGTAGAAATCTTGACCTGGAGCTGGGAAAATGACCAAAAAATGAGAGTTCTCAGAAATTGAATTGGAACTTACCAGTAGGTGTGTTTGGCGGAGGTGGGTAGGCTGGTGCAATCTGTTTTCATAAAATCCAAATTTTACCTATTGAAATTGGACATGCGCAAACCTGGACTAGTACTTTTGGTACTGGTTCTAGTTTCCTGGTTTTCTAGTTTTCTCGTACTAGTGAAAACTAAGGTTTCACTTTTCAGAGGGTCTACCCACTGTAAAGTTGCGCTCAAGATTCCAATGATTTCTCTAGGCTAGGGTGCACTTCCCTAGATGATCGTTTGGCTAAAATTTCCTTCCAACAAAATCCGTAATTCTCTTATACGACCAAAATGATGTTTTTGGTTACCCAGTGAAAGGTGATCTAGTCAGTTTAGCTTTGATACCATGTTAAATTTAGAGCTTCTATTAAGTTCTTTTCAATTTACTACATAATAATAACATAAACAATATCACTGAGAGAAACATAATTACAAGGTACACAACATTTTATCACGGGGAATAAAACCTAGCAAAAACTTCCTTAATATACATTTCCAGTATAATGCCAAGATAAAAGACCAAACACTAGACAATATCCAAGACTTAGAAATGTGCCTCTCTCTTCTCCTTCCTCTAACTACATCTTCCTTCAAACTTCCGTACTAGATGAGTAACTAGAGTGAGTGAGTGAATGGCGTGCTAGCCTCTCTTATTTATACTAGTTTAAGAGCACTATGGTTGTGTCTCTTCATTTGGTAGGGCTAACTTCTTCAACTACTAGTTAAAACCACTTTAATTTTCCCTAGGGACGACTTCTCAATTAGCATCATATAAACCTAGTTTGAACAATGGACCACAATAGGGGATTTGGTCATACATGAGTCTTGACATGATCAATCCACAAAAGGGGATTGATATATTGAATAATAACTCAAATATAATTAGAATATACTTTGCAGTTACAATATTTCAACAAGAAGCCGATCGAAAAGGTTGTAGAAGAGTACCAAGATGTTCTTGTTGCACCTATGGGGGTGCCTCCAAACTGCCCAGTAAAGCAAGGTTATAAAATAACCCTTCATACTCTTCATGTTTCATATTCACAGACATAGTCATCCCAAAATCAGGTAGATTATGAAATTATATTGGTTGAATGGATTCAACCCCTACAACAACAGGTTCATGACAACCTTTAACAAGATAATAAGGACAACTTTTTCACCAAGGAAAGAAGTGCACTAATCTTCATATTTAGAAGAAGTCTCCATGTATCCCAAGGTAACGTGATGTAATTGGGATCATTTCTTCCTAAGGGGGGAAGAATGATCCACATCGATCTCGGTGGCCATCCACCTTTTCCACTGAATCACCATTTTGAGCCTATGGTTTTGATAAACCATGATATTCACCCTATTGATGGGGAATGGAATGCAATGGCATATTCATTTGTTAATTAAATATATCATGTAATTATTCCCTAGTTGTCTTATGTACATTCCTACAACATAACATTAATGCACTAGATCCCATTATAAATCTACAGTTAAGAGCGCTCAAGATAGAGTAGTACTGGGATGGGTGACCAACATGAAGTTATATTTTTTTACATACCTATGGAATTTTATAAAATTACTCCAATTTATCCCACATGCATCATGGTAATTGTTCTCCTCTAACACATATATAATTGAGGTGAAAGAGGCCCTTTAAGCAGGAAATGGGGTGTGATGTAAATCTTGTTGCAAATGAGGCATAGCCAACATCTCTTTCTTTTCAGAGATAAGCTACCACATTCTGCCAATTTGTGTTCTACAATGTTTTTCTCTCTTGTTCATTAATAGAAGTTGGTTTTCACTATATTTATGTCTTCTCCACATTATCTTTGTGTATTTCCTTGTTATATATTGGTTATACTTTTTTCTTCATGTTGTTCTCAAAATAATATGGATCATCGGATTGCTTGACAAGGGTAAGCACTAGAGTACCACTCTGAAGCCCCTCATTCTTCTCATTATGAGAATACACATAATTCCCACTCCACTTGGGGTCCTCCAAACTCCTAGAATAAACTTTGAAAAGTGGATATGCATAAATTTGATGGATTTGACCCAGTTGGGTGGGTCTCTGAATTGGAACACTACTTATCCCTTTATGATATTAAGGATGATGATACCAAACTGCATGTATGTGTTTTGTACTTAGACTAAGAATGTTGGTAATGGTGGCAATGGCATAACAAATGTTATCCAGGACATCCCAATTGGAACATGTTCAACAAAGATGTTTATGCATGTTTTGATACTGAATCTCATTATTGAGGGTGCCTCACCAAGATTAAACAAATAGGTTTGGTTTCCGACTTCATCCGAACATTTCAACAATTAGATATCATAATTGAGGGCTTATTTGATGAATTCTATCTTGAATGATTCATAAGTGGCTTAAAGGAGGAAATTTTTGCTCATGTTTACATGCACCATCCTATTAATTGGTTGCAGGCATGAAAATAAGCATTGGAAGATGAGACCATTCTTCAGGCCCAACCCTTTCATTCTTAATTCCCCAAATTTCCTTGTTCTGGGGATACCACTGATCCCACTCAAACATTAAATGTTCAAAAGGTGTCTCTAGCAGAAATGGAAAAACGTAGGAAACAAGGGCTTTGTTATTACTGTTATGACAAATATGTGCTAGGATATAAATTTTGTGAAACAAATTTCTTCCAGTTTAATGGGTACGAGGATCGAATTTCAGATGAGACCCCCAAGCTAGAGGATACTGAGCCCACTCAACCCCTCTCATAAGTTGTTGTAACTCTTGAGGAACCAACAAAACCTGTCATCTCTCTCCATGCCCTTGTCTGTAATTATTCTCCATAGACATTAAATATCAAAGGATGAATCAAACAAAGACTATTCGTAGTGTTGATTGATAGCGTAGAAACCCATAATTTTATTCATCACAGGGTCTCCGAGGATGTCAGTTATTTTTATTCGACCAGTTTCAGATTTTCAAATTCTCATAACTAATTGTTGTAAAATGAAATGTGGGGGCCGTTGTGAGAATTTAAAAGTCCACATGGGTAATTATACCCTAAAAACTCACTTTTTTTCCATTTCCATGGGACGATGTGATATTGTCTTTGGTGTTCATGAATGGTTGCAGACTTTGGGACTGATTACCATGGATTATCAGGAGTTATATATGAGATTTACTCAAGAGGATCCCACCTATACCCTTCACAGCTTGCATCCTGGGTCCCTCAAAGTTATCAACTCTCACAGAATGGGAAAACACCTAAAGTAAGGTCATTGTGGGGTGATTTCCCAATTTAATTCCATCCATGTACAAGATCCATCATTGCTCACAATCCATCTTGAACTACAACACATTTTTTACAAGCACCATCGGGTCTTTGACACACCCATAGAACTATCCCAATCTCTAGGTGAGCATGATCATAGAACCCCTCTCCTTCTTGATAGTCCTCCCCCCAATGTATGCCCCTACAAGTACCCCTTTGCTAAAAAAAATGAAATAGAAAAAATAGTGCACGAATTATTGGAAGCCTGGGTAATTTTCTCAAGTACCAACCCATACTCCTCCCATGTTTTCAAATTCCTAAAGAAAGAAGGTTCTTGGCACATGTGTCTAGATTTCCTCACCCTTATTAAATTGATCATTAAGGATAAGTTTCCCATTAATTTAGTTGATGAGCTATTGGATCAACTCTGGGGTGCTTGTTTCTTCACCAAATTGGATATTCACTTAGGTTATCACAAGATTGGATGAAGGAAGTAGATATACCAAAGACCTCTTTTAGAACTCATTAAGGCCATTATGGGTTGTTGGTAATTCCTTTTAGACTTTCCAATGCTCCATATACCTTTCAAAGTCTCATGAATAAACTCTTGAAGCCCTACCTTTGGAATTGTTTTTAGGTTTTTCTATGACATTCTTAGTTACCGCCACACTTTTGATTCCCATATTCAACACGTGGACAAAATAATCCAACTATTATAGAACCATCAATTGTTCGTAAAAAATTCCAAGTGTTATTTTGGGTAAAGTGAGGTCAAATACTTGGGACACATTGTTGTTTATGACGGATTACACATGGACCCCCACAAGATTCAATCCATGCAGGATTGGTCACATCATAAGAACTTGAAAATCCTTTGGGGTTTCCTTGGCCTCACTTGATATTACAGGGAATTTGTCTACCATTATGGAAAAATATCCCGGTCATGGACAAACCTTCTTAATAAGAATGCATTTCAGTGGGCCCGTCTTGCTAAGAAATCCTTCTTAGATTTCAAGTAGGCCATGCGTACTGCCCCTGATTTTAACAAAAAATTTATGGTTGAATCAAATGCTTTAGGTATTGGTATTGGTGTAGTTCTCAGCCTAGACGATTGACCTCTTGATTTCACTAGCCAGGATTTGAGTAGTCACAATTTGGGAAAATATACATATGTAAATGAAATGATGGTCATTATACATTTTGTACACACTTGGAAACCATATCTATTGGAGAAATTTTTTATATCAAAACCAATCACCATATTCTGAAGTATTTCCTCAAGTAGAGTTTGTCATCCGAAGAAAAAAATAAGTGGCTAACCAAAATGTTGGGCTATGATTATGACATCATCTATATGAAAGGAAAAGACAATGTCGTTCTAGATGCATTTTCCAGAAAAGGTGAAGATGAAGGTTCCCTCTTTTCTCTCTCATTACCAATCCCTCATTGGATTAATTAAGGTTGGCGTGAATAGCTCGCCCATCCCACTATCTCATAGATAATTCACTGGCTTCAGACAGACACTAGCCCTCCCACTATATATACTAGGAAATCCAATATACTTAGAAATAAGCATCACTTTCTTCTGTCTATGGATTCATCCCTCAAGACTAGGATATTAAATATGTTGCATTATTCTTCTCTTGTGGGTCACTCAGGATCCCAAAATACATATGCTCGTTCTCTCCTCTCTTTTTTTGGGAAGGTGTGAATAAGGATATCCTCACCTTTGTCACTGAATGTGATATTTTCCTACACCATAAATGGGAAACTATCAATACCCCTAGAGCTCTCCATTTGTTACCCATTCTAGCCTCCATTTGGACTGACATCTCCATGGACATTATAGTGGGCCTTCCCAAAGAGGATAACAAGTCAGTCATTATGGTAGTGGTCCACCTCCTCTCCAGGTATGCACACTTTTATGCCTTACCGAACCATTTTACGCCAACCCTAGTTGCACAAGTTTTCATTGATAAAATTTTCAAGCTGCATGGCATGCCCACATCCATTGTATCTGACCATGACATGGAATTCATCAACACCTTTTAGAAGGAATTGTTCAAATTACAGGGAACACAATTGAACATGTGCACAACATACCACCCATATATAGATGGGCAAACAAAAGTGGTCAATAAGTTTTTGGAAAGTTAATTGCGTTGTTTTGTTTCAAACAAACAACATCATTCAATGCAATGGTCACCATTGGCAGAATGATGGTACAAAACTTCCTATCATGCAACCACCAAAACGACACCTTATGAAATGGTGTATGGGAAAGAACCTCCTGTAGTAACTTTATATCTTCCAGGAACACTAAAGGTCCATGATATTGATAGGTTGTTGCAAGGTAGGGAAGTTACCCTCACAAATCTAAACGGAAAGCTCCACATGGCCCAAAATCGTATGAAGCAACAAGCTGACCAACAATGGTTCAAAATGATTTTACAAGAGGGTGATCATGTGTTTCTCCTACTCCAACCTTACAACAAAACATCACTTAAATACCAAGGCCACCATAAGTTTGCACCCAAATTTTATGCCCCCTGTCATATTCTCAAGCGCATTTGTCCAGTTGCATACAAACTTGCACTCCCAATAACTCCAAAATATATCGAGTGTTCCATATTTCTTGTTTGAAGAAAGTGGTGGGTCAGAATTGTTGGTTTCAAACCATCCTACCTAAACTATATGAATAAGGCTCCATTTGGATGTAACCTGAATCAATCCTCAACATGCGAGAGAGTCACCTATAGGGATAAACTATCAAAGAAGTGCTAATTAAACAGAAGGATACATCTCTAGAGGATGCAACTTGGGAACCAACTGCCATCCTACAACAACTTATGCATCTTCAAGCTTGAGGAAAAGGATTATTTTGAAGGATGAGGGCATGTTAGGATTTGTCCCTAACCACTGATAGCTATTCATTGTAAGAAGTGGTCAACCCTCATTATTATCAGGACTACAAGTCGTTAATCTTGGTTAGTATAATTACTTATGTATAGCGCATGGTATTGGCCCACAATATTTTTGGTTGTGAACTATATTTAAATAATACATCTCTCCATTGTAGGTTGTTGAGGATTATTGTAATAAATCCCTTCTCATTTGGAGGTTGCCCATAGAAGAGGCAAGTGAACTAAGTTTTATGTGATATCAATAATATATGTATGCTCTATATTTGATGTTCATGTTACTTGCCCAATATACTTTCTCATTCTTTTAATTGTTCCAAGTATATCACACATTGTAAACATACAACTACCTTATAATCCCTCTTTTTCATTTGCTCTTAGGAAGAAATCCGAGGGTATGTACTAAGATAGATAGAAAGTATAAGATTTCATAGATCATGTCTAACAAGTCATTGAATAATCCATTTAGTTATCAAATTACCCATGTAATTAATATCAATAAATAAAAGTCCTCATATTTGTTTTAAAAACTACATAATTTTCAGATAACTAACACCTCCTTTTTCCTAACACCTTCAAATGTATGCCAAATGTATGCATTGTGATAATTAAAAATTCCTTTAATGAAATAACTATACAATTACATTTGTTTTGAATATAAAAAGATATCCATGCCAAGAATTACAAGTCCATTAATTGATAAAACCACATCTTTGAATGCAATATTAATAAGTCTAAGTATGTCCTCTTCTTTAGTTGGAACACATATGTATCTCCCATATAAGCAACACCATTGAACTTACTTTTTATGGTAATTAAAACCTCATCTACTTTAACACCCCAATCTTACATTGTGGAGATTCCATACCTCCATGCAAAGAACACACATACCTTTGATGGTAATTAAAACATCATCCACCTTGACAACTCAATCTTACATTGTTCTTAATTTTTTCTTTGTTTATTTATATATTTATA
>SNQJ01S0004050.1:39016-69457 GCA_010110895.2 Picea sitchensis | reverse complement strand
TAAGTTTAATATTTTTTAATTTATAATTATCATTATTTTATATAATTTATGAATTAAAATATTTAATATAATTAAATAATTAATTTAAAAAATTATTTATAATCATCATAATGAAAAATCAGACACCAATCAGACATATGCCAGGATATCGTGGATTCTAGAAGGGATGCACTTTCACTACACATCGACGACCGGTGCCTCAACAACAAACACCTTATCGGGGACCACAACATTAGTAGCAATGTCGACCGCAACAGCAACAATTTAGGCTTGTTCAGTAGAACAAACTAGGATTCCGGGCCGGTGGGATGTCATCTTCTACTTTTGGTACCAGGAATACTGGACCCAAGAAGGGGTGTTGGATGTGTGGGGAGCCACACTACCAGCACCACTACCCAGTGGAGAGGAATAGAGCGTTTGGATTAGTCGGACCCACTACCATGGGAGATTTGGGCAAGGCCCATCGAATTCATGTAGCGATGAATAACTATCAGGCAGAGCACCAGTCGACTTTGCTCAAGACGTTAGGTACCGTTGCTAACTAGACCCTTAGTATTTTAATAGATTCTGGTGCTACCAAGTGTTTCATTTCTGGTGCAACGCTAAAAAGGATCAAGGTAAATCCAATCAAACAGGATGAGTTTATCTTTATAGAGATGGATTCGGGAGCCAAACATAAGGTTGGAGGAAAGGTTATGGGCTATACCCTCAACCTGGGAGAGTTTGTCACCAGGGCCAACCTGTACGTCACGATCTTAGGATCTTATGACGTCATGATCGGTATGGACTAGTTGGAATCGCATGAGGCGATACTCAACTGTAATATGAAACAGTTGAGCTTGATCGATGATGAGGGACATAGATGCATGATTGTAGGATGGAAGCAGGGAGTTTCCCCAAGGTTCATATCTTCCTTGCAGCTCCAGAAGAGCATGTGCAAGGGATGTAAGTTTTATGCAATCCTTGCATTCAATGAAAAGGGAGTAGTGGAAGGTCTAGAACACATTCTCGTGTTGAGAGAGCTTACGGACGTCTTTCTGGAGGAGTTACCTGGAATGTCGTTGTAGAGGGAATTGTCGTTTACCATAGACCTGAAACCAGGGACCGAACCGATAGTAAGAACACGTTATAGGATGTCGACCCCTGAGTTACAAGAGTTGAGAATGCAACTGAAGGAGTTGTTGGACTTCAGACCGATATGTCCAAGTGTGTCACCGTGGGGTTCGCCTATTATTTTCATACGAAATAAGGATGGGTCGTGGATCCTCTGCATTAACTACCATCAATTGAACAAGGCAACGATCAAGAATCAATATCTGTTGTCGAGGATTGATGATCTGTTCGATCATATGAAGCAGGTGATGGTGTTCTCAAAGATCGATTTGCGATCAGGGTATCACCAGTTACGGATCAAGGAGGATGATGTCCCTAAGACCGCCTTTAAGATGAGGTTTGAGAATTACGAGTTTATTATTTTACTGTTTGGACTGACAAATTCCCCAGGGGTATTTATGAGTTTGATTAACGGGGTGTTCCACGAGTACTTGAACAAATTATTCCAATTATTCATTGACGATATTTTGATTTACTCTTGGATGACGGAGGAGCATGATGATTAGTTGCACTTGTTAGTACAGTGTCTGCGAGAGAACAAATTATTTTGGAAGTTGTCCAAATGCTCTTTCTATCAATCGAGGATTCACTACTTAGGGCATGTCATCTCCGGTGAAGGTATCATCGTGGATCCAGCGAAGGTCGAGGCTATTATCGAATGGTCTGCGCCAACGAATGTCCCAGAAGTGCGTAGCTTCATGGGTTTAGCAGGATACTATCAACGGTTCGTCGAGGGATTTTTGAAGATAGCAAATCTGATCATGGAGTTGCAGAAGAAGAGAAAGAATTTTGTTTGGACTAAGATATGCACAGAAGCTTTTCAGAGGCTCAAAGAGATGTTGACAATGACATCGATACTAAAGGTCCCTGCCATGGACGCAGACTTCTTGGTATGCACTGATGCGTCCAAGGAAGGCTTAGGCGGAGTCTTGATGAAAGACGGTCAAGTAATCGCTTACATCTTGAGGAAACATAGAAGGCATGAGGAGAACTATGCGACGAATGATTTGGAGTTGTTAGACATTGCTTATGCCTTGAAGGTTTGGAGACACTACCTAGTTGGACGAAAAGTTGAACTAAAGATGGACCACTGTGGACTACAACACATCTTTACGCAAAGATGGACCACCGTGGACTATGACCTAAACGCACGACAATGACATTGGTCGGAATTGCTTAGCAAGTACGATTTTGAGATTTTTTACATAAAAAGAACAATGAACCGAGTGGCAGATGCATTGAGTCAGAGACCATGTATCTTTTCAGTGTTTCCTCTTCATACGAATCTATGTGAAAATATTCTAACCTTATAGCATGACGATGAGTGGTAGAAAGAGGTCGAGGATTTTATTGGACAAAATTGGATTTACCAAGAGGTACCAAGATTTGAAGGATTTACGTTTGACGACACTGGATTATTGAGGTTTAAAAATTGGATTTACGTACAGCCGAACGACGAGTTGAGGAGCTTGATCCTAAACGAGGCTCATAGAGCGGTATATATGGCTCACCTGAGAGTCACGAAGATAAGGGCAGACCTTAAACCCTTATTCTTTTGGGAAGGAATGAAGGCAGACGTAGTCCACTATGTGGCTAGATGTCTAGAATGTTAGTAGGTAAAGGATAAACATAGACATCCAGTAGCATTACTACAAGCACACAATATTCCAGAGTCAAAGTGGGAGGTCATTTCAATGGATTTTATTATTGGATTTCCATTGACGACAGGGATACATGACTCGATTTTTGTAGTAGTCAACACTCTAAGGAAGAGTGCTCATTTTATTCCTTTGTGTATGACGTATCTAGCACTTGACATAGCTAGAGTTTTCATCAGTGAGATTGTAAGGCTGCATGACATGCCTAAGAGGATTATATCCGATCGAGGATCAGTGTTTAATGGACAATTTTCAAGAGGCCTTGGGAAACCAACTTAAATTTAGTACTGCGTATCACCTAGATACTAACGGATAGACTGAATGAAAGAACATACCTTGGAGGACATGTTGCGCAAGTATATGATGGACCAACAAAATCGTTGGGAAGAATTCTTTCCATTGGTAGAGTTCGCTTATAACAATAGTTACCAAAGCACCATTAAGATGGTGCCTTTCGATTTCCTATATGGGTGACCATGTCAGACGCCTTTGAGTTGGGATCATCTTGAGGATAGGTTCCTGGTGGGACAAGAAGCGATCCAAGAAATGGAAATGAAAATGAAAATGATAAGACAAAGGATTAAAGAAGTGCAGGATCGACAAAAGACTTATGCGGATGCGCACCGTGTTGACCGTAGTTACGAAGTTGGCGATCAAGTCTTCTTACGCGTAAAACCGCACAAGAGTTCAATCAAGTTGGGAAAGGGAACTAAACTCTCACCTAGGTTCGTGGGACCTTTCGAGATCGTGGAAAGAAAGGGGCCCATAGCCTATCGACTAGCCTTGCCTGATTCTTTGAGGCATATGCATGATGTTTTTCACGTATCTATATTGAGGCATTATATTAGTGATCCTACACATGTTATTGACATGAGTTCATTGCAGGTATTGGACAAGGGGGCACTCATGGCTGAGTCGATTTGCATCATGGATCATTGCGTTTGATAGCTAAAACGTTGAACAGTAGATCAGTTCAAGGTCCAGTGGGACCACTATTGTCCGCACTTGGTGACCTAGGAGGATGCATATGATATGCACCAGTAGTTTCCATTTTTGTTTGATAGATAGACTTATGATATTGTGATACAAATTATTTTGGCCCTTATATACTGTGAATCTTCGGGATGAAGTTTATACCAAGAGGGGGTGTATGTAACATCCCTCTCTTGCACACACTAAGCAAACTTATTCTTTGAGGACACTTGCTCGCAAGTGATCCAGATTATTATATTTTTGGGCATTTCATTTATGATTATGAGGCGTCATGGATTGATGGCTTCTTATTTTGTTGTATTGACATAGACAAGTGCTATTGACTTGGTTTTCCTGAGTGTGGAGGATTTTGGACCTTGAGGATGCAGAGGCATCGATGAAACCCCTTGGACTCTGGATCAAGTCACAGAGTGGTCTATTGGGGGTTTGATTGTTGTATATATGACATTTGTGCATCTGATTAGATGATATGATTATGGATAATATATTTGACATGATTTTTTGATGATGCAGGCTGACGATAGCTTGCTGACCAGACTCACATGTGGAGTAGAGGGATCATGCATGACTACGAGAGACATTGAGGGAGAGGTGTGGACAACAACCCTGCCACAACCTACTAGCTCTCTCTTCGTGGCTCAAATTGTAGGTTAACGATTACCTAGTTCAAGAAGACCCACAATGCCATGAGGGCTGACTGTGACAGTGACTCACGATTATTCTAAGGGGTGCACAATAAGGTAGTGTCCTTATTCCTTAGAGGTCCTTAGTCTCCCACAATATCACCTTGCGGAGTATTCACCCTAGGGGTTTTTTATGTCTACCATGTCAGTCAAGAGACAAGTGGAACCCTTGGAGCATGTAGTGCGTCTTGAAGGGCACATCATGAAAGAGAAATGGAAAGAGGTGAGTGGCACCCTTGGAGCACGTAGTGCATCCTGAAGGGAACGTTGCATAAGAAAAATGGAAAGAGGCGAGTGGCACCCTTGGAACATGTAGTGCGTCTTGAAGGGCACATCATGCAAGGGAAACGAAATGAGGCAAGTGGCACCCTTGGAGCACCTAGTGCGTCCTGAAGGGCACGTCATGTTGTTAATTAATAAATGGATAAACCTAGATGGCCTTAGGCTGAATAACATGATAAGAAATATTTAAAACATTTCCCCTAATAAAATGTCGCCCAGCCTAGGAAAATAAAGTCTAGGTCTAAGTGATACTTGTGATAATTTTTTTTATCTATTTATATAAGAATAAAAATAAAAATAAATAAATAATAAGGATAATCATATTTAATCATGTGTTGAGAAGGGGGTAAGTAATTATTTTAATTTATATAAAAAAAAAAATTAGGGATAAAAATTTAAAAGGGGGAAAAAGGGAAATGATTGTTTTGTCACTATGCAAATTAAAAATTTATTAATTAAAAAGGGAAAGGGGGAAAGGTTAACTTTCTACACCTTATAATTTGAGTTTTAAATAAAAGGGAAATAAGGAAATCTAAAAGAATTAAGAAACTAGGAAAAAGCAGGAAACATAAAAAGAAAGGGGAAACACAAGGGAAAAAAAGTAGAAAGTCTAACTTAGTAAGGGAATATGGGGACACCTAGGAGCGATTATAGTAGTTCCTTTAGGTGGGTGAGGGAAATAGGAGTAATTAATTAATTAACAAAATTAATTTATGCTGCAATTAAGGGTATGGGTGACATATGTACGGGGAGGATTTTGTGAATTAAATTGTTGAAAAACAAATTAAATGGGAATTTGGGAAAGTAAAGGACTTGGGAACTCTATATAATGGAGGGAGGAGAAGGATGATAGATCTCTTCTGTTATGCGTAACCATATGCTGTAGAATTTTAGACTTGACTGACTTAGCTTGTGGGAGTTGGTATACCCAGCTTCGTGAGGAGTGGTTGCTCGGCCTTGCAGGGCAAGATGAGAGCTAGTTGATTCTTTGGTTTAGTGCACATGGCCCCTTTGCGGCTTGGGAGGATAAGGAGGAAGAAGAGTACCCCTAGAATTGGTTGGGAGGTATCGTTGAAGTCTCATCGGTCAGGAAGCGGGAGTTGCACGAAGCGCGCGGGACAACAACTCAGAGCGGGTGACTGGGGATACGGTATGCTTCCTTTATTTTTGCAGGGTAGTCGATTAGTATACTTTATGATTTTAGTTATGTATTTTAATTGAGTAAATAAAATGATTGAACCAACATTTTAATTGATAACTGAATCTCCCACACATCCTTAAGCTCGTTGTTGATTGATTCCCTTGGATTTTGATTCCCTACATGTTGTGACCATCCTATGGTTTTATTTCTTTGTGATGAGTTTGTGCTTTTCCTTCGCCTTCGTCCCTATATCATCAGTCCACACTTGAGCAGTTGGCCAAGAGCCGCATTGACGATCGTCACTTCAGTGTTAATAGACCTATAGATCCAAACGCCCTGCTTTTTTGTGCGTGGATGATGAGTGAAGGATGTTTCTGCCCAGCCTTCTAACCCTCTTGATTGTTCCTAGTTGAGTAATTGTCTTATGCCTATGGTGGTTTTTCTTCCCACAACGAACCACTTATGACCCTTGCGTTGATCCCTGCATTTAATAACCTCCCTGGTAATCATTCAAGGTTGAGTTCTAATGCTTCTCCTTGTGATTTATTGTGCATTTTTCCTTACTTTTGGTCTACCTTGCTCTATGACTTAACTCTGTGTTTTTTTTAAATGTTGCTGAAAAATTTATCTCTGCATTTTTATATAATGCTGGATGAATTTATTTCTGCGTTTTTACATAATTTTTGGTTAACTTACATCTTCGTTGTGATACCTCCCTAAAACTACAATATGTGTTTCTTTAATGATAACATTATTCTCTGCATTGTTTTTATCTCTGCACTTTAACATTGAAGACGATTGAGACTGCATTGTCCTTTTGTTGACGGCACTTACCTTCGTTTGAACTGTGATTTCCTTTTTCTTTTTATGCATTTCAATTATTGGAAGGCAATTTTCCGTTATTAAGAATGAATTCATGCATTTTAAGACTGCAATCCATTTCTTTTGGGTGGGGGCGAATGTTTTCTCTGCGAATTGTATATCTGGCATGTTTTTTTTTTTCCTCCAAGAATTTCCCACGCCCTATTGATTAATGGGGGAGTTTGGGTGGGCGTTATATTTACCTTTATGAATGCGATTTTCCACCACTAGTCAAGATGATGATTTTCCATTGCCAGACTGCCTTCAATGTTTGATTGAGACTACATTTCATTTTTTTTGCCTGGCAATTTTGCCACCTCTCAGGATTGCATTTCATTTTATTTTAGGGGCGATTTTTCCCCTTGATGAAGACGTATTTTTTCATTAAAAAAAAATTTCTATTTGATAATTTTGTTTCCTAACCATTTTCCCTTGATGGAGACTACGTTTTTCATTTAAAAAAAACTGTTATTTGATACCTTTGTTGCCTGGCTATATACCCTTGATGAAGATTGTGTTTTACCCCCTTTGACTTCGATTTTGGATTAATTATGCGTCTGGGTGACCTGTTGCTTGGGGTATGTGTGTAGCCTTCTTTTCATTTTTCATCTCCTAGCGCATCAAAGTTACCTAGAGTCCTTAGTCCAAATAGAATGTGTGGCGCCAAGGTTATTGACACATATATCACCTGTGGAAGACGTGATTCCCTATGAGGGGATCATGGCACGCCCTATTGGATAGCAACGATTGATAACTTGGCCGTAGTTGGTGCCTTCTGTGTGAGTGTTGTTGAGCATTGTAAGTTGGCTTTTGGTGCATGGGTTGAACGCCTCAATGTGTTTGGTTCGCACACCTTGAGGTTCTAGTCTTGTTCGTCATGTCCATTGTGTTAGGATGGGGATGGTGCCCCTTAGTTTGTAGGCGTGGTCATGTTTGCATCGGGTGGGTAGTCTTTTGTTTCCCTTGTTGCTCTACACACGTTTCGCCCAGTTTCTCTTGCGCCAGTGCGTGGAGTCTTAGTTGCCTATTTCCTGGACTGTATGATTGTGTTCGTCGTCAGTGGTGTGGTTAAACTATTTTCATCATTGCCTTCTTGCCTAAAAAAAAAAATGCACTTTTGCTTCACTTGTAGTCGTAATGAAGGGGTCGTTACACATGGTATCAGAGTGGGTTCAACCCACGACTTGGGATGACTACGTCTTTCATTGATATGGTATTTGATTATAATGTTGCTAATTAAGTTGACTTGTATTCATGCAGGTAATAATGGTTAGAGGACGGCGCGGAAGCAAACGACAGGGTGCTAGGGGAGGAGGTGCATAGCCTCCAGCAGCATCCACGCCTAACGGTTCCAACCCCCAGGGAGATGAACAAGTTGTCGGGGAGGAGAATATAGCGGTGGGTGACGTGGTTGGGTTGATGAAGTCTTTTCAGCAGATGTTTGAGGCACTGATCAGTCGTTTTGACAGAGATGAGGCCAGGGCGCAAGCACCCCCTGAGGGTCCACTGCGTGCTCCGGTTGGTACTTGTAGAATTCACCGTGAACTTGAGAAGGTCAATTTCCTGAGTTATTTGGTGCCCTGAATGGCGTGGCTGCTGAGGAATGGTTGGAGAATATGGCGGTTTTCTTTGCACTTTGCGACTATACCTGCAACATGAAGGTCTGCATGGCAATCTTTCAACTGAAGCGGAGCACTCTTCTATGGTGGAAGACGCTACTGCTGCAACTGAACATGGTCGTTGAAGACGTGTCATGGGAACTATTCGAGGAAAACTTTTGAGAGAGGTACCTATCAGAGGAATTCATTGAGCGTCAACTCAATGAGTTTAGCACCTTACGAAAGGGCAACAGTATGGTTCTCGAGTACGCGAACCATTTTATGGAGTTGATTCAGTATGCTCTGCATTTTAATATAAAGAAACTTAAGGTCAACAGGTTTGTTTTTAGAGTTAAAGGGAGGATATGTGCAAAGATTAGGATTCATATGCCTCATATCTTGCATGATGCCATCTAGAAGGCCCTCATAGTAGAGGAGGAGCTTGCTAGTGGGGGTTAGCGAAAGACTCCAGTGAGACCAAAAGGGCAGGTGTTATCTAGTGCACATCAGTATCAGACACCAGCCAGACATATGCCAGGATATCATGGCTTCCATAGGGGATCCACTTTCACTACACCTTGGCAATCGATGCCTCAGCAACAGACACCTTATTGCGGAACACAGGATCAACAACAACGTTGACCGCAACAACAACAGTTTAGGTCTGTTCAGCAGAACCGACCAGGATTCTAGGTCGGTGGGCCATCATATTGTACTTTAGGTACCAGGAGTATTGGACCTAAGAAGGGGTGTTGGACATGTGTGGAGCCAAAATACTAGTGTGACTTCTCAGTGGAGAGGACTAGAACGTCTCGATCAACCAGACCCACTACTGTGGGAGATTTGGGAAAGACCCATTGGATTCATGAATCTGTGAATAACTGCCAAGAAGAGCACCATTTGACTTTGTTGGAGAAGTCAAGTATCCTCGTTGACCAGACACTTAGTATTTTGATATATCTCAGTGCTACCGAGAGTTTCATTTTTGGTGCATCCCTAAAAGGGATTAAGGTAAAGGCAATCGAACATGATGAGTTTATCTTCATAGAGATGGATTTGGGAACCAAACAGAAGGTTGGAGGAAAGGTTACGGTCTGTACCCTCAACTTGGGAGCGTTTATCACCAGGGACAACCTGTATATCATGATCTTATGATCTTATGACGTCGTGATCGGTATGGACTGGTTGGAATTGCATGAGGCAATACTCAATTGTAATAAGAAACAATTGATCGTGATCGTTAATGAGGGACACATATGCATGATTGTAGGAGGAAACCAGGGAGTTTCCCTGAGGTTCATCTCTTCCCTGCAGCTACGGAAGAGCATGYRCAAGGGATGTAAGATTTATGCGATCCTTGTGTTAAATGAAAAGGAAGTAGCAGAAGGTCTAGAACACATTCCAATGGTGAGAGAGTTTGCAGATGTGTTTCTGGAGGATTTACCTAGAATGCCACCAGAGAGGGAATTGGAATTTACCATAGACCTGAAACCAGGGACCGAACTGATAGCAAGAATGCCTTATAGGAAGTTGACCCTAGAGTTATAATAGTTGAGAATGCAACTGAAGGAGTTGTTGGACTTGGGACTGATACGTCCATGTGTGTCACCGTGGGGTGCACCTGTTATTTTCATATGAAAGAAGGATGGGTCATGGAGGCTCTGCATTGACTACCATCAAGTGAACAAGGAAATGGTCAAGAATCAATATATGTTGCCAAGGATTGATGATTTGTTCGATCAGATGAAGGGGACGACTGTGTTCTCAAATATCAATTTGCGATCAGGGTATCACCATTTATGGATCAAGGAGGATGACATCCCTAAGACCGCCTTTAAGATGAGGTTTGGGCAGTATGAGTTTACTATTTTACCATTTGGACTGATAAACTCCATAGGGGTATTTATGAGTTTGATGAATGAGGTGTTATGTGAGTACTTGGACAAGTTCTTCCAATTATTCATTGACGATATTTTAATTTCCTCTCAGACGACAGAGGAGCATGAAGATCACTTGTGCTTGGTACTACAATGTCTGCGAGAGCACAAATTATTTGGGAAGTTGTCCAAATGCTCGTTCTATCGAGTGGTAGATGCATTGAGTTGTATACCGCACATATTTTCTGTATTTCCTCTTCATATGAATCTACATGAAAAAATTTTAACCTTACAGCGTGATGATGACTGGTACAAAACGGTCGAGGATTTTATCGAACAAAATACAATGATGGTACCAAGATTTGAAGGATTTACATTTGACGAGGATGGATTATTGAGGTTTAAAAATAGGATTTGTGTACCACTGAACGACGAGTTGAGGAGCTTGATCTGAAATTAGGCTCATAGAGCGGTATACATGGCTCACTCGGGATTCACAAAGATGAGGGCAGAATTTAAACCCTTATTCTTCTGGAAAGGAATGAAGGCAGACACAGTCAACTATGTGGCCAGATGTCTAAAATTTCAGTAGGTAAAGGATGAACATAGACATCCAATAGGATTACTACAGGCATACACTATTCTAGAATCGAAATGGGAGGTCATTTCGATGGATTTTTTTGTTGGATTGCGACTGACGACAAGAAGACAAGACTCATTTTTTGTAGTAATCGACACTCTGATGAAGAGTGCTCATTTTTTTCCTGTGCATATGACGTATCAGGCACCTGACATAACTAGAGTTTTCATAAGTGATATTGTAAGGCTGCATGGCATTCCTAAGAGGATTATATCCGATCGAGGATCAATGTTTACTGGACGATTTTGGACTACTTTCCAAGAGGCCTCGGGAACCCAACTTAACTTTAGTACTGCATATCACCTGGAGACTGACGAGAAGATTGAACAAATGAACCAGACCTTGGAGTACATGTTGCATATGTACGTGATGGACCAGTAGAAGCGTTGGGAAGAATTCTTGCCACTAGTAGAATTCACTTATAACAACAGTTACCAAAGCACCATTAAGATGGTGCCTTTCGAGTTCCTGTATGGGCAACCATGTCGAACGCCTTTGAGTTGGGATGGACTTGAGGATAGGGTCCTAGTGGGACCAGAAGTGATCCAAGAAATTCAAAAGAAAATGAAAATGATAATACAAAGGATTAAAGAAGTGTAGGATCGATAGAAGAGTTACAAATTTGGCGATCGAGTCTTCTTGCACGTAAAACCGCATAAGAGTTCAATCAAGTTGGGAAAGGGAGCTAAACTCTCACCCAGGTTCGTGGGACTTTTCTTAATTGTGGAAATAAAGGGGCCCATGGCTTATCGACTAGCCTTTCCTGATTCTTTGAGGTGTATGAACGATGGTTTTCACGTATCTATTTTGAGACATTATATTAGTGATCCTACACATGTTATTGACATGAGTTCATTGTAGGTATCAGACGAGGGGGAACTCATGACTGATCTGATCCACATCCTGGATCATCGCAGTCAGTGACCTTGGAGGATGCATATGGGACCACTATAGTCCGCACTCAGTGACCTGGGAGGACGCATATGATATGCGCCAACAATTTCCATTTTTGTTTGATAGATAGACTTATGATACTGTGATACACATCATTTTGGCCCTTATATACTGTGAAACTTCGTGATGAAGTTTAGACAAAGAGGGGGTGTATGTAACATTCTTCTCTTGCGTGCACTGAGAAAACTTATTCTTTGTGTACACTTGCTCGCAAATGATCCAGATTATTATACTTTTGCGCATTTGATTTATGATTATGAGGTGTCATGGATTGATGACTTCTTATTTTGATGTATTGACATAGACAGGTGATATTGAATTGGTTTTCTTGAGTGTGAAACATTTTGAACCTCGATGATGCAGAGGCATCGATGAAACCCCTAGACTTCGGATCGAGTCAGGGAGTGGTCTATTGGGCATTTGATTGTTGTATATATGACATTTGTGCCGTTTATTAGATGATATGATTATGGATACTATATCTGACAAGATTAGTTGATGATGCAGGCTAACGATAGCTTGTCGACCAGACTCACATGTTGTGTAGAGGGGTCATGCACGACTACCAGAGACATTTAAGGAGACGTGTGACAACAACCCTGCCACAACCTACTGGCACTCTCGTCGTGGCTCGAATTGTAGGTTAATGATTACCTAGTTCGAGATGACGCATGATGTCTTGAGGGCCGACTGCGACAGTCACTCAAGATGATTCTAAGGGGTGTGCAATAAGGTATGGGCCTTATTCCCTAGAGGCCCTTACTCTCCCACAAGATCACCTGGCGAAGTATTGACTCCAGGTATTTTTTATGTCTACCAAGTCAGTGAAGAGGTGAGTGGCACCCTTGGAGCATGTAGTGCATCCTTAAGGGCTCCTTACGCAAGAAAAATGGAAAGAGGGGAGTGGCACCCTTGGATCACATAGTGCATCCTGAAGGGCACGTTGCGCAAGAAAAATGGAAAGAAGTGAGTGGCACCCTTGGAGCACGTAGTGCACCCTGAAGGGAACGTCGCACAAGGGAAACAAAATGAGGCGAGTGGCACCCTTGGAGCACCTAGTGCGTCCTGAAGGGAACGTCGTGTTGTTAATTAATAAATGGATAAACCTAGATGGCCTTAGGATGAATAACATTATAAGAAGTATTTCAAACATTTCCCCTAATCAAATGTTGCCCAACCTAGAAAAATAAAGTCTAGGTCTAAGTGATACTTGTGATAATTTTATTTATCTATTTATATAAGAATAAAAATAAAAATAAATAAATAATAAGGATAATCATATTTAATCATGTGTCGAGAAGGGGGTAAGTAATTCTTTTAATTTATAAAAAAATACTTTTAGGGATAAAAATTTAAAAGGGGGAAAAAGGGAAATGATTGTTTTGTGACTATGCTAATTAAAAATTTATTAATTAAAAAGGGACAGGGGAAAAAGTAAATTTTCTACACCTACCATTTTTAGTTTTAAATAAAAGGGAAAGAGGGAAATCTAAAAGAATTAGGAAACTAGGAAAAAGCGAGAAACATAAAAAGAAAGGGGAAACAGAAAGAAAAAAAAGAAGAAAGTCTAACATAGTAAGGTATCTAGCATTTAAGAACTTTATCAATTAAACTCAACTAGTAAATTAGTAAAGGGGTAAGTCATTAAAACTTGTAAGGGAATATGGGAACACCTAGGAGCGATTCTAGGAGTGCCTTTAGGTGGGTGAGGGAAATAGGAGTAATCAATTAATTAATGAAATTAATTTATGGTGCAATGAAGGGGATGGGTGACACATGTACGCGGAGGATTTTATGAATTAAATTGTTGAAAAATAAATTAAATGGGAATTTGGGAAATTAAAAGACTTCGGAACTCTATATAATGGAATAAGGAGAAGGATGATGGATCTCTTATGTTATGCATAATGTTATGATGAAAAATTTTAGACTTGACTGACTTAGCTTGTGGGAGTTGGGATACCCAACTCAATGAGGAGCGGTAGCTCGGCTTTGCGAGGTGATCTAGGAGATAGTTGATTTTCTGGTTTAGTTTGTATGGCCCCTTTGTGGCTCGGGGGGCTAAGGGGGAATAAGAGTACCCCTAGCATTGGCTGGGAGGTACCAGTGAAGTCTCATTGGTCGGCACATGGGAGCTGCATGGAGCCTGCGGGACAACAACTCAGAGCAAGCGACAGGGGCTATGGTATGCTTCCTTTATTTCTGCAGGGTAGACTATTAGTATACTTTACATTTTTAGTTATGTATTTTAATTGAGTAAAGAAAATGATTGATCCATCATTGTAATTGATAATTGAATCTCCCCCACAACCTTAAGCTTGTTGTTGATTGATTCCCTTGGATTTCGATTCCCTGCATGTTGTGACCGTCCTATGGTTTTATTGCTTTGTGACGAGTTTGAACTTTTTCTTCACCTTCGGCCCTAGCTCATGAGTCCATTCCTAGGAAGTCAGCCATGAGTCAGATCAACGGTCATCACATCGATGTTAATAGACCTATAGATCTAAACATCCTACTTTTATGTGCATGGATGATGAGCGAAGGATGTTTCTGCCCAACCTTCTAACCCTGTTGATTGTTCCTGGTTGAGTAATTATCTTGTACCTATGGTGTTTTTTCTTCCCCCAACGAACCACTTATGAACCTTGCATTGATCCCTACGTTTAATACCCTCCCTGGTAATCATTCAAGGCTGAGTTCTAAGGCTTCTCCTGGTGATTTATTGTGCATTTTTCCTTACTGCTGGTTTGCCTTGCTCTACGACTTAACTCTGCATGTTTTTTAAATGTTGTTAAAAAATTTAACTCTGCATTTTTATATAATGATGGATGAATTTAATTATGCATTTTTAAATATCGTTGGTTAACTTACATCTGCATTGCGATACCTCCCTGCAAATAGTCTCCGTGTTTCTTTAATGATAGCATTATTCTCTGCATTTTTTTACCTCTGCACTTTAACATTAAAGACGATTGAGACTATGTTGTCCTTTTGTTGACGACACTTACCTTAGTTTGAACTGCGATTTCCTTTTTCTTATTATGCATTTCAATTATTGGAAGGCGATTTATTAAGACTGAATTCATGCATTTTAAGACTGCAATTTGTTTCTGGCATGTTTTTGTTTTCCTCCAAGAATTGTCTGCGCCTTACTAGTTAATGGTGGAGTTTGGGTCGACGTTTTGTTTAACTGTGTGACTGTGATTTTCCACCACTAGTCAAGATGATGATTTGCCATTGCCAAACTGCCTTCGATGCTTGATTAAGACTCCATTTCATTTTTGTTGATTGCATATTTCACCACCTCTCAGGATTGGATTTCATTTTTATTTTTGGGGCAATTTTTCCCCTTGATGAAGAATGTGTTTTGCATTAAAAAAAATTACTATTTGATACCTTTGTTCCCTGGTGATTTTGCCTTGATGAAGACTATGTTTTGCATTTAAAAAAAAATGCTATTTGATACCTTTGTTGCCTCACGATTTTCCCTTGATGAACACTACGTTTTACCCCCTTTGACTGCGATTTTTCATTACTTATGCTTGAAATTTGACATTTGGCAATGGGTTTTAAGTTGCATTTTCCTTTAAAGGGGAACCCAACTTAATTACATTCTGGATATTAATTACCTCCGTGTTTTGAGAACGTGTATGGCTATAACTGCTAATAGCATTGGATAGCGATTGGGTTTTAGGTAGCATTGTTTGTGGGTAGAAAATTGTGGCATGGGAAGTAATCCTGATTTTACAATAGCTAACCACATGATAGCAGTTAGCTATACTTTATATTTGATTAAATCATTAATTAGATAGTGAACGGTGTCAATTTTCCGGTTAAAATATTGTTTATGTTTTCACTTGACAACCATGTCTTTTCAGACAGTGATATATTCCCTTTATGTTAGACAACCCACTAATTGATTCTGCGTTCATGAAAACAAATTTAGAAATTTTACTAGACAACTAATAATTGCTTCAGCATTCTTACCCCTGATTTTTTCTTTACTTTTTCTTGACATCATTAATAATTGGCAATATGGTTCAGGATAGATTCCCTCTATTTTTAATTAGCAATGATAATTATGGTTGTAGGTTATAGTTTAACAATGGCATCAAGTGCATTGAACGGCTCTGAATGACATTAAATATGATCAGGCATATAGCAATTAAATCTCTTTAGATGAATTGGGTATTAAATATCATTGAATGCATATGGCAGTAAATCTCATTGAATGTAAATGGCATTGATTCTCATTGCATGTATAGCGAATTTCCTGGTAATGTGTAGCTTGAATTATATGGAATTTATAGCTTGTAATGTACAACTTGTCTTCTTGTTAATCTATTATACAATTGTTAATTGTTGAGTTAGATTGTATTAATGGTAGATTGATTTGTAATTGTTGTCTAAATTGTCATTTAGACTTGCTAATTTAGATATGTGATTAATTTAATTTGATATTTAATTATTGTTTAATTTGGTAAATTAGACTCTCTAAATTAGATTTGTATTTCATGTTAAATTAGGGTTGTAAATCACTAACTATTTTTATTTTAGTCTGGTTGAATTAGATCTATATTTAACGCTAATTTAGATCATAAGTATTGACCAGTTTAGACTTGAAAAAGGGGTTGGGTTGTCGATGAGGTCATGTTTAAGCTCACTCCTTTCCTTGATTGTAGTCATCTTGCATCTGGACGACCCGTTGCTTGGGGTATGTGTGTAGCCTTCTTGTCAGTTTTCAGCTCCTAGCGCGTTAGAGTTACCTAGAGTCCTTAGTCTAGATAGGATGTATGGCACCAAGGTTATTGACGCATCTATCACCTAGGGATGACATGATTCTTGATGAGGGGATCATGGCGTGCCCTATTGGATAACGATGATTGATAACTTGGTCGGACTTGGTGGCTTTCATGTGAGTGTTGTTGAGGGTTGTAAGTTGACTTTTGGCACATTGGTGGAACGCCTCCATGTGTTTGGTTCACGCGCCTTGAGGTTCTATTCTTATTCGTCAAGGCCATTGTGTCGGGATGGGGATGTTCTCCCTTAGGTTGTAGGCATGGTCATGTTTGCATCGGGTGGGTAGTCTCTTGTTTCCCTTGTTTCTATATGCACATTTCGCCCAGTTTCACTTGCGCTAGTGTGTGGATTCTTAGTTTCTTTTTGACTAGACTGCGTTCTTGAGTTCGTTGTCAGTGGTGTGGTTAAATTGTTGTCTTCGTCGCCTTCTTTCCTAATAGCAAAAGAAAAAATAAAATTACACTTCTACTTCTCTTGTAGTCATAACGAAGTGGTCGTTACATCTTCTAAGGAAAAGAAAAATAAACGATGGATTCTAACAGAGTTAGAGGGAAAATGGGTGAATCATCCTAATGTACTATGGTCGTTTATCTCCCATTGAAATTAGAAGTATTTTTTGACCTTCTTTTTTTTTAAGGACTATTATCTAAGGAGCTTCTTTAATTAATGGGACTAAATAATGGTCCATGGATGCGTTGTGGATACATTTTTATCCATAAAAAGGGCACTTATATCCCATACATCTCACCAACAAAAATACTATTGTGTAAATTTTATTTTTTTCTCTATGCATTTATGAGTGAAAATTTTCTTAGCTCCCAATACTCAATAGGATGGAAGGAAGGACATTGTTTTTTAGATTGGCTCAATGATTTGTTGTCTTGTTTATGGTGCTAATGAAAATTGAACAAAAATGGCTCTATTTACACAAATTGTAGCAATGGAAAACCATATTTATGTGTTGATCAAACATTTAATCACCTCTAATTCCCGGTTTTTGGATAATAAAAAAAATTAACATCAAGAGAGAAATTTTGAACGATCATAAGTTCCCACTGTATCCCTCAGCATCATCTTTGTCATGCATTTCTTGAATTCAAAATCCAATTTAGTATGCTGAAGATATCCAGGTTTTTGTCTAACCACCCAAAGAGCACTTCTTCCATGTGAAACAAAGCTAATTCTCGTTGTAACCGGAGTTATATTCTTGGAATTCTTGGAAACATTTTCATTTTTTTGGAACTCCTGCTCATTCTCTTGGAACTACAATACTCTACACTTAGTCTTACTCTACCTCTTACACCCCTCTCACTTCACTTCCCCATATCCTCCTCACTTCACTCTTTCGTACTAAGTTTTATTTTCAAATTTTTCCTCTACACTCTTCCTCCATACTACTACTATTTCATGCCTAGTTTCATTTTCATATTTTCCCTACACTCTTTACCACTCTACCCCACTACTCTTCCACATTTATAAAATTTTTCACATTCACTCTCTTCTCCTATAACTTTCCATCACTCTTTTCTTCTATACTTAGGAATTATTTTTTAAGCCTCCCACTTTCCTCTTCTCACTCCTCCAACTCCCCCCTTCTCCTATACTCTCTCAAAATTATACATTGTCCTACCCCCTCACTCTTCTTTTCAACACTTGGAAATTTTTCTATTTTTATAACCTGCTCACCCCATACTCCTCTCTCCTTGCTTCACCTCAACCCTAGTTTCTCATACATAATTTTTCTTACTCTTATTTCCTTTAATTTCTTCTTTGTGAGTTCACCCTCCGTATCTTTGCTCCCCTATAACCTCCACAGGCTCACCCTCAACTCCAATCCATAACCTCACCTCTGATAACATGAAAAAACATCATTACTCCTCTCTCTTATGTCACTCCTACCTTCGTCCCTTCACATTCCATTTTCCTACTCATGTTTCTTTAACATATTTCCTGACTCTCTCCCCCTTTAATTATTATCCAATCACATGACTCCATGTGGAAAATATGACGTCTAATCACACCAATACATGTGTCATCCTCACATGCAATGACACATGGAAACCAATCATATTATGACATGTGGAAACCTATGAAACTATAACACATGGAATATAATGATACCAAGCCACATGGCATTGAATTATGATTCATTGCTTACTGGACTATGAATGGGTATTTAGTGGATGTTGAGTGGGCCATCAAAATATTTATTAATTCATGAATTTTTCTAAGCCTCAAATCTTCATAGTCTCCATATTATCCTTATGTCCCACTTTAAAGACATGGGAATGATTATAATATATACACTATAATATTAATCTACACAATGCATGGGGGATGGAGTATTTTTTTTTAAAGTTGAATTTAAATGGAAGTCTAAGATTAATCTATGAAATTTATGGATGGTGGCTAAGACTCCAACTTCGCAAGGTCATATCTTGAGTTCCCAACCTCCATTTTCAGAAAACTACACCTCATTGGAAATGCAATTCGATGGGAAAGATGATGGAATAGGTTTTAAGGGTTTAAATTGGCCATAATAATATCAAAAATTGAAAGAACCTTCAATTATATTTTTATGGTTTCATGATAAATGAGCTTGGAAGCTCGACTTACCAAGCTTATAACTTGATATCCAAAACTCCAAATATTGCATATAAGGACTCATTGGAAAGATGGGATGATGAATATTGTATATATAATGGTTTACATGGATAAAAGGAAAAATATGTCTCACAGAAAATTAAAACACAGTCCACATTTAAAAAGGAATTCAATTAAAAATTTTCAAAATAAAAGTTTATTAAAAAACATTTATTAAATATGAAATGGGCTCCACTTTAAGGGATGAATTTAAATGAAATAAATTCATTAATGATGATACATTGAATCATTAATTAAATTTTTTATTCCAAGAAGAAAAGCATGCGAAATCTCCTAGAAAGACAAAAACCCTAACTACTTCAAGAAGCATTGGAAGAAGATTTTAAAAGAGACAGAGAATCATCGAAGAAAGGGTTGGGGTACAATCAAAATATAATAATATAGAATTTTAATCCATCAAAATGTAGCCAAAGTCTCTAATAAAAAATTAGAGATCTACATTATTTTGCTTCTTCTTATTCTACACCATTTTCTCAAAGGATTTACACTTTAATTTTCGAGCTGAGCATAAGGTTGAGTTTTGATTGTCTTTATTGTATTCTTCCAAGACTCTTTATTTAACAATATCATGGATTTTTTTACAGCCATATGTGTGACTGATAGATATAATCCATGATTATCTAAATGATTCATGGAGGTTTAGTTATTTCATCAGGAAAGCTTCATTTCTGAGCACTTAGTCAATTGGTTTGTTGACATTTTTTGTATTGTTAAATATATTTTATGAATAAAAATCCACAGAGGCTTTCTTTGGCGTATTACTTTAGTGATTTATCAAATATCAGGATATCTGATCATGATATTTTTGAAGTATTTCCATCAATTTCTTTTTAGTTTTTAATGTAGAACTTATTTAAAGTTCTTTGAAATGAGGAAACCCACTTCATTATTTTTCTTGTGAAAATATGGATGTATTGTCTACTTGCATGTGATTTAGAGGGTTGTATAAATGATGTTGAGTATACATTTATTCTAATATTGCATATTTTGTCTAGCGTTCTCCCCAAGCCACAAGAATCAAGATATATATTTCATATTATGATAGACTACCACCTCTATAAAAATGTGGGGGATTCATATCCTCGTGAGGTTGTTGTTTAGATCTTAATCAATCTAAACATAAAAACTTTTCATGAGGATATTGGGGAACAACTTATTTTCAATATGTATGAGGCTTTGTTTTAGATATGATTGAGGAACCAAAGTTTCTTTGGCTCAAATTTTTGAAAACAAGATCCAAAGAAGAATCCTACTTGTTATTTATGCATGGGGTTTATCAAAATCCAATTCAAAAATATTTGAATGAACTCAAAAGGAGACAAGAACCATCAAATATTCGAGAACATGAACTCCTTGGAAATTCCACTGGAAAGATTCCAAAATATCAAGAAGATCTATATTATGACTGTTCTGAGGAGTTTCCTTCATGTCACGATTCTCTTTTCTATTCTTTACAAAGTCCATCAATGGATTTAGAAGAATCAACAAAAGGAATAAGTTCCCAAAGAAGGAGGTGGCTACATAGAATCCCTTTAAATATGCTAGAAGTAGATTTCAAAATCCAGATATTTCTATTGAAAGCATTTCCACATTATTTTGGAATACTTCAGAGGATCCATATAAATACTTGTTTAGATTCAAAAGAACATGTGTCATTTTCAATCGCGGTCTTGTAAGCACATGTTATTGACTTATTCTTTAAGGACACTTGCGTGCAAGTGCTCTGGTTATAGTACATGGTTATGATTTCACTTATGTATTTTTTTGATGATGTTGATGGATTATGATATTATTTTATTTGATATATATGTATTCATAGATGATATTGACGAGTTTCACTTGAGTGTGTAGGACACTTGGTAGATTGAGATGTCGATGGAATCAATGGACCTCCTTGGACTCTGAATTGAGTCAGGGAGGGGATTGTATTGGTTTGAGTATTTCATTCAAGCATATGTGGCATATGATTGATTATATTATAAAGTTGTTTATGTATCATTGATAGTGTTTCATTGATGGATGTGGGATGATGATTTCTTGTAAATCGTACTCACATAAGGAGTAAAGGGGCCATGCACATCGACCATATATTAAGGGAGAGGTGTGGAAGCGTCACATTCACAACCTACTAGCACTCCCTCGATGTATCAAATTGTAGCTTAATGATTACCTAGTTCGAGAAGTCCATGATGCCATGAGGGAAAACTGAGACAGTCATTCACGAATATTTCTAAGGGGCAGGCAATAAGTCAGGGTCCTTATTTCTTATAATCCCTTGGTCTCTCACAAGGTCACCAGAATGGAGAGCTGACTCCAGGGGTTGGAAAACTACCAAAACCATTCAAAAGGAGAGTGGCACCCTTGGATTCATGGGCATGCATATTAAAGGGAACGTTGCATGATTTAAAAGGGAACTTGAGCCAACAAATCTAGGTGGCCTAGAAAACCTTGAGAAAATATTTAAACTCTATAAAATCCTTAAACATGGCCATATTTAAATTAATTATTAATGAGTAAATTATTAATTATAAATGCCTGTAAGATTCTAAGTATTTGAAAATAAAAATTTAATTAAGAATAAGTATAAGTTTTGTAAAGAGGGTAAACTGAAAGTAATAACTAAAGAAAAAGGGGAATGAGGTAAATAATTTCAAGAATTAAGTAAATTAAAATAATCCTAATGATTTGATTTTTTTTTTTTGTTTGTTAGCTTGTCCGTGACATATGGGACTAACCTGTGGCTAAATAACCATGACTGAGGGGAATCTAAGCCGTCCAAATCACCTGGGGTTTGCACCCAGTCAGAGCCACACCAACCTTTAACATGGCTGGATTTTTTGTCCCCGCGGGTTTCAAACCGGTGACTTTAACATCATGGAGCACCTTAACAGCACACTCTGTCACTGACTGTCCTACACCTCAGGGACCCTAATGATTTTATTTAAGGCACATGGTGTAATAAATTATTAAAAGGCAATTTTTAAAATAAGAAAGAAACATAAAGGAGAGAATGTGTACGCATAGAAACAAATCTAGAGTCTAGTGAACACTAGTCTAACTAAAAAAGAATCCTATTTTAACAGATTTAGTAAGGAGTCAATCATTAATTGGAAATAAAGAAAATAAAGAGACATCGAGTGATTCAAGGAGTGCTTTTAGGAAGGGTGAGGGAAATTGAATTTCTATTAAAATAAAATGTGGATTTACTTGTGCAAATTGGGAAAACAATGACAAGTGTAAGGGGGAAATAATTCTAAATTATTTAAATTAAAAAGAGAACTAATTGTGAAAGTGGGGATGAATTATGGGGAAATTATATAAAACAAATGGTTGATATGAGAAATGGATCACAAGGGTTTTGGGTAAAGTTATGCTCCAGGATTTTTAACTAGTTTTACTTGTGAGAGTTGGGACGCCCAGTTTGAGAGAGAATGGTGGCTATTCCTTACGAGGTGAGATAAGAGCTAGAGGATTTATGGTTGTGTGTGTGTGTGTGTCTCTATGCGGATCAGGGGGATAAGGGGGAAGAAGAGTACCCCTACCATTGGCTGGGAGGTACTGGTGAAGTCTAAATGATTAGCAAGCGGAAGAAGAAATGAGGGACATTTTCTGAAGATGAGATTCAGTTTCATCACCTTCGATTACGGTATTGTATTAAAGTTGTAATTTCTTTTCCTTTTAAAAATTTTATAATCGATTTTTTATTTGTGAAATTGTGTGGAAATGTAAGATTGACTAATATTTCTATGGATGTCCTAATAATTTATCGACTAGTTATGGTTGTGAATGGAATTTATGAGTTCTATATACAACCAAGAAAAATGAGAAAATAACAAATGCATGGGATCCATGTACATTTATTTTACTCTAAAATTTAATCCCCACACATCATCTAGCTCTAAATTTTTGTCTCCACGATTCAGATATATACAACACTTCAAATTATCAAAACATTGATAGCGGTCTACCCTTTTTATTTTCCAGAAATATTACTTATATGCCCATCACCTTTTTATCTTCTTGAACTAACTTGGTACACAGTAGCGATTCTCCTTCCATATGTATTGTACAATCATTCTACATCCCTAACATCTCTCTGCAGTGAGTCTCTTGCAGTTTTGATGCGCCTTCGACCTTGTAACCCCTAACCTATAAGCATAGAGCTTGTTCCTGGCTAAGTTATCCTTTAGCCAAATCTTCCTTGAATTCATCTCTTACCAGATGGTTAGACTTTAAATATTGATAAGGAAATCAATTTATATATTTCCCCAATTTTTCATTTCTTTTAAAATTCTATCATTATCAAACAATAATAATGACTCGTGTGATATTGCATAAACTATCTTCGATGAAAACTTCCAATATTGATAAGGAAATCTATTTATAGATGTCCTCTTTTTTATTTTTTTTAAATTCTATCATTATCAAACATTAATAATGATTGGTGTGATCTTGCGGAAAGTGTCTTATACATAGACTTCCAACATTGATAAGGAAATCGATTTATAGATGTACGCAATTTTCTCTTTTTTTTTTTTTTAAATTCTATCATTATCAAACGTTAATAATGACTGGTGTGATATTGCAAAAACTGTCTTCTATGCAGAATTCCAATATTGATAAGGAAATCGATTTATAGATATCCCCATTTTTTGTTTTTTTAAATTCTATCATTATCAAACATTAATAATGACTGGTGTGATATTGCGGAAACAACCTTTTAGGAAGACTTCCAATATTGATAATGAAATCGATTGATATATGTTCCAAAGTTTTCATTTTTTTTTAAATTATATCATTATCAACATTAATAATGACTGGTGTGATATTTCAGAAACTATCTTCTATGCAAACTTCCAATATTGATAAGGAAATTAGATTTGTTGATGTTCCAATGTTTAACAATTTTTTTAAATTCTATCATTATCAACATTAATAATGATGTTGAGATCAACAAAGATGTAACCTTTGGTGAAGATGCAACACTCAAAATATCAATGAAATGCCATCTTGAAGAAGTATATGAATAGGAAAATATATCTCCCAAATTTGAAGAACCTGTAAAAGAAGTTGTATTTACCCTTGATGATGAGATTCTAGAAGATCATGATATGATAGAATCTCAAGAACATCCCCATATGAAGATCTCTCACAAGATAAATCCATCTTGGGTGAAAGAAATTATTCAAGATGAAAAGAAGTATGGTGATCCAAAAGGAACCATAAGACAAAGAAAGAAACCTTATCCATTCTCCAACTATATGGCCTTGATGTGAGATCTCATATAAAATGAACCTACTTTCTTTGAAGAATCCATTCAGAAGAAAAAATGGATGGACACCATGATAGAAGAATACCAGCCCATTATAAAGAATGATTTATGGGAAGTATTTCCTATACCAAAGAGCAAATATGTGGTATATTCTAAGTGGATATACAAAATAAAACATGAAACAAATGAAAGTATTGAAAAACAAAAGGAAATATTTGTGGCTCGTGGATTTTCTCAAAAGGCAAGTATTGACTATGAAGAAACATTTTCTCATGTAGCCAGATACACTTCTATCAGAACCATCATATCTCTTGCAGACAAAATGAAGTGTAAGTTACATCATATCGATTTGAAAAAAACTTTCTTAAATGGTTTTATTGAAGAAGAAGTGTAAATAGATGATCCAAAATGATCTTTTAAATGTCTTGGTAAAGTATGTTGTATGCATAACTTTACCAACTAAAAATTAATAATAAATAGAAGAATATTAAGAATACATTTTTCATTACATAAGAAGTAAAAAAAACAAACCATAAGTAGATTCAAGACACCAGAAGTTGATAATGGAGTTCTGAAAGTCTGCCTATGTCTTTTGGCCTTTGTCTGAGTGGGGGAGGCTTATTTATTAATCCTCAATGCTCGAAATATTCATCAAAATTATATCAATTTGTTATCTTAATGTCACAATAATTTCCTTCTATGTCTCAGGAACTCAACRCAAAAAACGACAATGAAAAAGGTGGAGTAGAACTCCCAGAAATAGTCTCAAAAGCTCAGTTACTCTCATGGATTCCTTACATAAMATTACATGGAATTCACAAATTCTTCATAATTATTCTATTATGAACTTTTTTTCTAGGGAAAAATTGATMTATTTAATAATATTTKAATTGGGGGTCAAATCCCAACTTCCTCCCAAAATTTGGCCYCGATTTGGGCTCYAGAAACACCCAAAATGTGAAAAATCCAATTAACAGAAGCCTAAATAATTACAAAAATCCAATTATATAGTTAAAAACCCATTTTTTTGRCCAAATTTGGGTGCGCACCCCCTAGTATTTCASTCTCGGTCCCATCGTACACATGTGGCTAGYGCCTAGGGCTAAATAACTAGGCCTGYGCCCCCTTCTCTCGAACCCTYRGTTAAATAGAAAGCCATTTGGTCAAGTGCCAGGGCCAAATGGAACCCATGCCCATGGTTCTTAGCCCCCATTCCTCTTCTCCTATTCATGTGGAAGGTGCCCTAGTTGWCAGGTAGCCCTTGGTGACTCACGCTAACCCCCAAAACATGTGYTATATCACTTTAAATATTATTTGTGCCACATGTAATAACAAGTAGAAAATATTCCCTAATGGCTAGCGCATGGTGGTTAGGTCGTTGCTTTCCCGGAGGTTAAGGGATTGAATCCTACGATCCTTATTGGAATTATCCGGGGTTCAACATTGCACCCTGTGATTGGGCCACGTGTCATCACCCAATTGGACCGTACAAAGTCAGTTGCACAATCACTGACCCAATCATCTTCCAACTCAGTTGCACAGTCAGCCTGTATTGCCACATACTGCCATGTCACTACCATCCCTTCATTCATAATTTCATGTCACTTCCACTTTTCCTCATTCGAGCCTACCATGTGTATTCCATACAACAACGTGTCACTTCCATACAGTCCCATGTGTCAAATTTTTAGAATCCCTAATCACCTATGAAAATTACAAAAATGACTTCCACATGGCATGTCCTGGTGCTACCACATGACATGATGACATAAAGATGATGTACTTTTGATGTTAGCAATAGTACCTTTGACTGTTTATTGTTTACCTTTGACTTTTTGCTTGTTTGGAGAAAACTTCAAGATGTGATTCCTTTTGCATACGAAGTCCATTTTTGAAAAAGAATATACTATCAAAATCAACACGGTGAGCACTATGTGATGGTGATAGTTTCTTATGAATATGAGAAATTTGAATTTTTTTCCTTTCTGGATCCATTTTGGATCACACCTACCCACTGAGACCTTTTGTTCCTCCAAAAGGATATTAACCAGACATCAAGTGTGGCATAAGCCTTCCCACTTTTCCTTTGTCTATTAAATATGTCCTGTGCACCTGTCACATAATAATCAATTGAAAAACAACCATGATAATTGAAATTATATTGTTATCCATCTTTATTTATTCACACCCTTCTGAATTCACTATCATCCATGTAAAAAACATTAGCAGTGATAAAAGCATCATAAACATGACTGAAAGTGAACCATGTTTGTTCTTCTTTAGAAGTCTACATGACAAAAAATCATCTACTGAAAGTATGGCTAGATCTACATTCTACAACCATTTTAATTTCTTTCTTAAGATCAACTGCTTCATTTGGTACAATCATAGGTTTATTTCATTCATAAGTTGCGTTCTTTAATTATTCCATTGTAAAAATTGATTGGTTCCCTTTAATATGATGAACATGCATAACGTAGTTTTTCCCTTCTTTAGTTAAGTGATATCAATTATGTTCCTTGAAGAATATTTATTTGAGATCATATAAATAAGGGATACACAAGACCATTCAACGTGATTCTAGTGGTACCACATCACATATTACTTCATCCACAAACTTAGATGTAAATGCAAAATTTATGACACGTTTCTTTCTTATGGGCAGTTTGTGATTTTTGCTTATCCAATTTAGTGAATAGTGTTTGTGATGCGCCTTAGTTTTTAATCCCAATTTCTTAACCACTTCTTTTAAAATTAAGTTAGCTTTATATATGATATCTAATAAAGTGTCAATATTGGTATGTTTCATAAGGTCCCTTATATGAAATAATTTACTTCTTGAATCATAACCATCACCAATTTTACCTAACAAACCAACTATTGTGATTTTAATATCCTCACCTGAATCTGACCCCATTTTGTTGGATGTGTTGTTGTTGCAACTTGTTTCCTCCCTTTCCTCTCTTTGAACCACTTTAGTTTCTTATCTTGGTGAAATTTCCATCAATTTTCATCATCGTTCCCTTCTTACCTGCAATTTTTGCAAGAGAGTTTCTCTTCCTTCACTGTAGCAAAGTTTTGTTTCTTCACATTCCCTTTTCCTTTTCCTTATTTCTTTGAAGATGATTCCCTTGATACACCAACTCCATTTTTCCCTACTTCAATATATGTTTCTTGAACAAAAACCTCATCAAGATTAGTAGGTCCAAACATAAACACAGTATTATGAATATGTGCAGGTAAACCTCTTATATACTTCATGAGAGTTTCTTTTGTATGTAATGGAATATTTAACATGAAATCCATCTTACGAAATTTATTTGTGTATTCTTGCACCAATTTTCTTTCCTTAATTCAACATTCTTCCATTCAATTAAAGCCTCCCCCTTATACCCCAATGGATATAATTTTTTTCTGAGTGAAAAAATAAAATCTTTCCATGATGGAAATACATTACCAGTTTTCTCAGTACCATGTTGCAACTTACTCTGCCACCAGATGAGTGTTGTTCCTACAAGACATATCAATTACAATTTGATCTTGGTTTCCTCATAATTGATTTGTTGCACACTCCAATATGCATCCATCTGTTTGACCCGGTTATGAAGATTCTCCACATTGACTTCTCCATTATACATGGGAACTCGAATTTCACATCAAGTTTAAGTAATGGCATGTCAGGCTTATGTTTATGGGAATGAGATTTTTTTCTTGCAAAAGTAGGATTTGAACTTGTACTTGAAGAAGAAGAAGATGGAGATGAAGGAGGTGAAGAAGGAAATGAAGGAGGGTCTTTTCCCTCTTCACTCTTGTCTTTATTTGAATATTCCCCTTGAAAATATCTCTTATGTTCCAAGTAATCATCATAGAATACTTTTACCATCTCCGACATGGAAAATAAAGTTCTTTGAAACTCTCTTTCATTTTGAGAAAGTCCTTCTTCAGATGCAATGTTCTCACTTTGGGATGTCGTCTTTCTTGATCCAATTTTAGGATCTCCTTCTACAACATATCCTTCACCACGACTTGAATTTTCCATGGTAATCATGCATACTCAAAAAAAGCAAATGTCAACCTGCTCTCCTACTACATTATCATAAATGATCTCTTAAATGACTTGGCTAAGTATGTTTCATGGATAATTTTACCAGTTAAAATTTAATAATAAAGAGAAGAAGATTAAGAATAGAATTTTCAGCACATAATAAGTAAAAACAACAAACCATAAGCAGATTCAAGACACCAGAAGTTGATAACAGAGTTCGGTAACTATGCCTATGTCTTTGGGCCTTTGTCTTAGTGGATAAGGATTCTTAATCTTAAATGCTCAAAATATTCATCAAAATTACATCAATTTGTTCTCTAACTGACACAACAATGTCTTTCTGTATATTAGGAACTCAACGAAACAAACGACACTGAAAAAGGTGGAGTACAACTCCCAGAAATGGCCTCCAGATCTCAGCTACTCTCTTTGCTTCCATGCATAAAAATGGCTTGGACTTTACAAATTATTCATCATTCTCCTATTATGAACTTGTTTTCCATGGAACAACAGTTGGATTTAAAAAAAAATTGAGTTGGGGGTCACATCCCAACTTGCTTCCAAAATTTTACCTCTATCTGGGCTCCATATCCTTCAAAAATGGGAAAACTCCCATTAATAGAGGCCTAAATAATTACAAAAAAAATCCAATTATACAGTTAAAAACCCACTGTTTTGGCCAAATTTGGGCATGTGCCCCCCAGGCTTTTTCTCTTGGTTCTATGGTACCCATTTCGCAAGCGCCTAGTGCTAAACAATTAGGTCTATGCCCCCATCTCTCGGACAGTGGATCATATAGAAATCCATGTGGTCAGGAGCTAGGGACAAATGACACACATGCCCATGGTTCTTGACCCCCGGTCCTCTACTCCTGGTCGCGTGGAAGGTGCCCTAGTCAATGGGCATCCCCTACTGACCGACACTAACCCCCAAAACTTGTGTTGTATTACTTTAAATATTATTTGTGCTGGATGTAATAACAAGTAGCAAATCCACCCTAGTGGCTAACATGTGGTGATTAGGTCATTTCTTTCCCGGAGGTTAAGGCATCAAATCCTGTAGAGGTGCGAATTTTTTTTACTATAACTTTCTCGGCCTTATCCAGGGTGCCACATGGCACCCTATGATTTGACAACATGTCATCACCCAATTGGACCATACAAAATTAGCTTCAAAGTCACTGACTCGGTCCATTTCCAACTCAACTCCATAGTTATCCCGTACGACCACGTGTCCAATACAAATCCTACCACCTATCACCACGTAACTAGGAGCCTATCATATTTACTGCCATGTCACTACCACGTCCTTGTCATATCCTTCCACGTGTCTTCCGTACAACAACGTGTCACTTTTGTACAGTGGCATGTGTCAAAATTTTAGTGGTCCAAATCACCCCTAGAAATACCAAATATGACTACCTCATGGTGCATCCTAGTGCTTCCATGTGTCATTATGACCTAAACATGACGTACTATTGACATCATCAATACGATCTAGTCGAAGCAGGATGTGAACATGATGTATTGTTGATGTGAACATGACGTATTGTTGACATAAACATGATGTATTGCTGACATCAACATGACGTATTGTTGACGTCAACATGACGTATTGTTGATGTCATCAAGTCGAAGAACATAGATATCTTGTTAAGATCCTGAATAGATCTACAAATATAATCACCACAAATAATGAATACACAATAGATCCACAAAGCAATATAGAATAAACCACACTTTATTATTACCAAACCCTTGAGGTAGGGAAACACCATATAATGGATCATATTATGGAAGGGATCCTCTCCTTTTCACTTGCCTCTTCGAGGGGGCTTCCTCCTAATGAGCTTCAGCTCCA
>SNQJ01S0004049.1:202962-225413 GCA_010110895.2 Picea sitchensis | reverse complement strand
TACCTTTAAGGCATAAACGATGGCCAACAATTCCAAAACCACGATATGGATTGCAACCCACCCTCAATGGTTTAAAGTCTGCGCAACTCTTCTCCCCACAATGCTACAGGATCGTCGATCTCGTGATCTTGACGATACTGTCTAAACTAACAGTTCAGATCTGCGCCTTTCAATTTACGAACTAGATATTCCTCTTCTGAAATCAACAGTCGCGATCTCTTTCGCAACTCTGGACTTCAAGGTTTTGAAATCTCACACCCCGCGTTACCCCGTACTCTGATCTCCCAGAGTTAATGATCTGTTGCCACCTGTCTCCCTGAACCTATGGCTAGGATTTCCCCTGCAGCTCCGGGCTTCGAGAATTACAAATCTCAAATCCTCACCACTGCTGACTGGTTATCTTCCAGAGTGGAAGATTTGCTGACACGTATTCTTCCCAATCAACGATTATGCTTCTACTTCGAGACTTTGACCTCCTCAACCAGATCAACGATCCTACGACTCCTTTGATCAACGACCGAGATCTTCTCCGAGTCTTCGAGTCCTTCCTCCTTTGCTTTCCTTCGGAGTTCTGGATCTAGCATTGCATGTTCTCCTTCGCATCGGCAGTTCACATCGCTTCGTATTTCCGAGCTTTAGAAATCTCAAATGTCAAACTTCGCCTCCCTCCAATGACTTCTACCCGGGGACTATAATCTGCTAACGCGTGTCCTCCTCAGATCGATGATTGAAGTTTACTTTAGGTCTTTACCCAAAGAGCATGGATCTGTTCCACGTCTCCCCTAAATCTGATGGCTATGAATCGTTTTGAAACTTTACCTGGGGTGCTCAAATATTTTCCACATCTCCTCTCCTGGTCCGACGACTCAAATTCACTTCATTTGATTCAATAACTCAAAACTAAATCATGTCTAACAAGTGCACCTCATGATGCATCTCAGTTGTCCCAACTACACCCAATGTATCCATCCAAATCATCCTAGTGTCGTCCAATCCATTTGTCCAACTCAACTCAATTAACACAATCAATTTTTCCAACTCATCCCAAGTGCCCTCAATCCATCCGAGTTCACATGATTGCACCCAAACCATCAAAGTCCATCCAACTATGTCCAAATCTATCCAATTTCATTCAACTACACCCAAGTGCATCCAATGGATGTGTGCTCAACATACAAAAACATCCAACACTTGTGATCTGTAGATACTTGTGCCCATAAGCACTTTGTCATTTATCCCAACCCCCAAATGTGGGTCACCCAACTCTATTGGTCCACATATAGTCCAAGCACCCAAGCCAATCAAGTTTTCTATGTCAATCTCGTCCATCATGCAAAATGCATGTTTGGGGGCAAAGTTGCCCAACAATCTTATATGTCTTTTCTCACCAAGTTCTCTCGGTGCATCTAACTAGTGCAAGGTACTAATGTTTGCAATGCACCCAATCTATAAGTAAGAGTGCCCAATATATCCATGATCCACCCTGCCAACAAACCAAGCCACCCAAAACCAACTCTTCTAGCCATCAACCTTCCACCATGTCCATCCTTGCCAATCAATGACCACCAAGGAGATCATGTAACAAACGTGCAACTCAAGGCTAAGACCTTACAATCTCCCTCAATACTAACATAAATGGAATTGAAACATAGACTATCTTTTTTAATGATAAATGACATTCTATAAGTACCCCCTTTAGTATTCATTATAACTCGAACTATTAAATATTAATTACAACCTTCAATAAATGCTTACAGCATTTAATTATGGAATGCATGTATCATCTTATCATGGCCCCATTCTATTTGCATTACACCATTGATTGAAATCTTCTAAGAAAATAATTCTTAAAGCATCATAACTTTTATAATGGTTATGATTTGTAAAATCAACTATTTGTTAACTCAATTTGAATGAATTGAATTACAATTCTTCATAAAAATTTAAATGAATTGCATTACAATCTTTTATAAAAGACTTCATAAGAATCTAACTAGGGATTTTAAAAAAAATCCAACTTAAAGTTAAGGGTGTTTATTAATGACATTTTTTAAAATTTATTTGATGTTATTTTTTATTTTTTATTTTTTTATTTTTTAAAGTATTCTTGAATTATTCATAATTTTAATGGTCAACAGATTTTTAATAAACATTCACAATAGCATAATTAGGCATGAGACATTATTTTTCTGCATGAAGGTTACTCATGTTAAAAATGTATAATGATTATTATAATATATATATATATATATATATATATATATATATATATATATAACGATACTTTTTAAAAGTGGTCGTGGTAGTACGTAAATTGTATAAGAATTGGGATTGGTGCTTAAATTCCTAGAAAGGAGTTGGATTTTAATTACAATGAATTTCTGCCAATGAAATTATAGTTCACGGTTATTCTTATGTAAGGTAAATGAGTCAACCGATTCAATAAATATTAACTCTGTAATTCCGGATTTATATATGGGTAAATTCAAAAGAACTAACGCGGTAAAGCGTGACCGTTCGGAAACCTCTAAGTGGGCCTCCTACTTTACAAAAGTAAATAAAAAAGGCAAGGTAGAATAGCATCGGTCAAGCTCTCACAGCAGGAATGGTGCCGATTCTCATTCTCATTCCTTATAAGCCGGAGCCCCTCCTGACAACTGTCTTTGAGTCCGTTCACTCCTCACTCTACTAACGCGGGGTAAGTGATTATTGATATCCGATTGCCGATGGGGAGACCGTAGACTGAACTGGAACCGGAACTCTTTCTTGTGTGTAATGAGTAGCTACTAGTTAGAATGAATTCTTATCGGTGTTTAACACCAACTCCTTTATAGCTCTTCTTAAACCAAGGTTAATTTCTTCTTCCAAAAGTGTAGGAGTTAAAAATGTAGGCAATATACTTGACAACAAAATGAGGAATAATTTGAATGATTGAATATTGCAGAAAAGTAATGCATACAGGAATCAATCCTATCCTTGAATTGAAGGAATATCATGGGGTTGGGAGAGAAGAGAATGCATGAGTTGGAGGATAATCATACAATTCAATGGTATATATGAAGAGAAATTCAACAATTTATAAACACTTATAATTTCACAATTTATATTTAATATTAATATCACACTAATTAAGATAGATTGATTAATGATGGATGAAATATCTACTTTAGAAGTCTAGCATTTTTTTTAAAACTTCAAAACAGTTAAGTTTCCTTAATACGCATGCTCTATTATGATAAACTATAAAAACATATACACTCAAATACCATAATTTATAGAATTATTGCGATCTGTAAATTTTATGTCGTTTGACCGTATATTACTTCAAGGTTTACCCAAAATTTAAGGCAATTTTAATGATGCCGCAAACTTACTGATTCCACACACGTTTTGGCTGTTAGTGGCATCAGGTGTCATCCAAGTTTGACCGTATATTACTTCAAGGTTTACCAAAATTTTAAGGCAATTTTAATGATGCCGCAAATTTACTGATTCCACACACGTTTTGGCTGTTAGTGGCATCAGGTGTCATCCAATGAATGAAGAGGAAGGAAGTTTTGCATGAAGAGCTATCAGTTGAGGCGCAGTAGTGAAGACGCAGAGAAGGAAGGTTAACCATCAATACTGGAAATAAAAACGCCCATGCAGAAAGGGGCTTAATTATTCCAAAGCTGAAGGTACGCGTGGGTGTAAAATCTGAAGATGTGCGCTGGCAGTTGACAGAGCTGTCAGTAGTTATTGTCGATGGAATAAAACTTCAAATAACAATTTATAAAAGGGAAGGGACAGTGTAATTATCAACCATTAAATGACACCCAAAATTCGTTAGAACTCACGCGTGTACCCATGCACAACTCCGTGACAGTTAGCTCTATAATGGAATTATTTCCATATAGAATCTTTAACCTACTATATCACAATGTGATGGATCGTTTCCCACGCCCACCAACCCTCTGTCATTGCAACTACAAAAGAACACAAAGCGTGCAGGCTCTCAACTACTATCATTTGAGGCGCAGCAGTGAAGACGCAGAGAAGGAAGGTTAACCATCAATACTGAGAATATAAAAAAACGCCCATGCAGAAAGGGGGCTTAATTATTCCAAAGCTGAAGGTACGCGTGGGTGTAAAATCTGAAGATGTGCGCTGGCAGTTGACAGTGCTGTCAGTAGTTATTGGCGATAGAAGAAAACTTCAAATAACAATTTATAAAAGGGAAGGAACAATGTAATTATCAACCATTAAATGACACCCAAAATTCGTTGGAACTCATGCGTGTACCCATGCACAGCTCCCTGACAGTTAGCTCTATAATGGAATTCTTTCCATATAGAATCTTTAACCTACTATATCACAATGGGATGGATCGTTTCCCACGCCCACCAACCCTCTGTCATTGCAACTACAAAAGAACACAAAGCGTGCAGGCTCTCAACTATATTCAGGCCCTGTCATAATGTTAGCAATAAATTTGTGTACGCTCTGCTTTTAGAAACTGCGCGAATAAAGATAGAAAATGAAATCAAAAGGGCTGTTCCAGTGAAAGCTTTCATTTCGACTTCGCTGGCTATACCTTACAGAGCGCACGCAAATAACCAGTGCCAGTAAGCAGAGGTCAAGGATTATAAGCATTTAACTCTCGTTCGTCCTTCGAAAAACAGTTGTACATCATTTTCCCCTCTGATCTCTGTTTGGGAAATAAATTAACGGAGATCCTGATTGTTGTTTGAGAATTTAGTTTGGAATGAGATGATAATTAATTGTCGTTTGATGGCTCAGTGTTTACAATTGTTGTTGAGGATTTAGTTTGAAATAGGATGATCATTAATTGTCCCTTTTAAAAACAAAATTAATTGAATTGATGTGTCGTAAATTTATCATTAAGGAATTGTGTAATAATATAAAAAGGAATGGTGTATAATGGAATTATTTCCACGGCAGTCAAACTATTGTTATTTTAAGAAAACTTCTGACCATCAACAAAGGAGAGACGGATTCATTGGCCACGAATCTCTGGAAGATTAAAATACGTAAACAAGATCTGCCATTCCAGCGCGTGATCAACCGCCTTGAAGAAAAAACTCATGGTGAACTGTAAACCACGGTGAGTCAAGTCGTGGCTTACTCCATGCTTAACTCTTTACAGCAGTGGCAAAATTAGAGGTTTAATCGGACAGCTGTTGAGGCAAAAGAAAAAGGAAAGGGTTCTTCTTTATATCCACACCGTGGGGCAGGGCGCACAAGCACTAAAGGAGACAGCAATGTCGCTATAGAACAGGCGAGTACGGGGGAGTCTCGACCAATGATTCTTAGCCATTCGCAACCGCTACCCGATGTTCACTAAATCGTGACCCCTTCACGCTGCTGGTATTAAGTTGGTAGTAAAGAAAAAAAAAGAAGGGTGCAGACCTAACCCTACGGTTCAGAAGAGTAAGGTGGACTTCGGTACAGGAAGGTGGTGCAGGTAAATGGCTACCTCCAGACAGCGCCCGGAGTGATTCATCTCATGCAAACAAGGCAAATAACCACACAAATTCGTCCATGATCGAGCATCCACAATTTGCCAAAATAAATAAAAATTTCAACACACAGACTCTACTCATACGCCCAGAAACTCGTACACAAAACACCCAGGTCTACAGTGGAAAAACACCCACTAATCGTTGCAACGCACAGGTAATGGTGGAAAAACGCCAAAAATCAATTGCAAAACGCATAAGGTGCATGTGAGGTAGCACGCCTAACCTACAGTATCCAAAATGACCAGGAGCAGGAAAGAAAAATAAACATGCCAAGAAACTGATGCCAAACAATGACAAAATCGTCAAATAATAAAGTGTGCAAAGGCGCCCCAAACTAGTGGCAAGAACACCAATAACGGATTCCAAAACAGTGGTAAAATGCCAAAAACAAGACGCTGTAAACTTCAATCACAGCTTATCAAACGCAGATCAACGATCAACTCTTGGATTAAAACCCTCGTCATTCCTCACGGCCCTCTAACTAATAAGCATCACCATTTAACACAATCTACTCACACCAACGGTATATAATAAAACCCGGCCATATGTCAATCCAAGTCAGAAGCGAACCCCAAGTCGCTGGTCTAACTTACCGATACCATATGTAACGACCGCTTCTTTATGTCTATGAATAGCTAAGTACAATAGGAAAATTTTTCTTTTTCTTTTCTTTTAACAAATAAGAATTTAACAACATCACCTTAAATCACTATAGACACATGATCAAATATAAACAACTCTACATATCATTGCGGAATGATATTTCAAAATATAATGCCAAACAATATCATGATATTATCACTAATAACAATGATTTGCCGAATATAAAACTATCTTTTACCCTACCAAATAAAAATCATACCTTGGCCACACTCCCGCTTCAGAGACGTCCCTCGAGCTGTGCCACTTCTGCTTGCCGACCAAATAAAACTCACCGGTACCTCCCAACAAAACGCTAGGGTTACTCTACTTCCCCCTTAGCCCCCGAGCCGTAGGGTCCACACAAGAACTAAAAAATCGCTAGCTACCTCAACTTCAACTACCGAAGCTACCACTCAAAATCACAGTTGAGCTACACCCAACTCCACACAAGATAACCACACCACACCAAAGCAGCGAACGCTACTTCAATCGATCCCCTTCCTCCTTCCTTTCCCCTTTCTTTATAGCCAAAATGAGACTCCACCCTCTCTTGATTAGTACCACCACTTTTAATGAAAACTTCTTGAAATAACTTCCATCGCCCAAGCGTCGCTCATCCCTAGGGTTCCAATAATTAATTTCTCGTTTTATTTATTAAAATCTAAATTTCCTCACACCCCCATCAATTGCTCCTTAAATTTCTCCTAGGGTTCCTAGGATCCCCTCTTGCTTTTTATTTTCTTCCTAAAATGATGCTTCTGAAAATTCAGGTAAGTACTTAATGATGATTCTTTTAGCTTTTCCCAATGTCTCCTACTTTCCCATTTTTATAAGTTTCCTTAATTTAATATTCTACTTCAAACTTTTCTTTATTCTCCCCTTTCCATTTTCATTTTAATTTCTGTTGTTAAACCCCCAAATGATGTGCTAATTCTTAACATTCTTTCAATATATATAGACAAACATTTTATTTTATTAATTAATTATACTATTTCTATTTAAATTATAGTTTTTAATAATTCCCCTTCTTTAAAAATTCTAAGTCTCTTTTATAATTTAGACGCCACTGTGTTTTGTACTTAAATTAACTCCCCTCACATTTTACCGCCACCTTTTAGAAGACTTGACTCACCCTAGGTGGGTGTTAGTTTATGCCCTAGGTCTATTTTTAGAGATGATCTTTTCTTAGGGCCAATCAAAATTATCTTTGGGATGTTTTATTCTAGGTTTGATTTGAACAGAGACAAATTAAGTAGGGGGTCGCTTTAAGAATTATCATGTGCTAAGGTCTCAAGGTCGCTCTAGGCTGTCTCATCATCATCATCAAGCTTGCCACCTCGTGATCTACTCACGTGCTCCAAGGGTGCCACTTGATTGTTTTGGCCGTGACGCGTTCTCTTCAGACGCACTACTGCAGTTCCAAGGGTGCCACCACGACTTGTAATTTTATACACGTACTTCAGATGCACCATTTGCTCCAGCAATTGGTTTGACGGATTGTAGACTTAAACCCCGAGTCAACACTCCTTCGTGCTAATCTTGTGGGGAGACTCAAGGGTTCTAAGGAATAAGGCTCCCCCCTTATTACTTTAGAATGTTGTGGAGCTGCATCATTACAGTCATTCTCACAGATCATGGGTCCCTCAATCCAGGGTAATGCTAATCCCATGCCTTGGGAGCTACCATGGAGTGCTAGTAGGTCATGGAGGTGGCTGTCAGTCTAATTCTCCTCAAACTCTCTCCTGTTCTCCAGCCCCTTTAATCCATATGTGAGTAATTTACCAAGCTATCATTACCAAGATCATCAACCATCATAACAACCATGTCAAAGAAATATATCATATAATCAATAGTATATCATCAAATGAAACAATACCATCATAAAAGAAACAACTCATCCACCCCACTCCCTCGACTCCAATCCCGGAGTCCAGGAGTTCACCGATGTCTCCTGCATCCTCAAGTTCAAACCCCTGCACACCTAACGAACCGAAGTCAGCTGCACTGCCTATATCATAGTAGTAAAAATCATCCTCACAACTCAATGCATCCAAAATGAAAGAAAAGTTTTATCATCATATAAATCCAGCTCACTATGCATGCAAGTGTCCCTCAAAGAATAAGTTTGGTATGTGCTTTGTTTTTGATGTTACATTTGTGCTTGTATCAGGTATCCCTAAATTTTATTTATATCAACCCCTTTCTCTTCCTTCCCTCCCTTGGGACTCTATTTCCATGGATTTCCTTAATAGTTTATCTATGAACTTACACAAACATGATGATATCTTGGTTATTGTTTGTTGTTTCTCTAATATGATTCTTTTTATCCCTTGCACTAAGACCACTACTACTTCCCAAAGCATTGCCTTATTATTTCACCATGTTTGGCCACACTTTGGCCTTCCTACTGGCATCATCTCTCATCTGGATGCTCTCTTTCTCAACACATTCCTAAAAACATTGTGGAATTTATTGGGTTTTCAACTAAAATATTTTACTTCCATCCATCCTCAAAAGGATGGCAAAAATCAGGTAGTTAACTGTGTCCTTGTCCATTCTCTTCACATTCAATTTTCCAAAACAAAATAGTGGGATACAAACCTCCATGTCATTCAAAAAATTTATAATGGTGTTGTACATATGTCCAATGGGATGTATCCTTTTTAGGTTTGATTTGGATATCAACCTTTATCCCCTTATGAACTTCCTATCACCTTGGAACCTTCTAAAAATCCACACCAATAGAAATAACACATATCTACACTTTCATTTTTGTATACTCTAGCATGCAAAAATGCCCAATCTTTTGAATCACTAAAGAAAACTCAACTTCCATGATTCTCATTCTTCCCCTATGGTTCTTACTCCTAGTGATAAATTGTATTTTTACATGGAACACCATCATTTTAAATCCCATTGTCACCAAAAGTTCAACCCTCTTTGTTATGGAACTTATATTTCTCTCCAACATATTGGGGACAATAGTTATTGCCTTGAATTTCCACCTCTCATTTTTCCCCTATGGTTTTTACTCCTAAGGATAAATTGTATTTTTACATGGAACACCATCATTTTAAATCCCAATGTCACCAAAAGTTGAACCCTCTCGGTTATGGCACTTATATTTCTCTCCAACATATTGGGGACAATAGTTAGTGCCTTGAATTTCCACCCCAACTAGACATTCATGATGTGGTGAATGTGAACAATATGAAACTTTATGTACCCCCATTGTTGGAAAATAGTAACCTTCAATGAGACTTTGTCTAATTATGAATGAAAACAGACCATGCAAAAGACTATCAAAGAAATAATCTTATTCACATATTTAATAATACAGAGTTTGACAAACTCATGTTGCAAATATTTCACTGAGGTTTATCAAATGTTCATCACAATGAAAAAACTCAATAATATCAGTTCAACTCTATGAGGTCTAAGATACATGTAACCAAAAGAATTTAATTAACAAACTAACAAAGAAGGAATGCTAATAACAAGGATTGATGCATACACTCATAAAATCACTGTTGACAAACTCAAACAATTATCACACTAATTATGGAATCTTTAAATGAGACAATTTTGTGTCTTAAAACCAAACCAAGTTACTTTGAACTATGAGACAAAATTATCATGCTTGTAACTTAAGATTTTTTTTTTTTTTAATCATATCAATTCAAAGATTGTGTGTATAAGCCAACTTGTAAATCAAGAAAATTGTATGTGGTAACAGAATTAAACCACTACAGGACTATTCCAACCAAACCAAAACACGATTTGTACTTCAAACCACACAATGATAACATAAAGGTTATGATTGATAATGGTATCAATACGTTATTCGATTGGAAACAGATTAACTATGATACTAATATAAACAAGTTACCAATCTAAGTTAATGTTGGAACTCGAACAAATCTATGATATCAAAGTATTTGTATGCAACAATTTAACCCTTGGTAAATCCAATACATAAAACGAAATCACTTATAACAAAACTAATACAAAATAATGGGATAAACGAAACTAGAATGCCAAACTAGAAATGGAATTGAATTTATCTCAACAAAACGAATTACTTACAAACCCACACTAACAATACAAAGCAACGAAGGCCATATTGGTGGGCCCGTCCCAATTGGTAGATAACTGGGCTAGGAGTCTAGAGTATGAAGGTGAATTTAAACCATGAAATAACTCAAAACATCATCATTTGTATTAATCAACAACGAAGTTCAATACATAGCAATGTCGATTTTGATCTACAAGTTCAACGAATCTAAATATTCTGAAACTTACATTGTTTTGAGCAAGGACTTATACACAATTTATTTCCCAAATGTGCACAGGTCGACCCTAAACGGATCCATTTTCTCACGCATTGGGTTCATAAAATTACATCATAAAATCATAATAATTAATTCAATTGACTGAAGGCGCCAAAATAGCTTTGGAAATTGTTGGGAAGATATTCTCATTACATCGAATGCATGAGAATATCTCACATTCTTGTTTTCGATCGGATTTTACTGTTGGCAGGCTAAACTTGGAGAGAGTTGACCTGTTCTTTCATTGTAACTTGGTGATTTCCTCTCTTCCTGTAGAATCGATACAAGCAACATGAGAGCATGTCGAGACGGCTGTGGAGATAACCCATATCTTGATTTTACTTCTAGAAGTCTGTAGATATGACAAGCTCCAACATACGTTGCAAAACCTCTATAGAGGTTATATGAACTAGCTCAATCAATTGTCATTAGTAATAATTCAAACTTTTAATTCTCCTAATTCATCAAAAACTATGGAAAACATGTAAAAAAACATTATAATTACCTTATGAGCATTGAATGACCATTTTAAACAAAATGGGATAAAATAGTGGTTCATCGTGAGCATAGTAGTTTTGAGTGGTCAAAAAGGGGTCACTTGGCAGTAAAAATGGCTTTAATTTCGAGACCCAACAACTCCCATGCTTGAGGTTTCGTGTGTTCCCATGCAAAGAAAATATGTGCATGTAGACATGATTGGTGTCCTAATAATAAAGTCCTTAAAATTGACCAATCTTCATTAACTTTGTAGCTGATCAAGAAGCGATTCCAATAGATATGTTGACACGGGGGGTCTTTATTCCCTTACTTGAGTTTTATTTCCAAGCTATGGTCATCTTTTTCCAAGCTATGGTTATCTGAGGCTAGTGACTCAATCTGGTTATGTTTCTTCTTGGCAAGGCTTCAGAGTTTCTCATTATGTGTAGTCAATTCATCAACTTTCCTCTACATTTGAGCACATCTATTCATCAAAGTTGTATTCTCATTCTTGATGTGCTTGTCGAATACTTTAAACTCTTCATCTGCAATTGAGCACATCTATTCTTCAAAGTTGCATTCTCATTCTTGATGTGCTTGTCGAATACTTTAAACTCTTCAACCTTAGCCTTCAAGATATCAATTCATTGGTATTTCTTTTCTAGTCTCGACAAGACCAATCGAGAATCAAGACACTGGATAGCTTCATAGTAATCTATTGCATTTTCGATATCATCGAGCACAAATGTAGATAGTCCAGTTGAATGAGGGGATGAACACACAAGAATCTCATGCTTAGAGGGTTTCTTTTGGGACTTTATAAGTACTATAATTGAGGGTTCATGATGTCACATATTGTTAAATATAATGTAACCTCAACAGGCTGACTGTACACTGGCAGCTGTCCTGGCCAGCTGTACTTTCTATTCTTGTTTTGCTTGAGCCTATTTAGCTCAGCTATTTCCCTTTGCATAACACTTCACTACTTCATAACTTCTTCATGTACTCGTTTTGTACTCTTCTTCTTATATTATAATATATTGTTTTCTGTTCTATTCTTTCTCTCTGCATTTCTTGCTTCACAATTTATCATGGTATCAGAGCACTGGTAGTAAGCCTCTTCACACAGGCTAGAGAGCAACACGATCCTCAAATAGCACAGCTTACACGGATCTTGAGAGCATTCGACACAGACTTTTCACAAGGCTTGAAGAGCTGTCCATCATACTCTCGAAAGATCCTAGAAGGAAACTTCCATGAGGAAGCAGACCGTCATATGCTCAAAAGATCAGCGTAAGAAGCTCACGCTCGCAGAGCATACTATGCTCGAAAGTTTCAAGGAGCAGAAACAAGAGAAGGAGGCGGAGACTGAGAAGGAAGAAATAGTAAATATTCTTGTTCAATTTTCAAAGAATCATCAAAGATTCACGAAGAAGAGCTGTAGGAGGCGGGAACTCTCGAATAATTCAAAGCATTTGTTCAAATTCGTGAAAGATAGTTGCAAAAAGAAGAAGCATTTAAATCATTTCGGAAATCGCTCAAATCTGTCAAAGATTGGAGCAGAGAACAAAGAACTCATGAAATTCTTTCAAATCTTTAAAAGATTCACGAATTTTTCTTCCGCAGGAGAAAATTCCTTCAAACACAGCAAAGATCACGTCAGAGGAGCAAAGAATAGCCGATGCAGCAGAAAGATCCATCCTCCAAAAAGATCTGAGGTGGAAAACTAGTTCAGAATGGACGAGGAGAGCGCGGAAAAGGAGAAAGAATTTCAGCCATTAGATCTTGCGCAGAGGACCGACAACGATTGGATCTGCAAGAAAGTGCAAGAGGTTTAGTCCTCTGGAGAACTAAGGAGAAATTCGACTTGCGAAGTCACAAAATCATCTGGTTCGTCCATCAAGAGACATGTGGCGAGATCTCGACATTTCACTGACTCGCAAGGTGTAAAGGTCAGAAGACTGCTGTGAGAATTCGCGAATCGCGAAATCACAAGTCACTCTGGACCATTGGATCGTGAAAGATCATGAGCCGTCAATCTTATCCCATCACAAAATCTTGGATCGGGAGTTGGATGAGTGAAGGAGACTGCTCTCCAAAACCCTGATACGCAAAATTCTAACATCACAAATTGCGAAATCCTGAGAGGACTGTGAGCCATCCATCTCAGAGGACAAGTGGCAGCAGATCCAAGTGCCATCATTTTGGCATTTGAAGTCCTGAAAGGAAAGGGCCATCAACATATTGGTAAATCGAAGATCGAGGAATCGAGGAGTCAGAAGAGCTCGCTATCAGGGTTCACGAAGTCGTGAAACCCAGAATCCCGAGAAGATCTGGACCGTCAGATAACAGGAGGATCTGGACCGTTGAATTGTCCAAAGGAAAATTTCAACATTTCGCCATTTGAAGTCCCGAAAGCACGAAACGAGGATATCAGAACTTGGCATATTGGGGATCCCGTAGACAGAGGATCGGGCCACTTCGCATCACGAAGTCTCGAAACGTGAAATCCCGAAAAGGCTTTCGAGAAGGGCCTTTCGAGCATATTTCTCATTTCGACAAACTGAAAGACAAAGAACCGAAAAAGCCCGTAGCGCTTTAACCTTTAGGCATGTGGTCACATTGATCGGAGACTAAGGGCCTATTCAAGGCCGATAAACTCTCTTTGGTGTTTCGACAATAGGAAGCTGGAGAGTTCAAAGGTCTCGTCTAACGGAGTTCCGAATTCACTGCAAATTACATGGAGGAGATAGGTAAGTAAGATTTTTTTTTTTTTTGTTTTGCTGAATTCTTTAAAAGATGGCGACGTCTAGCAATATAGAACCAAATGAGGGTCTGATTCTTCTTGGAAAGAACTATGAGTTATGGTCTCTTCGGATGAGATCCTTCTTGCAAGCACAAGAGTGCTGGGATCTAGTGGATCATGGATATGTGGAACCAGATCCAGCAGACCTGTCCGCCATGACTAATCAGCAGAAAATTGCTCAGGCAACATAGAGAAACAGAGAAAATAAAGCTAAATTTTAGATTCAAAATTCTGTGGATGACTCAATTTTCTCAAAAATCATAGTTGTTGGTACTTCAAAACAGACCTGGGACATCCTTAAATCTTCCTACCAAGGAAATGACAGGGTAAAAGCAATTAAATTGCAGATCTTGAGAACGTAATTCGAGACTCTAAGGATGATAGAGTCCAAAAATGTGGATCAGTTCATGACTAGAGTCATGGGCATCGTGAACTAGATCAGATTGACTGGTGAAACCATCACTGATCAATGCATTGTTGAGAAAATCCTCAGAAGTTTACTAAAGAAATTTGAAATGGTTGTAACAACAATCCTTGAATCCAAAGATCTATCAAGTTTTTCAATAGATGAACTAATTGGTTCTCTGGTGACACATGGGACCAGACTGCATCTCACAGATGAGTCAATCTCCAATGCTTTTAAAACTATATTCTCCTTCAGCAGAGGGAGAGGCAGAGGAAGAAGCAGAGGTCACCAAGGAAGAGGAAGCAATCAAAGTAACCCTCACTCCAGTGGAGCTAATAGACAACAGTATCCGAATCAAAATTTCCAAGGTCAAAGACAACAACAACAAAATCAACATCAGAATTTCCAGCCTCAAAGAGGCAGAGGGAGAAGCTCAAATGAGAAATCAAGCATGCAATGCTATTACTGCAAAAAGTATGGGTACTATGAATCTGAATGCAGGAAGAAGCAAGCATATCATCTCTTAGGCAAAGCAAATGTGTCAAATCATATGGGAGAAACCTCAAGAGGTATGTTTCTCTCAAGCCACAAGACTGAATAACAACCTAAAGATCTCTGGTTGCTGGACAATGGATGCAGCAATCACATGACAGGTAACAAAGATTTACTTTCATGCATTGATTCTTCAATCTCATTTGATATTACACTTGGAAATGATTACTTAGTCAAAGTTAAAGAAAAAGGAACTGTTCCTATTCTCACTAAACAAAATGTAAAGAAAGACATAAACAATATCTATCATGTTCCAGATCTGAAACATAATTTGCTAAGTGTAGGAAAGCTCATTGAACATGGCTATAAGGTAGTTTTTGAGGGAGCATCTTGCAAGATATATGACAAAATCCCAAGCAAACAATTGATTTCTGAAATCCACATGACTCCGAATAGGATGTTTCCCCTTACCCTCAGAAATGCAAATCTGATTCAACCATATGCACAAAGTGCATCCACCCTGAATGAAACTATGGTTTGGCATACAAGATTTGGACATCTACCATTCACGAGTCTAATTCTTCTTCAGAAGAACTACATGGTCAAAGGTCTTCCTATCTTTAAAGAGCAAATTTCCCCATGTGAGTCTTGCATACATGGAAAACATAAGAAAACTAGTTTTCCACAGTCTTCCAATCAAGTCAAACAACATCTTGAACTTTTTCACACTGACCTATGTGGACCAAAGCAAATAGAGTCAATAGGTGGTAGCTTTTATTTTCTAACTTTTATTGATGATTTCAGCAGAAAAATATGGATCTATTTTCTCAGACACAAGTTTGAAACTTTTGCAAAATTCAAAGAATTCAAGGCAGAAGCTGAAAAACAGAGTGGCAAATATATCAAAGAACTTAGGACAGATGGAGGAGGAGAATACAACTCCATAGAATTTGCAAATTTCTGCAAATATCAAGGCATTATCATGCAAACAACAACCACGTATACTCCACAACAGAATGGAGTGGCTGAAAGAAAAAATCAGACAATAATGAATATGGCAAGAACACTTCTAAACCAGAAAAGTTTGTCAAATATTTTTTGGGCTGAAGCAGTAGCATGCTCAGCTTATCTCCTGAATAGATCTCCAACCACCAAACTAAAGCTAAAAGTCCCTCAAGAAGCATGGAGTGGGACAAAGCTAAATGTTGTGCATCTAAGGACATTTGGATGCATAGCATACACTCACATACATTCCGAATTAAGGAAGAAACTTGATGACAGAAGTGAGAAATGTATTTTCACTGGATATAGTGAAACATCTAAAGCTTATAGGCTTTACAATCCAATCAGCAAGAAATTCATTCTCAGCAGAGATATAAAATTTCTAGAGAATCAATTCTGGAAAGATTCAAAAAGTCAACAAATGGACAGTCAAAATCCATTGCTGACAAGTTCTGAAAACGCAGAAAATTTAGAACAGCAAGTACCTCAAACTATTTTTCCAAGATTGCAGGTACAAAGACAACCTCAAAATTTTCAGGATAACTCAACTTCAAGCAGAGAATCAATCTCTGAACCACAAAATCAGAGAACTCGTAGTTTGAGAGAAATCCATCAGCAGTTGGATGACTTTGAACAACACAACCCTTTTTCTTTAATGTCATGTCAGCCTACATCTTTTAAGGAAGCAGTTAAGGAGCCACATTGGGTTCAAGCCATGAACTAAGAAATTGACTCCATTGAAAAGAACAAGACATGGGATCTTGTTGATTTGCCAAGTCATAAGAAAAGTATTGGTGTCAAGTGGGTTTACAAAACTAAACACAATGGAAAAGGGTAGATCGAAAAACACAAGGCAAGACTTGTTGCCAAAGGATTCTCACAACAACCTAGTACTGATTATGGTGAAACTTTTGCTCCAGTAGCAAGATTAGACACTGTAAGGACTCTATTGGCCATAGTAGCCCAACACAAATGGCAAGTATACCAGATGGATGTCAAGTCGTCATTCCTTAATGGTTTTTTAGAAGAAGAAGTTTATGTCGATCAACCACCTGGATTTGAAGTCCAAGAGTGGCCAACCAAAGTATATCGGTTGAAGAAAGCCTTGTATGGCTTAAAGCAAGATCCAAGAGCTTGGTACAACAGAGTTGACACTTATCTGATCAAAAGTGGTTTCAGTAGAAGATAAAATGAGCCAACTCTTTACACCAAAACAGATCAGCATGGTAAAATTTTGATTGTATGTTTATATGTTGATGACATGATCTATACGGGAAATCCTGAGTTAACAAATTTTATACATGGTATGCAATCTGAGTTTGAGATGACAGATCTTGGCATAATGAAATATTTTTTAGGGATTGAGGTTGATCAATAAACCAAAGGCATTTTTTTCTGTCAGAAAAAGTATGCAGGAGACATCATCAAAAGATTCTGCATGGAAGAATGCAATCCAGCAGAAACCCCTATACCCCTAGGCACAAAATTGAGCAAGAATGATGACGGTCCTATAGTGGAATCTACCCTATACAAAAGTTTGGTCGGCAGTTTGTTGTATCTTACAGCAACTAGGCCTGACATTATGTATGCAGCCAACCTTGTTTCCAGATTCATGGAATCCCCAAAAGATTCTCATTGGAAAATGGCGAAACCAATTTTGAGATATGCTACAGGAACTCTCAATTTCGGCTTATGGTACACTAAATATGATATTAATCAACTTTTTGGTTACATAGATAGTGATTTTGCAGGCAGCCTAGTTGACAGGAAAAACACATCTAGACATGTTTTTCAACTGGGCACGAACCTGATCTCATGGGCATCAAAGAAGTAGCCAATTGTTTCAATATCTTCTGCAGAGGCAGAGTATGTCGCTGCTACCTCAGCTTCTTGTCAAGTTGTGTGGCTAAGAAGAATATTGAAAGATATGTCACATATAGAAAAGGATCCAACTCCTATTTTTTGTGATAATACTTTAGCAATTTCTTTATCCAAAAATCATGTGTTTCACAAAAAAAGCAAACACATTGACACTCATTTTCATTTCATACGTGAGCTAGTCAACAATGGTGATATTGTACTACAATTCTATGGTTCTCAATATCAGCTTGCTGATATCTTTACAAAGCCACTCAAAAAATCGATTTTTTATTTTAAAAGACAACACTTAGGCATAATCAGTGCTGATGCTTGTAACTGTTGAGTTTAAGAGGAACTGTTAAATATAATGTAACCTCAACATGCTGACTATACACTGCCAGCTGTCATGGCCAGCTGTACTTTCTATTCTTGTTTTGCTTCAACCTATTTAGCTCAGTTATTTGCCTTTGCATAGTACTTCACTACTTCAGAACTTCTTCATGTACTCGTTTTGTACTCTTCTTCTTATATTCTAATATACTATTTTCTGTTCTATTCTTTCTCTCTGCATTTCTTGCTTCACAATTTATCATGGTATCAGAGCTTGAGCAGTAATCCTGTTCACACAGTCTGGAGAGAAAAACGATCCTCATACAAAGCAGAGCTTACATGGATCTTGAGAGCATTCGACACAGACTTTTCACAAGGCTTGGAGAGCTGTCCATCATACTCTCGAAAGATCCTCGAAGGAAACTTCCACGAGAAAGAAAATCAGCATATGCTCAAAAGATCAGCGTAAGAAGGTCACGCGAGGTCATAGAGTGTACTATGCTCGAAAGTTTCAAGGAGCAGAAACACGAGAAGGAGGCGAAGACTGAGAAGGAAGAAATAGTAAAGATTCTTGTTCAATTTTCAAAGAATCATCAAAGATTATGAAGAAGAGTTGTAGGAGGTGGGAACTCTTGAATAATTCAAAGCATTTGTTCAAATTCGTGAAAGATAGTTGCAGAAAGAAGAAGCGTTTAAAGAATTTTGAAAATCGCTCAAATCTATCAAAGATTGGAGAAGAGAACAAAGAACTCGTGAAATTCTTTCAAATCTTTGAAAGATTCATGAATTTTTCTTCTGCAGGAGAATTTTTTTTCAAACACAGCAAAGATCGCGTCAGAGGAGAAAAGAATAGTCGATGCAGCAGAAAGATTCGTCCTCCGAAAAGATCTGAGGCGGAGAACCAGTTCAGAAGGGATGAGGAGAGCGCGAAAAAGGAGAAAGAATTTCAGCTGTTAGATCTTCTGCAGAGGACCGAGAGCTGTTGGATCAGCGAGAAAGTGCACGAGGTTTAGTCCTCTGGAGTGCATAGGAGAAATTTCGACTTGTGAAGTCGCGAAATCCTGAAATCATCTGGACCGTCCATCAAGACACACGTGGCGAGATCTCGGCATTTCGCTGACTCGCAAGGTGTAAAGGTCAGAAGACTTCTGTGAGAATTCATGAATCGCAAAATCACGGGTCATTCTGGACCATTAGATCGTGAAATATCGTGAGCCACCGATCTTATCCCATCGCAAAATCGGGGATCGAGAGTTGGACGAGCGAAAGAGACTGCTCTCCAAAACCCTCATACATGGAATTTTGACATCACAAATCGTGAAATCCAGAGAGGATTGTGATTCGTCCATCTCAGAGGACAAGTGACAGCAGATCCAAGTGCCACCATTTCGGCATTTGAAGTCTCGAAAGGAAAGGGCCATCATCATTTCGGTAAATCGGAGATTGGGGAATCGAGGAGTCAGAAGAGCTCGATATCAGGGTTCAAGAAGTCGCGAAACCCAGAATCCTGAGAAGATCTAGAGCGTCAGATCACAGGAAGATCTGAAACCGTTGAATTGTCCAAAGGCAAATTTCAGCATTTCGGCATTTGAAGTCCCGAAAGCACGAAAGGAGGATATCAGAACTCGACATATCGGGGATCCCATAGACGGAGGATCGGGCCACTTCGCATCACAAAGTCCTGATTCACGAAATCCTGAAAAGGCTTTCGAGAAGGGCCTTTCCAGCATATTTCACATTTCGGTAAATTGAAAGACAAAGAACCGAAAAATCACGTAGAGCTTTAACATCAAGGCGTGTGGTCACATTGCACGGTGACTAAGTCCAAACTCAAGTCGTTAGGCCCTCTTCGACACTTCGGAAATCGGAAGTTGGAGAGTTCAAAGCTCTCGTCTAACGGAGTTCTAAAATCAGTGCAAGAAAGCAACAGACCTGGTTTTATGCACGAGAGACAGGTAAATACGAATTTTTCTTTCTATTTTGTTCAATTATTTTTTTTTAAATATGGCATCATCTAGCAATTTAGGACCAACTCAGGGTTCGATTCTTCTTGGAAAGAACTATGCGTTATGGTCTCTTCGGATGAGATCCTTCTTGCAAGAACAAGAGTGCTGGGATCCAGTGGATCATGGATATGTGGAACCAGATCCAGTAGACCTGTCTGCCATGACTAATCAGCAGAAAATTGCTCAAGCAACACAGAGAAACAGAGAAAATAAAGCTAAATTTTGGATTCAAAATTCTGTGGATGACTCGATTTTCTCCAAAATCTTAGGCGTTGGTACTTCAAAACAGGCTTGGGACATCCTTAAAACTTCCTACCAAGGAAATGACAGAGTCAAAACAATTAAATTGTAGACCTTGAGGATGCAATTCGAGACTCTAAAGATGACAGAGTCCAAAAATATGGATCAGTTCATGACCAGAGTCATGGGCATCGTGAACCAGATCAGACTGATTGGTGAAACCATAACTGATCAATGAATTGTTGAGAAAATTCTTAGAAGTTTACCAAATAAATTCGAAATGGTTGTAACAACAATCCTTGAATCCAAGGTTCTGTCAAGTTTTTCAACAGATGAACTAATTGGTTCTCTGGTGACACATGAGACCAGACTGCATCTCACAGATGATTCAGTCTCCAATGCTTTCAAAACTCAATTCTCCTTTAGTAGAGGGAGAGGCAGAGGAAGAAGCATAGGTCACCAAGGAAGAGGGAGCAATCAAAGTAACCCTCACTCCAGTGGAGGTAATAGACAACGGTATCCGAATCAAAATCTCCAAGGTCAAAGACAACAACAACAAAAGCAACATCAGAATTTCCAGCCTCAAAGAGCAGAGAGAGAATATCAAATGAGAAATCAAGCATACAATGTTATTACTGCAAAAAGTATGGGCACTATGAATTTGATTGCACGAATAAGCAAGAAGATCATCTCTCAGGCAGAGAAAATGTGTCAAATCATACGGGAGAAACCTCAAGAGGTATGCTTCTCTCATGCCACGAGACTGAAGAACAACCTAAAGATCTCTGGTTGCTGGACAGTGGATGCAGCAATCACATGACAGGTAACAAAGATTTACTTTCATGCATTGATTCTTCAATCTCATCTGATATTACACTTGGAAATGATTACTTAGTCAAAGTTCAAGGAAAAGGAACTGTTCCTATTCTTACTAAACAAAATGTAAAGAAAGACATAAACAATGTCTATCATCTTCCAGATCTGAAACATAATTTGCTAAGTGTAGGACAGCTCATTGAACATGGCTATAAGGTACTTTTTGAGGGAGAATATTGCAAGATATATGACAAAATCCTAAGCAAAAAATTGATTTTTGAAATCCACATGACTCCAAATAGGATGTTTCCCCTTACCCTCAGAACTACAAATCTGATTCAACCATATGCACAAAGTGCATCCACCCTGAATGAAACTATGCTTTGGCATACAATATTTGGACATATACTATTTAAGAGTCTAAGTCTTCTTCAGAAGAACTCCATGGTCAAAGGTCTTCCTATCTTTAAAGAGCAAATTCCCCCATGCGAGTCTTGCATACTTGGAAAACATAAGAGAACTAGTTTTCCACAGTTTTCCAATCAAGACAAACAACATCTTGAACTTGTTCACACTGACCTATGTGGACCAATGAAAACAGAGTCAATAGGTGGTAGCTTTTATTTTCTAACGTTTATTGATGATTTCAGCAGAAAAATATGGATCTATTTTCTCAGACACAAGTTTGAAACTTTCGCAAAATTCAAAGAATTCAAGGCAGAAGCTGAAAAATAGAGTGGCAAATATATCAAAGCACTCAGGACAGATGGAGGAGGAAAATACAACTCCAGAGAATTTGCAAATTTCTGCAAATCACAAGGCATTATCATGCAAACAACAACCAGGTATACTCCAGAACAGAATGGAGTGGCTGAAAGGAAAAATCAGACAATAATGAATATGGCAAGAACACTTCTCAAAGAGAAAAGTTTGTCAAATATTTTTTGGGCTGAAGTAGTAGCATGCTCATCTTATCTCCTGAACAGATCTCCAACCACCAAACTAAAGCTAAAATTCCCTCAAGAATCATGTAGTGGGACAAAGCTAGATGTTGCGCATCTAAGGACATTCGGATGCATAGCATACGCTCACATACATTCTAAATTAAGGAAGAAACTTGATGACAAAAGTGAGAAATGTATTTTCACTGTATATATTGAAACATCTAAAGATTACAGGCTTTACAATCCAATCACCAAGAAATTAATTCTCAGCAGAGATGTAAAATTTCTGGAGAATCAATTATGGAATGATTCAGAAAGTCAACAAATGGATAGTCAAAATCCATTCCTGCCAAGTTCTGAAAACACAGAAAATTCAGAACAACAAGTACCTCAAACTATTCTTCCAAGATTGCAGGTACAAAGTCAACCTGAAAATTGTCAGGATAACTCAACTTCAAGAAGAGAATCATTCTCTGAACCACAAAATCAGAGAACTCGAAGTTTGAGAGAAATCCATCAGCAGTTGGATGACTTTGAACAACACAACCTTTTTTCTTTAATGTCATGTCAACCTAAA
>SNQJ01S0004049.1:153004-202952 GCA_010110895.2 Picea sitchensis | reverse complement strand
CTAAGGAGCCACATTGGGTTCAAGCCACGAACCAAGAAATTGACTCCATTGAGAAGAACAATACATGGGATCTTGTTGATTTGCCAAGTCATAAGAAAAGTATTGGTGTCAAGTGGGTTTACAAAACTAAACTCAATGAAAAAGGGCAGATCGAAAAACACAAGGCAAGACTTGTTGCCAAAGGATTCTCACAACAACCTGTTACTGATTATGGTGAAACTTTTGCTCCAGTAGAAATATTAGACACTGTAAGGACTCTATTGGCCATAGCATCCCAACACAAATGGCAAGTATACCAGATGGATGTCAAGTCAGGATTCCTGAATGGTTTTTTATAAGAAGAAGTTTATGTCGATCAACCACCTGGATTTGAAGTCCAAGAGCAACCAACCAAAGTATATCGGTTGAAGAAAGCCTTGTATGGCTTAAAGCAAGCTCCAAGATATTGGTACAACAGAATTGACACTTATCTGATCAAAAGTGGTTTCAGCAGAAGCCAAAATGAGCCAACTCTTTACACCAAAATAGATCAGCACAGTAAAATTTTGATTGTATGTTTATATGTTGATGACATGATGTATACAGGAAATCTTGAGTTAACAAATTTTAAACATGCCATGAAATATGAGTTTGAGATGACAGATCTTGGCATATTGAAATATTTTTTAGTGATTGAGGTTGATCAATCAACCAAAGGCATTTTTGCTTGTCAGAAAAAGTATGCAGCAGACATCATCAAAAGATTCTGCATGGAAGAATGCAATCTAGCAGAAACCCCTATACCCCTAGGCACAAAATTGAGCAAGAATGATGAAGGTCCTATAGTGGACTCTACCCTATACAAAAGTTTTGTCGGCAGTTTGTTGTATCTTACAGCAACTAGGCCTGACATTATGTATGCAGCCAACCTTGTTTCCAGATTCATGGAATCCCCAAAAGATTCTCATTGGAAAATGGCGAAACAAATTTTGAGATATGTTGCAGGAACTCTCAATTTCAGATTATGGTACACTAAATCTTATAGTAATGAACTTTTTGGTTACACAGACAGTGATTTTGTAGGCAGCCTAGGTGAACGAAAAATCACATCTAGATATGTTTTTCAACTGTGCACGAACCTGATCTCATGGGCATCAAAGAAGCAGCCAATTGTTTCAATATCTTCTGCAGAGGCAGAGTATGTCGCTGCTACCTCAGATTCTTGTCAAGCTGTGTGGATGAGAAGAATATTGAAAGATATGTCACATACAGAAAAGGATCCAACTCCTATTTTTTGTGATAATACTTCAGCAATTTCTTTATCCAAAAATCATGTGTTTCACAAGAAAAACAAACACATTGACGCTCGTTTTCATTTCATACGCGAGCTAGTCAATAATGGTGATATTGTACTACAATTCTGTGGTTTTCGAGATCATCTTGCCGATATCTTTACAAACCCACTGGGAAAATTGGTTTTTGATTTTCAAAGACAACACTTAGGCATAATAAATGCTGATGCTTGTAACTGTTGAGTTTAAGAGGGACTGTTAAATATAATGTAACCTCAACAGGCTGACTGTACACTACCAGTTGTCCTGGCCAACTGTACTTTCTATTCTTGTTTTGCTACAGCCTATTTAGTCCAGCTATTTTCCTTTGCATAGTCCTTCACTACTTCAAAACTTCTTCATGTACTCGTTTTGTACTCTTCTTCTTATATTCTAATATATTGTTTTCTATTCTATTCTTTCTCTTTGCATTTCTTGCTTCACAATTTATCATGGTATCAGAGCTTCAACAGTAGGCCTCTTCACACATCATAGAGAGAAAAACGATCCCCAAACAGCGCAGAGCTTACTCGGATCTTGAGAGCATTCGACACAGAATTTTCACAAGGCTTGGAGAGTTGTCTGTCATACTCTCGAAAGATCATCGAAGGAAACTTCCACGAGGAAGCAGATCATCATATGCTCAAAAGATCAGCGTAAGAAGATCACACGAGGTCGCAGATCGTACTACGCTCGAAAGTTTCAAGGAGCAAAAACACAAGAAGGAGGCGGAGACTGAGAATGAAGAAATAGTAAAAATTCTTGTTCAATTTTCAAAGAATCATCAAAGATTCATGAAGAAGAGCTGCAGAAGGAGGGAACTCTTGAATAATTCAAAGCATTTGTTCAAGTTCGTGAAAGATAGTTGCAGAAAGAAGAAGCGTTTAAAGCATTTCGGAAATCACTCAAATCTGTCAAAGATTGGAGCAGAGAACAAAGAACTCGTGAAATTATTTCAAATCTTTGAAAGATTCATGAATTTTTCTTCCGCAGGAGAAAATTCCTTCAAACACAGCAAAGATCACGTCAGAGGAACAAATAATAGTCGATGCAGCAGAAAGATCCATCCTCCGAAAAGATCTGAGGTGGAAAACTAGTCCAGAAGGGACGAGGAGAGCGCGGAAAAGGCAAAAGAATTTCAGTCGTTAGACCTTCTGTAGAGGACCGATAGCCGTTGGATCAGCGAGAAAGTGCATGAGGTTTTGTCCTCTAGAGTGCATAGGAGAAATTTCGACTTGTGAAGTTGCAAAATCCTTAAATCATCTGGACCATCCATCAGGACACACGTAGCGAGATCTCGACATTTCGCTAACTCGCAAGGTGTAAAGGTCAGAAGACTGCAGTGAGAATTCATGAATCGTGAAATCATGAGTCATTATGGACCGTTGGATCGCAAAAGATCATGAGCCATCAATCTTATCCCATTGCAAAATCGGGGATCTGGAGTTGGACGACCGAAGGAGACTGCTCTCCAAAACCCCGATATACGAAATTCTGACATCACAAATCGTGAAATCCCGAGAGGATTGTGATCTTTCCATCTCAGACGACAAGTGGCAGCAGATCCAAGTGCCATCATTTCATCATTTGAAGTCCCGAAAGGAAAGGGCCATCGACATTTCGGTAAATTGGAGATCGGGGAATCGAGGAGTCAGAAGAGCTCGCTATCAGGGTTCACGAAGTCGCGAAACCCAGAATCTCGATAAGATCTGGACAATCAGATCATAGGAAGATCTGGACCGTTGAACTGTCCAAAGGCAAATTTCAGCATTTTGGCATTTGAAGTCCTGAAAGCACGAAAGGAGGATATCGAAACTCGACATATCGGGGATCCCACAGGCAGAGGATCGGGCCACTTCGCATCACGAAGTCCCAATTCATGAAATCCCGAAAACACTTTCGAGAAGGGCCTTTCGAACATATTTCGCATTTCGACAAATTGAAAGACAAAGAACCGGAAAAGCCCATAGATATTTAACATCAAGGTGTGTGGTCACATTGCATGGTGACTAAGTCCAAACTCAAGTCATTAATCCCTCTTCGACACTTCGACAAGCGGAAGTTGGAGAGTTCAAAGGTCTCGTCTAACGGAATTCCGAAATCTGTGCAAGAAAGTAACAGACTGGTTTTACACACGAGAGACAGGTAAATACGAATTTTTCTTTTTGTTTCGTTCAATTTTTTTTTTTAGAATATGGCATCATCTAGAAATTTAGGACCAACTTAGTGTCTGATTCTTCTTGGAAAGAACTATGAGTTTTGGTCTCTTCGGATGAGATCCTTTTTGCAAGCACAAGAGTGTTGGGATCCAGTGGATCATGGATATGTGGAACCAGATCCAGCAGACCTGTCCACCATGACTAATCAGCAGAAAATTTCTCAAGCAACACAGAGAAATAGAGAAAATAAAGCTAAATTATGGATTCAAAATTCTGTGGATGACTCAATTTTCTCAAAAATCACAGGTGTTGGTACTTCAAAATAGGCCTGGGACATCCTTAAAACTTCCTACCAAGGAAATGATAGGGTCAAAACAGTTAAACTACAGACCTTGAGGATGCAATTCGAGACTCTAAAGATGACAGAGTCCAAAAATGTGGATCAGTTCATGACCAGAGTCATGGGCATCGTGAACCAGATCAGGCTAACTGGTGAAACCATCATTGATCAACGAATTGTTGAGAAAATTCTTAGAAGCTTACCAAAGAAATTTCAAATCGTTCTAACAACAATCCTTGAATCCAAGGATCTGTCAATTTTTTCAACAGATGAACTAATTGGTTCTCTGGTGACACATGAGACCAAACTGCATTTCACAGATGATTCAATCTCCAATGCTTTCAAAACTCAATTCTCCTTCAGCAGAGGGAGAGGAAGAGGAAGACGCAGAGGTCACCAAGGAAGAGGGAGCAATCAAAGTAACCCTCACTCCAGTGGAGGTAATAGAAAATAGTATCTGAATCAAAATTTCCAAGGTCAAAGACAACAACAACAAAATCAGCATCAGAATTTCCAGCCTCAAAGAGGTAGAGGGAGAAGATCAAATGAGAAATCAAGCATACAATGCTATTACTGCAAAAAGTATGGGCACTATGAATCTGAATGCAGGAAGAAGCAAGTAGATCAGTTCTCAGGCAGAGAAAATGTGTCCAATTATACGGGAGAAACCTCAAGAGGTATGCTTCTCTCATGTCACAAGACTGAAGAACAACCAAAAGATCTCTGGTTGCTGGACAGTGGATGCAACAATCACATGACAGGTAACAAAGATTTACTTTCATGCATTGATTCTTCAATCTCATTTGATATTACACTTGGAAATGATTACTTAGTCAAAGTTCAAGGAAAAGTAATTGTTTCTATTCTTACTAAACAAAATATAAAGAAAGACATAAACAATGTCTATCATGTTCCAGATCTGAAACATAATTTTCTAAGTGTAGGACAACTCATTGAACATGGCTATAAGGTACTTTTTGAGGGAGTATCTTGCAAGATATATGACAAAATCCCAAGCAAAAAATTGATTTCTGAAATCCACATGACTCCGAATAGGATGTTTCCCCTTACCATCAGAACTACAAATCTGATTCAACCATATGCACAAACTGCATCCACCCTGAACGAAACTGTGGTCTGGCATAAAAGATTTGGACATCTAGCATTTAAGAGTCTAAGTCTTCTTCAGAAGAACTCCATTGTCAAAGGTCTTCCTATCTTTAAAGAACAAATTCCCCCATGCGAGTCTTGCATACTTGGAAAACATAAGAGAACTAGTTTTCCACAGTCTTCCAATCAAGCCAAACAACATCTTGAACTTGTTCACACTGACCTATGTGGACCAATGCAAACAGAGTCAATAGGTGGTAGCTTTTATTTTCTAACGTTTATTGATGGTTTCAGCAGAAAACTATGGATCTATTTTCTCAAACACAAGTTTGAAACTTTTGCAAAATTCAAAGAATTCAAGGCAGAAGCTAAAAAACAGAGTGGCAAATATATCAAAGTACTCAAGACAGATGGAGGAGGAGAATACAACTCCAGAGAATTTGCAAATTTCTACAAATCAAAGGGCATTGCCGTGCAAACAACAGCCAGGTATACTCCACAATAGAATGGAGTGCCTGAGAGGAAAAATCAGACAATAATGAATATGGCAAGAATACTTCTCAAAGAGAAAAGTTTGTCAAATATTTTTTGGGCTGAAGCAGTAGCATGCTCAGCTTATCTCTTGAATAGATCTCCAACCACCAAACTAAAGCTAAAATTCCCTCAAGAAGCATGGAGTGGGACAAAGCTAAATGTTGCGCATCTAAGGACATTTGGATGCATAGCATACACTCACATACATTCCGAATTAAGGAAGAAACTTGATGACAAAAGTGAGAAATGTATTTTCACTGGATATAGTGAAACATCTAAAGCTTACAGGATTTACAATCCAATCACCAAGAAATTAATTCTCAGCAGAGATACAAAATTTCTGGAGAATCAATTCTGGAATGATTCAGAAAGTCAACAAATGGACAGTCAAAATCCATTGCTGCCAAGTTCTGAAAACGCAGAAAATTCAGAATAGAAAGTACCTCAAACTATTCTTCCAAGATTGCAGGTACAAAAACAACCTGAAAATTCTCAGGATAACTTAACTTCAAGCAAAGAATCATTCTCTGAACCACAAAATCAGATAACTCAAAGTTTGAGAGAAATCCATCAGCAGCTGGATGACTATGAACATCACAACCTTTTTGCTTTAATGTCATGTCAACCTACATCTTTTAAGGAAGAAGCTAAGGAGCCACATTGGGTTCAAGCCATGAACCAAGAAATTGACTCCATTGAGAAGAACAAGACATGGGATCTTGTTGATTTGCCAAGTCGCAAGAAAAGTATTGGTGTCAAGTGGGTTTACAAAACTAAACTCAATGAAAAAGGGCAGATCAAAAAACACAAGGAAAAACTTGTTGCCAAAGGATTATCACAACGACCTGGTACTAATTATGGTGAAACTTTTGCTCCAGTAGCAATATTAGATAGTGTAAGGACTCTATTGGCCATAGCAGCCCAACGTAAATGGCAAGTATAGAAGATGGATGTCAAGTCAGCATTCCCGAATGGTTTTTTAGAAGAAGAAGTTTATGTCAATCAACCACCTGGATTTGAAGTCCAAGAGAAGCCAACCAAAGTATATCGGTTGAAGAAAGCCTTGTATGGCTTAAAGCAAGCTCCAAGATCTTGGTACAACATAATTGACACTTATCTGATCAAAAGTGGTTTCATCAGAAGCCAAAATGAGCCAACTCTTTACACCAAAACAGATCAGCACGGTAAAATTTTGATTGTATGTTTATATGTTGATGACATGATCTATAGGGGAAATCTTGAGTTAACAAATTTTAAACATGCCATGCAATCTGAGTTTGAGATGACAGATCTTGGCATAATGAAATATTTTTTAGGGATTGAGTTTGATCAATCAACCAAAGGCATTTTTGTCTGTCAGAAAAAGTATGCAACAGACATCATCAAAAGATTCTGCATGGAAGAATGCAATTCAACAGAAACCCCTATACCCCTAGGCACAAATTTGAGCAAGAATGATGAAGGTCCTACAGTGGAATCTACACTATAAAAAAGTTTGGTCGGCAGTTTGTTGTATCTTACAACAACTAGGCCTGACATTATGTATGCAGCCAACCTTGTTTCGAGATTCATGGAATCCCCAAAAGATTCTCATTGGAAAATGGCGAAACCAATTTTGAGATATGTTGCAGGAACTCTCAATTTCGGCTTGTGGTACACTAAATCTGATAGTAATCAACTTTTTGGTTACACAGACAGTGATTTTGCAGGCACCCTATATGACATAAAAAGAACATATGGACATGTTTTTCAACTGGGCACGAACTTGATCTCATGGGCATCAAAGAAGCAACCAATTGTTTCAATATCTTCTGCTACCTCAGCTACCTCAGCTTCTTGTCAAGCTGTGTGACTGAGAAGAATATTGAAAGATATTTCACATATAGAAAAGGATCCAACTCGTATTTTTTGTGATAATACTTTAGCAATTGCTTTATCCAAAAATCATGTGTTTCACAAGAAAAACAAACACATTGACACTCGTTTTCATTTCATACGTGAGCTAGTCAATAATGGTGATATTGTAATACAATTCTATTGTTCTTGAGATCAACTTGCTGATATCTTTACAAATCCACTGAGAAAATCGGTTTTTGATTTTCAAAGACAACACTTAGGCATAATCAGTGTTGATGCTTGTAACTGTTGAGTTTAAGAGGGAGTATTAAATATAATGTAACCTCAATAGGCTGACCGTACACTGCTAGTTGTCCTCGCCAGCTATACTTTCTATTCTTGTTTTGCTTGATCCTATTTAGCTCAGCTATTTCCCTTTGCATAGTACTTCACTACTTCAGAACTTCTTCATGTACTCATTTTGTACTCTTCTTCTTATATTCTAATATATTGTTTTTTGTTCTATTCTTTCTCTCTGCATTTCTTGCTTCACCATTTATCATGGTATCAGAGCTTCAACAGTAAGCCTCTTCACACAGTCTGGAGAGCAAAACGATCCTCAAACAGCGCAGAGCTTACACGGATCTTGAGAGCATTCGACACAGACTTTTCACAAGGCTTGGAGAGATGTTCGTCATACTCTCGAAAGATCCTCGAAGGAAACTTCCACGAGGAAGAAGATCGTCATATGCTCAAAAGATCAGCGTAAGAAGCTCATGCGAGGTCACAGAGCGTACTACGCTTGAAAGTTTCAAGGAGCAGAAACACGAGAAGGAGGCGGAGACTGAGAAGGAAGAAATAGTAAAGATTCGTGTTCAATTTTCAAAGAATCATCAAAGATTCATGAAGAAGAGCTGCAGGAGGCGGGAACTCTTGAATAATTCAAAGCATTTGTTCAAATTCGTGAAATATAGTTGTAGAAAGAAGAAGCGTTTAAAGCATTTCGGAAATCGCTCAAATCTATCAAAGATTGCTGAAGAGAACAAAGAACTCGTGAAATTCTTTCAAATCTTTGAAAGATTCACGAAATTTTCTTATGCAGGAGAAAATTCCTTCAAACACAGCAAAGATCGCGTCAGAGGAGCAAAGAATAGCTGAAGTAGCAGAAAGATCCGTCCAACGAAAATATCTGAGGCGGAAAACCATTTCAGAAGGGACGAGGAGAGCGCAGAAAAGTCAAAAGAATTTTAGTCGTTAACTCTTCTACAGAGGACCGACAGCTGTTGGATCAGCGATAAAGTGCACGAGGTTTAGTTATCTGGAGTGCACAGGAGAAATTTCGACTTGTGAAGTCGCGAAATCCCGAAATCATCTCGACCGTCCATTGAGACACATGTGGAGAGATCTCGACATTTCGCTGACTCGCAAGGTGTAAAGGTCAGAAGACTGCTGTGAGAATTCATGAATCACCAAATCAAGAGTTATTCTGGACCGTTGGATCATGAAAGATCGTGAGTCGTCGATCTTATCCCATCGCAAAATTGGGGATCGAGAGTTGGACAAGCGAAGGAGACTTCTCTCCAAAACCCCGATACACAAAATTCTGACATCACAAATCGTGAAATCCCGAGAGGATTGTGAGTCATCCATCTCAGAGGACAAGTGGCAGTAGATCCAGGTGCCATCATTTTGGTATTTGAAGCCCCAAAAATAAAGGGCCATCGCCATTTCGGTAAATTGGATATCGGGGAATCGAGGAGTCAGAAGAGCTCGCTATCAGGGTTCACGAAGTCACGAAACCCAGAATCCTGAGAAGATCTGGACCATCAGATCATAGGAAGATCTGGACTGTTGAATTGTCCAAAGGAAAATTTCAACATTTTGACATTTGAAGTCCTGAAAGCATGAAAGGAGGATATCGAAACTCGGCATATCGGGGATCCCGCAAACAGAGGATCGGGCCACTTCGCATCAGGAAGTCCCGATTTGCAAAATCCCAAAAAGGCTTCCGAGAAGGGCCTTTCCAGCATATTTTGCATTTCAACAAATTGAAAGACAAAGAACCGGAAAAGCCCGTAGCGCATTAACATCAAGGCGTGTGGTCACATTGCACGGTGACTAAGGCCAAACTCAAGTCGTTAAGCCCTCTTTGGCACTTCGGTAATCGGAAGTTGTAGAGATGAGAGGTCTCGTCTAACAGAGTTCTGAAATTAGTGCAAGAAAGCAACAGACCTGGTTTTACGCGCGAGAGACAGGTAAATATGAATTTTTATTTCTGTTTTGTTCAATTTTTAAAAAACAAATATGGAGTCATCTATCAATTTAGGACCAACTCAGGGTCTGATTATTCTTGGAAAGAACTATGAGTTCTGGTCTCTTCGGATGAGATCCTTCTTGCAAGTATTAGAGTGTTGGGATCCAGTGGATCATGGATATGTGGAACCAGATCTAGCAGACCTGTCCGCGATGACTAATCAGCAGAAAATTGCCCAAGCAATGCAGAGAAATACAGAAAATAAAGCTAAATTTTGGATTCAAAATTCTGTGGATGACTCGATTTTCTCAAAAATCACAAGCGCTGGTACTTCAAAATAGGCCTGGGACCTCCTTAAAACTTCCTACCAAGGAAATGATAGGGTCAAAATAGTTAAAATGCAGACCTTGAGGATGCAATTCGAGACTCTAAAGATGACAGAGTCCGTAAATGTGGATCAGTTCATGACCAGAGTCATGGGCATTGTGAACCAGATCAGACTGACTGGTGAAACCATCACTGATCAACGGATTGTTGAGAAAATCCTCAGAATTTTACCAAAGAAATTCGAAATGGTTGTAGTTCAGCAATCCTTGAATCCAAGGATCTGTCAAGTTTTTCAACAGATGAACTAATTGGTTCTCTGGTGACACATGAGACCAGACTGCATCTCATAGATGAGTCAATCTCTAATGCTTTCAAACCTCAATTCTCCTTCAATGGAGGGAGAGGCAGAGGAAGAAGCAGAGGTCACCAAGTAAGAGGGAGCAATCAAAATAACCCTCACTCCAGTGGAGGTAATAGACAACAGTATCCGAATCAAAATTTCCAAGGTCAAAGACATCAACAACAAAATCAAGATCAGAATTTCCAGCCTCAAAGAGATAGAGGGAGAAGATCAAATGAGAAATCAAGCATACAATGCTATTACTGCAAAAATTATGGGCACTATGAATCTGAATGCAGGAAGAAGCAAGCAGATCAGCTCTCAGGCGGAGCAAATGTGTCAAATCATACGGGAGAAACCTCAAGAGGCATGTTTCTCTCATGCCACAAGCCTGAAGAACAACCTAAAGATCTCTGGTTGTTGAACAATGGATGCAGCAATAACATGATAGGTAACAAAGATTTACTTTCATGCATTGATTCTTCAATCTCATCTGATATTACACTTGGAAATGATTACTTAGTCAAAGTTCAAGGAAAATGAATTGTTCCTATTCTTACTAAACAAAATGTAAATAAAGACATAAACAATGTCTATCATGTTCTAGATTTGAAACATAATTTGCTAAGTGTAGGACATCTCATTGAACATGGCTATAAGGAACTTTTTGAGGGAGCATCTTGCAAGATATATGACAAAATCCCAAGCAGAAAATTGATTTTTGAAATCTACATGACTCCAAATAGGATGTTTCCCCTTACCCTCAGAACTGCAAATCTGATTCAACCATATGCACAAAGTGCATCCACCCTGAATGAAACTATGGCCTGGCATACAATATTTGGACATATACCATTTAAGAGTCTAAGTCTTCTTCAAAAGAACTCCATGGTCAAAGGTATTCCTATCTTTAAAGAGAAAATCCCCCCATGCGAGTCTTGCATACTTGCAAAACATAAGAGAACTAGTTTTCCACAGTCTTCCAATCAAGTCAAACAACATGTTGAACTTGTTCACACTGACCTATGTGGACCAATGCAAACAGAGTCAATAGGTGGTAGCTTTTATTTTCTAACGTTTATTGATGATTTTAGCAGAAAAATATGGATCTATTTTCTGAGACAGAAGTTTGAAACTTTTGCAAAGTTCAAATAATTCAAGGTAGAAGCTGAAAAACAGAGTGGCAAATATGTCAAAGCACTCAGGACAGAGGGAGGAGGAGAATACAACTCTAGAGAATTTGCAAATTTATGCAAATCTCAAGGCATTATCATGCAAACAACAGCTAGGTATACTCCACAACAGAATGGAGTGGCTGAAAGAAAAAATAAGACAATAATGAATATGGCAAGAACACTTCTCAAAGAGAAAAGTTTGCCAAATATTTTTTGGGTTGAAGAAGTAGCATGCTCATCTTATCTCCTGAATAGATCTCCAACCACCAAACTAAAGCTAAAATTCCCTCAAGAAGCATGGATTGGGACAAAGATAAATGTTGCGCATCTAAGGACATTCAGATGCATAGCATACACTCACATACATTCTGAATTAAGGAAGAAACTTGATGACATAAGTGAGAAATGTATTTTCACTGGATATAGTGAAACATCTAAAGCTTATAGGCTTTACAATCCAATCACCAAGAAATTAATTCTCAGCAGAGATGTAAAATTTCTGGAGAATCAATTCTGGAATGATTCAGAAAGTCAACAAATGGACAGTGAAAATCCATTGCTGCCGAGTTCTGAAAACACAGAAAATTCAGAACATCAAGTACCTCAAACTATTCTTCCAATATTGCAGGTACAAAGACAACCTGAAAATTCTCAAGATATCTCAACTTCAAGAAGAGAATCAATCTCTGAACCACAAAATCAGAGAACTCGAAGTTTGAGAGAAATCCATCAGCAGTTGGATGACTTTGAACAACACAACCTTTTTTCTTTAATGTCATGTCAACCTACATCTTTTAAGGAAGTAGCTAAGGAGCCACATTGGGTTCAAGCCATGAACCAAGAAATTGACTCCATTGAGAAGAACAAGACACGGGATCTTGTTGATTTGCCAAGTCACAAGAAAAGTATTGGTGTCAAGTGGGTTTACAAAACTAAACTCAATGAAAAAGGGTAGATCGAAAAACACAAGGCAAGACTTGTTGCCAAAGGATTCTCACAACAACCTGGTACTGATTATGGTGAAACTTTTGCTCCAGTAGCAAGATTAGACACTGTAAGGACTCTATTGGCCATAGCAGCCCAACACAAATGGCAAGTATACCAGATGGATTTCAAGTCAGCATTCCTGAATGGGATTTTAGAAGAAGAAGTTTATGTCGATCAACCACCTGGATTTGAAGTCCAAGAGTAATCAACCAAAGTATATCGGTTGAAGAAAGCCTTGTATGGATTAAAGCAAGCTCCAAGAGCTTGGTACAACAAAATTGACACTTATCTGATCAAAAGTGGTTTCAGTAGAAGCCAAAATGAGCCAACTCTTTACACTGAAACAGATCAGCTCGGTAAAATTTTGATTGTATGTTTATATGTTGATGACATGATCTATATGGGAAATCTTGAGTTAACAAATTTTAAACATGCCATGCAATCTGAGTTTGAGAAAGGCTTACTGGGGATTTGGGGAAAGAGAATGAATGAATTTAGACTTGTTTTGAATATTTATAGTGATTCAAAGGTAGTGGGGATTGATGGAATAAGAGATGAATACCCTCCCCCCTCTGGATTTGAAATTGTGGCCCCTTAGGAGGAAACACATGTTCTTAACCATTAGGCCCACTCAGACTGTATTGGTAAAAAAATCATGCGAATTGGAAAAATGAAGATGGTAATGGATATAAGCATAAGGTATAATCGATTATAACATCATCATGTGGAGTATGAGGATTAGATCATCATATGAATGAGTTACTAATCATAGGTCCAACATTGTATTAAAAACACATATTATTTTCAATGTAAATGAGTCATGAATCACAAATCCAACGTTGTATTAAAAACAATAATATATTTTTATGAAATGAATATAACAAAATACTTGATTTTCAAAATCATTTTTCATACTACTACCACATCAACCTTTACTTAAAAAAAAAAACCAACTATTATATAAATATTTTAAATTTGGAAAAAACTACAATTAACAAAAAAAAATTGAATTTTAAAACAAATATGATTAATAATCATTTAACATAACCAAAGATTATGTGACAACGTTATATCAAATGAAGATCTTTTTAGGGGATATTTTCTTGAAATCATGTGAGGAATTGTTCAGAAAAGGATTTTGAAAAAAAAGAAGAAGTGATTTTTGTAAATTTATATAGCTAAATTCATATGAAAAAAAGTCATTTCATAGAACAACTAACCAACACGTAAACAAAGTGTCAGCTCTAATGGTAAATAAAATGACAGCTAATATCCACCCTGCTAAGAGGGTCTTAACATGCCAGAGGGTCTTAAATAAGGAAAATTGAAAACCATGAAATGTCTTAATCTCTTTACAGTTGACTCATGGTCTTCTTTTATGTTTTCTCTTCTTTTTGGCACCATTGTTGTTACTTGTGTTGTGAATGCTGACACTAATCAGAGTAATTTGAATATCATGACTCACTGCACGCATCGAATCTCCCGCAAAGATGTTAGCTTCTTCTTCTTGCTCCTTGTTGTTGTTTCTTTTATTCTGGCTAGTCACAATAATGACATTTTTCTTAGTGTCCCGATTCTCTCCACACTCACATTCTTTGGGGTTGTTATGATCAGTCCCTTCTTCTTTTTGCTTATTGATGTCAGTCTCTTCTTGATTCTTATTTTCATTACTTGGGTTGTGAATGGTAACACTAGTCGCATGCTCTCAGTCTCCTAATTTTCTACACGAACAGATTATTTCCCGTTGTTGTGATGAGTGTCCTATTCTTCTTGAATTTTGGTGTTAGTATCTTGTTCTTGCTTCTTTTGGCTGTGACTGGTCACAATAATCACAGTGCTCGTCTTTTGATTCTCTCCACACTCAAATTTTGGTGCGTTGTTGCGATCAGTCCCTTCTATTTCGTGCATCCTTTTGCTATTACTTGTGTTGTGACTGGTCACACTAATCACAGTGCTCTCGGTCTATTGATTCTCTCCACACTCAGTTTCTCCTGCGTTGTTTTGACCAGTTCCTTCTTCTTTCTTATTGTTGTTAATCTCTTCTCGGGTCTTGTTGTTTCTCTTGGTCTCTTGATTCTCTTCACACTCATATTCTGGCGGGTTGTCCTGATTAGTCTCTTCTTCTTGATTTTTCTTGGGTATTATTGTTTCTCTCTATCTCGTGATTTTCTTCACACTCATATTCTGGCGGGTTGTTCTGATCAGTCTCTTCTTATTTCTTCTTCTTCTTTTTATTAGTCATACTAACCATAGTGCACTGGGTCTCCTCATTCTTTACACACTCAGATTTTCCCGTGTTGTTGTGATCAATATCTTCTTCTTCTTGCTTATTGGTGTCAGTTTCATCTTCTTGCTTCTTGTAGTTGTTACTTGAGTTGTGATTGGTTGCACTAATCATAGTGCTCTCCATCTCCTGATTCTCCCGAGCGTTGTTGTGATCAATATATTTTTCTTCTTGGTTATTTCTGTTAGTCTGTTCTTCTTCCTTCTTCTCATTGTTACTTGAGTTGTGACTTGTCATAGTAATCATAATGCTCTCGGTCTGCTGATTCTCTCTACACTCAACTTCACACCCGTTGTTGTGATCAGTCTCTGCTTCTTTTGTCTTGTTCTTGTTATTTTTGCAGTGAATCACAGTGCTCTCAGTATCCCAACTCTCTCCACCTTCAGATTCTCGCGCATTGTTCTGATCTATTTCTTCTTCTTCTTGCATTTTTTGGTTGTTACTCCAGTTCTTACTCTAGCTCCCAAAGCTATTCGCCCTGGCATCCTCCTCTTATAGTTGGTGCCCCTGTTGTTGCTCATGTTTACCTAGTTGTTCTTGGTCATGATTGTGTGGTGGTGATGGTGGCCTTCTTATCACTACTTCCACTCTTCTTAGTCTGGGCAGTACAATCTCGTCGATCAATGAGGTCTTCCAAACGTAATTCTTAAATATATCTAGAATTTCTTCTCCCTTCTCCTTTTCAACCTACAGATTCATTCATTCATATTGATGATCGTCATACATTCAGTAATTTTTTAGCTATCTATATGATCATTTTAATGGAATGGACAGAACATTAAAATTTAAATATGACAAACCACTTATTCACCTGCTGAGTATCTCGACTGGATATAATTGACCAGTTTTCATTGCTTTCCAAAGTAATATGGAGAATTTGACTAAAAGGAATATCTTTTGTCATGTTCCATTTCAAAGGAAATTTGTCTTTCCACTCCCAAAATTTTTTTTTGCTCCGAAATCTATAGGCCCGACCATTTCAGCCACCCCACAGAAATTGTTGGAAGCATTAATTTCTACCAACCGCCACCCACTTCCTGAATCTTCCTCCACCGACAATCCACCAACATAGTCACCGACTATTTTAGATGTTTCCTTCTCTGAGAACACTCTGAACTCTCAAGAGCCTTCCAAGACCTCTATAAAAACGAAGCAGCTATAACCATTTTTATCATCGAGCAATAAAAAAAAATCTGTGTTATTTTATGTGTTCCTTTGGTTTTGCCCACTTCATGGTGGTGTTAGTTTCATTCTAGATTTTCTTGGTTACTTTCCATGAGATATTTTTACTTTGAATTTGGTCTTTGTACGCACAAATTGAGGCTTACCATTTTTATTGAATGTATTTGCATTGTTCCTAAGGAGGAATTTTTCATGGGGATGTGTTTCCTGCGTAAAAAAGGAGAAGAGGGAGACAAAATGAATGGTCATGTGGGGTTTAGTCTTAGATAAAATTGAGTAAAGTTGTAAGAGGTCAAAGTCAAGTTCAAGTGAAAGGTCAAGGTCAAGTGAATGAGTCTAAAATCTTTGTGAAAAGGAGTCTTGAAATGTAAAGTTATCACATTAATCTCAAGAAGAGTCAAAATGAGTTCTTGTTAAAGTTAAAGTGAGAGTTTAAAGTTAAAGTGAGAGTCTGTTTGTTAAGCTAGTCAAAAGTTGAGTCCAAATCAAATCTTAAGTGATGTAAAATCATGACAAGTGGTGCACCAATTAAGTTTTCCAATCCATTTTCATAGGTTGTCTTGTTGGAAATTGATCAACTCAAACAATAAACATATCCATAAAGAATATTGAAAGGAAAAACAAGATGCAAGAAGCAATGTAAAACAATAAAAGACAAACAAAGGGTGATAGAAGACAAAAAATGAATGGTGAAAGACAAGGAAGAAAGACTTTCATTGGAAGAGGTAAAGAACAAAGAAGACTGTACATGATGTTATGTAATGCTTGATGATGAGATGTAAATGAGCATATATAATGGGCTTGCAATTTGTTGGGTATTATTAAAGAATGTGGAATTGTTTTTGTACCTGAGATGAAATGATGCATATATGTTGTAGGGGGTGCATTATCGATAGTAACTCACACCCTAGATGTTTTTGGTCCAAAGTTGTAAAGCTTAGCCATAGGAAAGCTATATTCCCTAGGTGTTTAGTAAGCCCTGTTGAGACAGGCCTACATGAATTAGTGTGGTTATGTAGCGTGTATCCCTCTTATGCATAGAGTGGATGTGGCATCAAGCTGTGGAATTAAACACTAGGTAGGTACGAGGGTGGTAGGTGTACTCATATCTAAGTTTTATGGTGATCAGAGAAGTTAGATTTTGGGGAGGAATGTGAGATTAAGTAATCTCAGAGTGTGAGTTGGTTATCGAATTACAACAAAAGGAGTCTAATGTAATGATGAACCATGTATGTGAAAAGGATACCTAGAGAATTGGAGAGTACAATATATGGTACCCATGTATCTCGGTAGATGGATTTATTTTTATATGGACATCAATGATCAATTGTTTGCAGGTGCAAAAGGAAGATGCAAAAATTCGAGCATTAATCAATGTTATGCAAGTACAAAAGAAGAAGCAAAAAATGTTTGAGGATGAAACTCATAGTGAAGAAATCCCAAGTCAGTGTGTGCAGTGTAAATCAATTTCCCCATCATAAAAGGTTCGTGGTCAGCCGGAACCACCATTAAGAAAATTTTGTGGTCAACTAGAAACCACTTGGTATGATGGTTCCTAAGCATCTTAATGGTTAGGGGTAAGCCATAAAATCCCAAGGCGATTTATGATGAGGGGAAGCTAGTAAAATAAAGTAGCACATTGAAGGAATCCCAACCATATGAAGATAGAAATTGAAGATCATGACATGACTTAGATAAAAAACTAACCAGGACATGTATTCGTTAAGGAGGAGACATTGCAGATCAAACGAGCAACTTGCAAACATATTTACAAAGGCTATTAGCACAAGACCAATTGGAGTATTTGAGAGAAGCATTGGGCATTGTAAATATTGATGTAATTAGTAGTATAAATAAAGGGGGTGTGTTCGAAGCATTAGTTTCTACCAACCAACACCGACTTCCTGAATCTTCCTCCACTGACAATCCACCGACATAGTCACTGACTCTTCTATATGTTTCCCTCTCTGAGAACTCTTTGGACTCTCGAGAGCCTTCCAAGACCTCTATAAAAACGAGGAAGTTGTAACAATTTTTATCATCAAGCAATAAAATTATTTATGTGTTATTTTCTGTGTTCCTTTTCTTTTTCCCACTTCAGAATTTACCGATTCTGGTCACTTGCGCACACCAAGATTATATTTTAATCTTGAAATAAGGGTATTATTTGTAAAACGAATTCTTGAAAATTACTTGAAATGACATAAAATTCAAAGAAACACTCATCGAAAATACTAACAATATGGGGCAACTCGAACTAGCACTAGATGTAGCCCACTAGACCCTTTGGTCACTCGAGGCACTCGAGGCAGGTTCAGTGTAAGCGGAATTTAATTTTCTATTTCCCCTGTAAGTGCTTGTCAACACTCAATGTCTAATATTGCTAGGGACATGCTCCTTATTTTGAGATTTGATAACAAAAATCTTTGCATTGGCATATCAAGTGATAAATTTTGGAAGGTTGTACTCATGTTGGAAAATTACAACACCACTCCCACTCCCAGTTCAACTTTGGGACATTTCCCCTTGCATCATTTCAAATCTTTGTGGTTTCATTTTTTGTAATTGTAATTGTTTATGTTGATGATAAGAGTGAAGTTTTGGTTGTTGTGTTTCTACTTGAAATTGATAAGTGTTGGGGTGGCAATAATAATTGTTATTATGGCCTTGGTTGTTAGTCTATCCGTTTTGATTTATATTCACAACGATAGTTACGGATGGAGCTTGTGGTGGTGGAGGAACGTGTGGATATTGAGGGACTCTTGCATATTCAGAGGGATACTGAGTTTTCCTTAGTCTTCTCTAGATCCTTTTTGGATCAACAAAGAAGATTAAATCTTTGGTTCTAAAATTGGATATGATGAAAGCCTATGATAGAGTAGATTGGAGTTTTCTTAGGTTGGTGCTGTTATATATTGAACTTCGTTTGGAAGGTACTATTGGATCATGGGTTGTTTCAGGTCAACAAATTTATCTGTCTTGGGAAATGGCAGTCCTTCCAGCTTTTTTAAGGCATCAAGAGGATTGAGCCAAGGATTTCCTCTTTCACCATTATTGTTCTTACTCATAGTAGAATGACTTAGCAAGATTCTCAAAATGTTGATTGAAGATGATAGTCTTGAGGGATTTTTAGTAGAAAATGGATTTAGAATTACACATTTTCTTTTTGTGGATGATGTTATTATGTTTGGGAAAGGATCTATGCAGGAATGGAAGGTGTTTAAGGACACTCTTAATATGTTTTTCAATGCTACTAGAATGGCTTCTAGTAATAAAAAATCACAATTTTTTGAAGTTGGATGGTATTAATGAGTTAAAAGAGTTGTTTCCTTTTGAACTTAAATCTATAGAAGAAGGATTTAAGTATATTGTTTTTTTCCCTAAACCAAATTGCTACTCTTGTGACGGTTGAAGATGGATTTTTAAAAAGGTGGAAAAAAGAGTTGCTAACTTGTGTCATAGATGATTAACTTTAGGTGGTTGTTTTATCCTTGTTAAATGTGTTTTGGAAAATATTCATTCTTTCTAGTTATCTATGGAAAAAGTTCCCAAAACTATTTTGGACAAAATTCACATAAGGATGTTCATTTTTTTATGGTCTGGCATGAAGGAAAAATGCAGTTTTCATGAGGTTAAATGTGAAAGGATTGCTAAACCTAAAATGAAAGGAGGCTCGGGAATAAAGAATATTTTTTGGTTTGGTAGGGAATTTGCAGCAAAGAGCTTGTGGAAATTCTTGATGACACCTAGTCTTTGGCATGATTTTATACATAAGAAATATTTAAAACATAAATGTGTTGTGGAATGGCTAAGAGAATAGAGAAAGAATTGGGGTGGCCATAATAATTGTTATTATGGCCCTGGTTGTTAGTCTGGCCGTTTTGATTGATATTCAGAACGACATTTACGGATGGAGCTTCTGGTGGTGGAGGAACACGTGGATACTGAGGGCCTTCTACATATTCAGAGGGATACTGAGTTGTCCTTAGACTTCTTTGGATCCTTTTTGGATCAACAACAAATATTAAATCTTTGGTTCTAAAATTGGATATGATGAAAGCCTATGATAGAGGAGATTGGAGTTTTCTTAGCTTGGTACTACTACAGATTGGACTCTGTTTGGAAGGTACTAATTGGATCATGGGTTGTTTCAGGTCAACAAATTTCTCTGTCTTGCGAAATGGCAGTCCTTCCAATTTTTTTAAGGCATCAAGAGGATTGAGCCAAGGATTTCCTCTTTCAACGTTATTGTTCTTACTCGTAGTAGAAGGACTTAGCACGATTCTCAAAATGTTGATTGAGGATGGTAGTCTTGAGGGAGTTTTAGTAAAAAATGGATTTAGAATTACACATTTTCTTTTTTTGGATGATGTTATTATGTTTGGGAAAGGATCTATACAGGAATGGAAGGTGTTTAAGGACACTCTTAATATTTTTTTCAATGCTACTAGAATGGCTTCTTGTAATGAAAATTCACAAATTTTTTAAGTTGGATGGTATTAATAAAAAGAGTTGTTTGCTTTTGAAGTTAAATCTATAGAAGAAAGGATTTAAGTATATAGTTTTTTTCCCTAAACCAAATTGCAACTCTTCTGATGGTTGAATATGGATTTTTCAAAAAGTGGAAAAAAGAGTTGCTAACTTGTGTCATAGATGATTAACTTTAGGTGGTTGTTTTATCCTTGTTAAATATTTTTTGGAAAATATTCATTCTTTTTGGTTATCTATGGAAAAGGTTCCCAAAACTATTTTGGACAAAATTCACATACGGATGTTCATTTTTTTATGGTCCGGCACTAAGGAAAAATATGGTTTTCATCAAGTTAAATGTGAAAGGATTGATAAACCTAAAATGAAAGGAGGATGGGGAATAAAGAATATTTTTTGGTTTGGTAGGAAATTGGAAACAAAGAGCTTGTGGAGATTCTTGATGACACCTGGTCTTTGGCATGATTTTATACATAATAAATATTTAAAACATAAATATGTTGTGGAATGGATAAGAGAATGGAGAAAGAATCTCAAAGGGGTATCTAACTACTCGAAGGCCCTCATTTCTTCTTTGCAAATTATGATTGATTGGATTCCTTGGAATCCTGGAAATGGTAGATATATTCATATTGGATTAGATCCATTTATGAGGTCTCAATCTTATTAAAAACTCTCCATGAGCTTAATTTATGTGCTCCATTCAAAATAAATGTTCTCCATTCCAAATAAATTGTTTTTTTGAATTATGGGTGAAATAAAGTATGAATGATTTTAATTGGAAATCTACTGCAAATATTCATATGTCAATTAGGAATTGAATGGGATTCTTATGTTCTAGGTCTTAAACATTCAACTTTTAATTTTATTGAAGCAATTGATTCAATACTATGGTCCTGGCATGAGAAAGAAGGTAAGGTATATGTTAAACATGCGTATGAAGTACATTTTTTTTATGATATTGTTTTTTTTTAGAAGGGTGGCTTAATGACTGGTATAACCTTGCAGAATCACCTAAGCCCAGGCCTTCCTACAGTAACTTAGTGCTACACCACGCTAATTTAGCCCAAGGTGCACAAAGCATCGAAACCAAGCCCCTAGAATAAAGGTGTTTGGCGACATTATATAGTAAACACTTAGATATGCTAGTTCAAGTGGCAAATTCCTCTTATCAAATTGTTTGTTTGGATTATGGGTGAAAATAAGATTTTGACATGGGAACTTGCTCAAAAGAGGTTTTGATGGTAAGATGTGTGTTATGTGGTGAAGAGTTTTTTTTATGATATTGTTGTTTTTTTAGAAGGGTGGGTTAATGCATTATGAAAGTGGCAAATTTCTCTTATCAAATTGTTTGTTTGGATTATGGGTGAAAATAAGATTTTGACCTAGGAACTTGCTCAAAAGAGGTTTTGATGGTAAGATGTGTGTTATGTGGTGAAGAGTAGGAAACAATTGATCATTTGATGGTCAATTGTTTTTTTACTAAAGAAGTTTGGAGTTGAATTTCTTACATCTAAAATAGGTTTGGCTTATTGGACAACTATATGTTTTCTTTCCAATTTGGATTAAGGAGATGAGAGCTTGGAAGGAAATTCCTTGATTTATTTGCTAGGAAATATGGAGACAAGAATTTTATTATATTTGAAATATGCTAATTATCTCTTTTTAGGGTCTGTAATTTGGTTATGGAGTATATTATTTTTTTCACATTTTAAGAAGATTATGAGTTGGTGTGAGATTCAAAGGTTATAGTTGATTGGTTTTCTTATCAAAACAATATGGAAATCATCTTTTTAAAGCTTTGGATAGAAAAAATAAGTGAGACAAAATTCCAGATGATGAAGATTCAATATATATATATATATATATATAATTTGATATGGCATCAGATTTTCTATCTAAACAAGCTCTTGATTTGGAGGAAGACAAATTATTATATGTCAAGGAGGAAGGTTTTGGTGTACAACCTTTTGACTTCTTGATCATTTTCTAATCTGAGATTATGAAATTTGTGTGTTAGTTTTGGAATTTGTAAGGAGATGTAAATATGTACTGGTACATTGTTTATTTTTGGATGGGGATAGATAGACTTAGGAAGATGACTAAGTTATTGTTTTGATTAGTGATATGTAAAATTATTTTTATATTATTAATATAAGTGTTTTTTTAGTGTGAAAAAAAACATGATTTTAAATATTATTGATTAATTCAATGTTAGGTTAATGCAAGGTTAATATTAAATGAATGCAAAGTTAATATAATATGAATGAAAAAAAAATATTAGATGATTAATATCTAATAAATGTAATATTAATTACTTTGTTATTTTATTAATTAGGTGAATATAATTATTAAGAATTACAAAGTTTATAAATAATGATCTATAAGTATGAAGGAAACAAATCCTCTTTAAAACACCAACTCTTGGAGACACAAATACCCTTTTTTCTGAGCACCTACTCAAAGAAGCTATAACTCCCTACTTCTCCAAGCACCAACTTGAAATGAAACTCCACCTATCACACATCCATTTTTTTTTATATATATTCCATAAAATTAATTTAAATTTCATTAACAAGACCACTCGTACCCTTGAAGAATCTTACCTAAAAATAAACAATAAAGAGATACTTACATGCCCTACTTTATAGTCTTAGTGTCATAAATTTAAAACTATGTTACAATTATGGATGGTGGATTAAATTTTTGGTTGAAACTCTTATGTATACAATTGTGTTAAGGAACTTCGTTGTTCGCCCTAAGGGAAACCCTTGTCACCGCCTTTATGATAGAAACACAAGTTGGTGTTATGCTTGTTGGTGAGTGATAATTATGCTTGGGATAATAAAGCAGAGGTTGTTGACAATTAATGAATTTTGGGCTGAACCTACCTTGCGCTCATAAATAACATCTGTCCATTTTTCTCACGTAGCAATTTCTCCATGTGCCAAGTGTGGTTTTCTTGGAGTAAGATTCGAGAGGGTAAGTCCCAACCATTCCATGCAGTTTTCACATTTTCAATTCATTGTTAGGAAACTTCTGGAAGAATGCGAGGTTACATGTGTGTTCACTAGGGTTTTTATTTTCTCTGTTCTTAGTTTTCCTTTACCATAATCATGGGATGTATGTGTCACCTATGTTGGAATGTGACAACCAATTAACCAATTTAGGTTAAGGTGGTTCATGATTATTTCAACAATATTCTATTGTTGGATTTAGTTAAAACTAATCAGCAAAAGAAAGTGGCAGCATTTAATGTAATCATTTTTGTATAACTGAAGGAGAGGTTGTTTAAATATGTGTGCATCAGAAGCATTTAGATGAGCAAGGGATTTGAGCCCTCTCCGGGGCTGCCGGTTGCCTATGGCTGGTTGTAATCTCCTGTTCATTAATATAATGATTCTGCCATTGTCCCGTGGATGTTTCCCTCACTCTGAGGGTTTTACCACGTAAACACTGTGTCTATGTGTGTTTCAGATATGTGCATATTTATTTGTTTCTCTATGTGATCTCTGTGGGTGTTTCAAGCCCAACAAGTGGTATCAGAGCTCGGGTAAGTATAATACGAGGAAGATTGCAGCAGAGGATGATAATGATAGAAGGAGATAGATTCGCAAGAGGTGGAAATTGTGGCCATGGTTCGCGTGGATACCATGGAAGAACTGGTAGCTATATCAAAATAAAAAGAGAAGCGCTAGGCGTGCCTGCGAGGACATGATGGGGAATTTTGGGATGGGGAGGTCTAGAGATCGAAGCATCATGGCTCTGGAGAACGCAGAGTTGTTGAGGGAATTAGTGGCTCTAGGGGAGCTGCTGTCGGTTACGTGCAAATGTCTGCATGGAGCCCCTAGAGCCGGGAAGATCCCGCTGGTGTGGGAGGCGCTAAGGTGGGTACTGATGGACACCTGGCAGTTGCGGGAGGAGGTGCTGGTTCGGTTGCAGGATCTCCGAGACAGAATCATAGGCCTGCGATAGGAAGAGGCGACGGAGTTTCTTGAGCACCATTAATAAAGTGGGAGCCAAGAACACACATTCAGGATGGTGATGATGGAGTCGTCCCAGCTTGGTTCGTTGGCCGCCTGGGAGTTCGCCCGTGTGACCGATCAACTGAGGAAATGGGAGGTGACAATGCTTTTCTCACTTGGGAGGACTCCTGCGCTCATGGGACTCTCCATTATGGATTGGAGATTATTGCCATGTGAAGAGATCCGCCCACTTGTGTCACCATCTCAGATTTCATTCTCGCCAATCGATCTCAGCGTGTAACTGCTCATGGACGAATTTTCCGATTCATTCAATGAGTTCATCAATGGTGGAGCCATGTCAGAGTCCTTCAATAAATTTGTTAACTTCGATGAGGGTTTCTCGACTCCAACGAAAGATACAAGAATAAGAAGGAGTTTTCTTCAGGCGGAGGAAATGAAACGATTCCTCTTTTTTTTTAGAGATTCGAAGGGTCCACAACCAAGAACAAAGAAGGAAGATCCGAGGGTTTTCATGCTAGTGAGAAAAACCGTCGAGTTCATTCTCCCGCAGAGGAAGAAAGAGCCTAGAAGCTCTGTCCATGAGGAGGAGGTGGTACCAAATTTGGATCCAATGGTTTGGGCGTTTGTTGGTTTGTGAAGCAGAAGAGGAGGAGGTCGCTAGTACATGGGCTTCTGGACAGAAAACCGCAGAGGAGGTCCACACTTCTGGAGGAAGCGGTGCCAGAATGAAAATGATTGCGTATGGGCAGAGATTGACGAAGGGATGTGTTATGATGGATGTCACTGTTGTGCACTGCCCGATTAAGGAACCGTCGTTGCTACTAAAACTGGAGAAGACTGCCATCACTGTTGTTGAAAATAGAGCCGATGGACGAGTAGATGTGCTCTGGAGCTCATTGGTAGTTGATGAACACAACAGTGCCACTGCAAATGATGGCTTTTGTTTTCCAGATCAGATCAATCTTGGTGTAGACAGATCAGGGAAAGCAAATCCCTGCATTGAGGCCAAGAGGACGAAGGGAGTTGACTTTCGAAAAAGGGGAGCTGACAGCTTGGAGTTGTTTATTGACCAACATTGGAGTTGGCGCCTTGTCTTCATCCGTCATACATGCCGAAAAATGCGAGGAAAATGATGTGAATTCCGACAGAGATTACAACCTTAGTCTTCCGTATGAATGTATGGTCTGCATCTTCTACAGCCTGAGCTCCGGTGACCGGAAACGGTGCTCTCTTGTGTGCAAGAGATGGTTTCTCGTTGAGGATTCGAGTTGCCAGCGACGATGCACGGTCAGATATACGGTGGCGATCCCAAATATTTCTGCGACGATCCCAGGCCTCTTCAGAAGGTTCGATCACGTGACCAAGCTCGTCCTCAGGTGCGATCACAAAATGTTAAATTGCTTGAGGTAATCACTGATCATGTAAGTGGTATGGTTGAGGTGCATCTAGAGAGGTTGTAGGTAAGTGATCGGGGCCTGATGGTCGTTTCGAGGTGCGCAGGATTAGAGGTCTTGCATCTGGTGAAGACTCCGGAGTGCACGAACTCAGGGCTTGTGGCGATAGCCAACATCTGTAAAAATCTGAGGAAGTTGCACATAGATAGTTAGGAGACGAATCTGATAGGCGATGAGGGGCTCGACTGTGGGCAGGCTTCTTATCGTCACGATTGTCGGGGAATTTCCGTGAAGAAGCCCGTGGTCATTGCACTATGGGGAAGGAGATTGTGGACCTCTGTCTGATAGATGTAGTCGCCATTGATGTTGGAGCCTCTCTGATGGTTTTCCACAACTTTTGGGTGACCCACCAATATTCCAGGGTTCCTGGTTTTTTGAACGACGTGTTAATAACATTGTAGGGATAGCAAACGCAATGGACATTCTGGATTATGTTGAATATGCAGAGATGTTGGAAAGGCTAATTGTTGGCTGCATTGCACACAAAGTTTATTTTGGACCGGATTCAATGTCTGTTTGGAATTTGTTGAGGGAGTTCCGAATAAGGAAGGTTCACATGGGCATGCTGAAGATCCTGGGAATGAAGAGTAGAAGCGAACCGTTGGTTACTGAAGAGGAGTTGAAGCTAATGTTGAGAGGTGCAGAGGTGAGTGGGGCAATTGAAGAGGAAGAGAAGATAGTCAATCAATGACATGGCATGATAAAAGCAACATTGTGCTCTAGCAACAAACTAGATAAGTTCTGCTAAATGGAAGCAATCCCAGAAATGGTAATGGTAAAATTATCATGTGAACATTTGTTTCTCTTATGGAGTTGTAATCTTGTATGTAATTGGGCATACGACTGTAAAACCTAATTAGACATGCGTAACCCTAGGCTATTGGGTCACCTATGAAAAGTCTAGATATAGATTTAGGTAGACCAAAGAGGGGTGGAGGCATCTATATGTGGGTTAACCTTGACTCGGTAAATGAGTCATGAGTTAAACTTTGTTTTCTATGGACGAGATTAAATATGCTTCGAATATTCTTAGTCGTCACAATAAATGAATGGCTCTGATTTCATCCATTAATAATATTATTTATAATGAAAATTAATGATGAATCACAAATCCAACTTTGTATTAAAAACAATAATATATTTTTATGAAATAAATATAATAAAATACTTGATTTTCAAAAAAACATTTTCCATACTACTACCACATCAATATAAATATTTTAAATTTGAAAACAACTACAATTAATAATTTGTTTTTAATTTTAAAACAAATATAATTAATAATTATGCCGAAAGGTGTATATTTATTGGAGATGGGTACAATTAATTATCTTTTAATTTAAAATTTTAATGAAATGGCTAACAATTGAAAATGCTGGAATATCTTTAGTCGTCCTCCCAAATCAATAAATGTGATTTACGATAGTAAGTACTCCGCCCATTTCTGTCTCTGAATCACCAAATTTCAGAGATGGTCTGGACTGCGCAATCTGTCAGGAAGCGTTGCAGGAGAATCAGATAGCCAGGCGTCTGCCCAAATGCGGGCATTCTTTTCATGTACACTGTATTGACGAGTGGTTACGTTCGATTTCCAATCGTCCTCTTTGCAGAACCGACGTCGAACCGGTACAGCCAGTTTTGGGATCCGCTAGAATAGATCAGTTTTCGGCTACAATCTCGGAACGAATTACTTCAGGGATCCATGACAATTTGAATTCGGAGCAAGAGCAGACCGCAAGTTTTGGAGAAGAATTTAATCCGCAGCACCCAACAGCTACATCATCTTCGGGCAGGCAGAGGCAGATGAATGCAGAGATGGATGAGGGAACCTCTGAAGGAAGAGAATTAATGCCCGATGGCTTCTCGACTCCCGTCCAAGCCCATCAGCCTTGATCATCTTCAAGATCTCCCGTTACTCCCCTTGATTTGGAACTTTCGGCGTTCACCAGCCGCAACACCAGCCACTTTGCGGCTGTGCTAGTCATTTAACTTAATTAAAGATTATGTGACGACACTATATCATTACATCAACCACCTAAACAACCTGCAAATCAAATAATTTATATGTATTCATAGCGCGGCGGCCTGTATGTATTTATACCGCAGCTTCTAGCAGTAGCATGGTAAATGAAATGGCATAAATAAAGTGACAGTTCTAATGGTAAATAAAATGACAGCTAATATCCACCATGTTAAAAGGGTCTTAACATGCCAGAGTGTCTTAAATAAAGCAAATTGAAAACCATGACAGTTGACTCAGGTTCTTCTTTTATTTTTTCTTCTCTTCCTTTTGGTACCATTGTTGTTACTTCTGTTGTGAATGCCGACACTAGTCACAGTACTTTGAATGTCATGACTCACTTCACGCATAGAATCTCCAGCAGAGATTTTAGTTTCATCTTCTTGCTTCTTCTTTTTGTTACTTCCGTTCTGGCTGGTCACAATACTGACATTGTTCTCAGTTTCCTGATTCTCTCCACACTCAGATTCTCTGGCGTTGTTGTGATCAGTCTCTTCTTCTTTTTGCTTATTGCTGTCAGTCTCTTCTTGCTTCTTATTGCCGTTACTTGGGCTGTGAATGGTAACATTAATCACAGTGCTCTGGGTCTCCTGATTTTCTACACAGTCAGATTCTTTCCCGTTGTTGTGATAAGTGTCCTCTTCTTTGTACCTTTTGGTGTCAGTCTCTTCTTCTTGCTTCTTTTGGCTGTGACTGGTCACAATAATCACAGTGCTCTCAGTCTTTTGATTCTCTCCACACTCAAATTCTGGCGCCTTGTTCTGATCTGTCCCTTCTTTTTCTTGCATCCTTTTGCTGTGACTTGAGCTGTGACTGGTCACACTAATCACAGCGCTCTCGGTCTGTTGATTCTCTCCACACTCAGTTTCTCGTGCGTTGTTGTGATCAGTTCCTTCTTCTTGCTTATTGTTGTCAGTCTCTTCTTGGGTTTTGTTGTTGCTCTCTGTCTCCTGGTTCTCTTCACAATCATATTCTGGCGGGTTGTTGTGATCAGTCTCTTCTTCTTGCTTCTTCTTGTTGTTACTGGTCATACTAATCACAGTGCATTGGGTCTCCTCATTCTCTACACACTCAAATTTTCCCATGTTGTGATCAGTTCTCTACACACTCAAATTTTCCCATGTTGTGATCAGTGTCTTCCTTCTTCTTTAAGCTTATTGGTGTCAGCTTTCTTCTTTGTTCTTGTTGTTGCTTGAGCTGTGACTGGTCACACTAATCGCAGTGCTCTCCGTCTCCTGATTCTCTCGAGCGTTGTTGTGATCAATATATTTTTCTTCTTGGTTATTGCTGTCAGTCTGTTCTTCTTCCTTCTCGTTGTTACCTGAGCTGTGACTGGTCACAGTAATCACAGTGCTCTCGGTCTGTTGATTCTCTCTACACTCAACTTCACACCCGTTGTTGTGATCAGTCTCTTCTTCTTCCGTCTTGTTCTTGTTATTTGTGCAGTCAATCACAGTGCTCTCAGTCTCCTGCCTCTCTCCACCTTCAGATTCTCGCGCGTTGTTCTGATCCGTTTCTTCTTCTTGCTTGTTGTGGTCGTTACTCCAGCTCCTGCAGCTATTCGCCGTGGTCTCCAACTCTTCTAGTTGCTGCCGCTGTTGTTGCTCATGTTGACCCAACTGTTCTTGGTCATGATTATGTGATGGTGATGGTGGCCTTCTTATCACTACTTCCACTCTTCTTCGTCTTGGCAGTGCAATCTCGTCGAGCAATGAGGTCCTCCAAGCATAATTCTTAAATATATCCAGAATTTCTTCTCCCTTCTCCTTTTCAACCTACAGATTCATTCATTAATATTCACGACCGTCATACATTCACTAAATTTTTAGCTATCTATATGATCATATTTAATGGAATACAGTACATTACATTACGAAACATGACAAACCACTAATCTTCACCCAAGTTGAGTATCTGACTGGATATAATTGATTGTTTTCATTGTTTTCCAGAGTAAATTTTTTAGCTATCTATATGATCATCTTCAAAGCTGGAATGGAATGGACAGGACATTACAATATGAATATGACAAACCACTAATTCACCTGCTGAGTATCTCGACTGGATATAATTCATCGGTTTTCATTACTTTCCAGAGTAGTATGGTGGATTTGACTGAAAGGAACATCTTTAATGTGCCATTTCACAGAAATTTGTTTTTCCACTCCCAAAATTCCGTTTTCGCTCCGAAATCTACAGAACCGACCATTTCAGCCACCCCACAAAAATTACCGCTTCCGGTCACCTGCTTGCCAACGCACACAAGATTAGATGTTATTATTGAAATAAGGCTATTTTTTCCAAAATGAATTCTTGACAATCTACTGAAATGACACATAAAATCCAAAGAAAACACTCACTGAAAATAGTAAGAATATAGCACTGAACTAGTGACTAGATAATTCTGGACCTTGGTCACCCGAGGTATTCAGAGTAAGTGGCATTTAATTTTTGATTTCCCCTGTGAGTGCTTGTCCACACTCCATGTCTAACACTGCTAAGGACGTGGTCCTTATTATAAGATTTGATAACAAAAAACTTTGCATTGGCATATCGAGTGATAAATTCTGGAAGGTTGTAGTCATCCTGGAAAATTACAGCACCACTCCCACTCGCAGTTCCACTTTGGGACGTTTGCCCTTGCATCATTTCAAATCTCCGTGGTTGTGGTTGCGGTTGCTGTAATTGTAATTGTTGCTGCCGATGATAAGAGTGAAGTTGCGGCTGTGGTGTTGCTGCTTGAAATTGATAAGCGCCGGGGTGGCCATAATAATTGTTATTATGGCCCTGGTTGTTAGTCTGCCCGTTTTGATTTATATTCACAACAACATTTACTTGTGGTGGTGAAGGAACGTGTGGATACTCAGGGCCTCCTGCATATTCAGAGGGATACTGAGGGTATTGCCCTGGATAAGCATATTGATATCCATCATAGCCATATTCAGACACGTATGAATATGGGTATCCATTATTAGATCCATATCCATATGGGACTCCTTGCTCCTGCGGTGGTTGTGTCACCATTGCCATATTGGTGTTTGTACCAATATTAATACTGGGATTGGAACTGGTTCCAACATTACTGTTAGTATCAACACTTCTGACTTGTTGGCCTGCCATTTCAGATATGTTTCTCAATAACAACAAACAACGTCTTTGTCCCGCCCTGGTTCCACAACCTCTTCGCTCTCTCTGAGACTCTTCGTCCCGCCCTGGTTTCACAACCTATTCGCTCTCTCTGAGACTCTTCGGTCTGTCTGAGTTAGAAATCGAACTTTCCCGGTTCAACTTGCCAATAATCATCTATCAAAATTCTTAATTTATATCTGTATCTTCTAAATTGAAAATTATTAAAACAATATATTCTGGGTCGGCCCTGCAATGATACAAATAAAATTCGGGTGGCAATGATTTCTTTATCCCCATTTTGTGTTTCTTTGTTATTTTTAAATATTATTGATTAATTCAATGGTGGGTTAATGTAAAGTTGATGGGTGAGTGCAAGTTAATACTCTCTCATGAATTAGCTTTCAAAATATACATTTTTTATTCAAAGACATTATGAATAATTAAGTCAATTTTTTTTTTTTTTTAAAGTTGTATCTTATTTTTATAACAAAATATAAATATATGTTTTAGTTGGTGCATATGTTGAGTGTCTTAACCATGAAATTTCATTTCAAAAACTTGTATACTTGAAGAGAACTCGTTTTTCTTGTGCAAGCCTCGGGAAGGAAATAGTCATCCACACTGATCATAAGTCTCTAAAGGTCATGTAGACACAAGGAAAATTGCAGAATGACCACCATCAGATTTGTTCCATATACATCTCAACATCAATTATAAGACAAGGAGCACCAACCATGTTGCTGACTTCCTCATCCAACCTCCAGTTTTCGCAATAACCACGGTGGTACACTCCTGTGGACATGACACCTACGGATGGCCCCAACTCTATGTGAGAGATCTTGACTTCGCCACTACCTACCAGATGCTGGGCACAAAAACAATTGTCATTGATTTTCATCTGTAGGATGGGTTGTTGTGCCATCTGGGCTTTCTATGCGTTCAATCAAGCGAGACAACTAAGTTGGTTTGGGAGGCTCACTATAGTGGGTGAGAGGACACTTCGAGGTAGAGAATACACTGGAAGTGTTGTAACAAAATTTCTATTGGTTGAAACTCTGACGGGATGTCAGCAAGTATATTAGGTCCTTCACAGCTTGTGTCATTGCCAAAATGTCCATTAAGAAACACGGAATTTACACCCTTCTTCCTACCAGTGAAAATCCCTAGGAATCCATATCGATGGACTACATGTCTGAACTTCCTTCAACTAAAGAGGGAAATGATTGTGTCTTCGTGGTAGTTGATTAATTTTTCAAGATGCTAATTTTTTTCACCTGCAAGAAGAGCATCACAACAAAGGCCACTTCCAAGCTCTTATTCGAACGAGTGTGGGCAAATTTTGGGATACCAAAAACCATAGTTTCCAATTGGGACATTTGATTCATCAACACATTCTCGTCATGACTAGACACCAAGCTCACCAAATCCACGACCTTCCACCCCCAAACCGATGTCCAAACCGAGGTTTTCAACAAGATTGTGCATATTTTGCGCATGTACAATTCCAAGCATTCGTGCACATGGAATGAGATTCTTTCCTACATTCAACACAGATACAAAAGAGCCATCCATAACTCAACCGACCACAACCCCTTTCAAGTGGGGTTTGGATTTCAACCATTGGGTCCCATGGATGTTTCACTAGCCCTTGTGCCTACACAGACAAAATCATCCCATGCGTGAACCCAAGGTGACAAAGCCACTCGTTTCATTGAATGAATCCAACAGATCCACCAAATGGTTTAGGATATTTTGCATAAGTCTAGTTCCAAGTACAAGCAGTGTCATGATCAACATTGAGTGCCACAAAAGTTTCAGGTGGGAAATAAAGTTTTGTTGCATTTGCAGAAAGAATGTCTTGCAGGACCCTATAGGAAGTTTTTTCCACTCTGCTATGGACCTTACACCATCACCAACATTGTGGGTGATAATTCTTTTGAGCTCAACATTCTCCCCTTCCTTTGCTTGCACCCATTATTTAATGTGGACCTCCTTCGACCATACTTTCCACCCTTATTGGACACCTACGAGATAGTAGAACAATTGACACCAACATAGCTCAAACCTGACTACCTGGAACAAGAATCCACTAATAAAATCATTGAAACACAGGTCAAGGGAATTTTCTAACAAAATATTCAGCTTTATTGGATTTTCAAAGAAGGGCAACTCCTACACCAAGGCAAGTGGCTCACCTGAGGCCAAATTCAACAAATTTTTTCTCATCTTATGGGGGAACTCAATGCAATGGAAACCATTGCTTCCTAAGGAGGGACAATTGATTAAGGTGTATATCGGTGGCCACCCACCTCTTTCAGGTAGCTCACATACAAATTTTACCTTGGTATTTATAGTTTTTATCTTGGTAGTTTTGTTCTATCTTTTGAGGTCCTAAACTTCTGGGGCCATTTTGAGGCCCTAAAAAACATTTTTTGGGCCTGCCACAGGCACACTATAGGCCTTATCTAGAGAGTGATAGCATAATGTTTAGTTCTCATATAGAAATTTCCAATGGGCTATCATGCGCCTAAAATGAATATTGTATGCAAAAGTTACAACCCCGGGAAGTTGATGTACCAACTTACCCCATCGGGGCCCACATGAATTTTGGCGCTTCATCCCCTAGGGTTAGGTTTTTAGATTTCTAAGGTATTTTTTTATCTCTTGATGATAAAAAATACTGGAGGCCTCATTGTAATGTGCTCAGGCCAATTCCCATAGCCGTCACATCCCTTCTCAAAGATTATCTACCACCATTTGAGCAAGATTTTTTTCATTTTGCATTTTATTGTTTCGGTATATTTCATATTTAATAGAAGTTAAGTTTCATTGTATCTATGTTATTGTTCTATGTATATCTATGTTAATGTTATAGATATGTGTTTCATTTTGTTCCTCTCATAAATCTTAATCACACCAACTCATTACTTTCTGTAGGCACCAACCTACAATTGTAGTATTTACAGGAACCAACCTGCAAAAGACATCAATTCCCTTAGCAAAAAATTAGCTCAACAATATGTAGGAACCAACCTACTGGAGACATCAATCTCTTCAATTTTTCAACAATGTCAAATATTCTCTTTCCCTTAATCCTTCACTTGCATAAAGTTGTTTCTCTCTCTATGTTATCACAAAAAAATCATTCAATTCATAATCAACTTGGTTTCATAAGTTCCTTAGACCTTGATCCCACAACCACCCTTAGATGATTAAAATATCTTCCTTTCATTGTTGATCATCTTCAAGCCTCAGAGTCTTAGAGATTTTCTTTACATGATCCACACACTCCCTCACATTTCAAATTCTTCCTCTTTCTATTATGCAAACTCACAACTCCTCATTCTCCCATCCTTTTCTCAATTCTCACAGATCTTCACTTACACACACTAAAAAACAAATTTGGTCAATGATATTTGTATAGTCCATGCTTACATGCATTTGTCCACATAAAAAAATATGTTCATGAGGTTGAATTTAGATATTCTCAAAATCGAATCTATCATGAATCCTTTCTTTGTTCACATTACAAACCTTAACACTCAACAACTATCCAATATAACCTCGGTTAAATCTCAACCATCGATAATTTTTTATTCTCTATCCAATGCAAAACGTGAACAACCTCATTTCTCAACACCCGTTGGATCTGGCTAATATCAATTCTCATCCGTTGATCTCCTTTTAACACATTGAGGCCATGAGGTCTTCATCTTACAATGACCGTCTAATCAGATATCATATTGAACCTTAGTCGTTGATTTGATTCTCTACTCGTCAAGACACACAACATAGACCTCATCACTCATCATTCATCTGATAGGACCTCGAGTTGATCTTGATCGTTTTTATTTTTACACACAATGAAAATACAATGAATAACCATCATCCGATCATATTCTTAATTAAATCTCACCTATTGACCCAATTTTATTTGTATTAAGTAATGATCCTCGATATGCTCATTGGCCACCTAAGGATGTAACATAGCCTTAGTGCACAACATCCGCTCGATCTTAACCTCGGATTGATTTCGACCATTTATCATGTTCGCACATAGCTTAAACCTTTATCTCGTAGCTACCATATGATAAGATCTCTTATTAACCTCAATCGTTGATTTTTTAGCTTGATCATTTCTTCTATACATAATTCCATGGCCTCCAAACTACATCATTGAGTTCTTCCACACTTATTTTGCACCTATACCTAGAAACATTTCTAAGCATTTCACCATGGTTCTAAGAAATTTTCATTCACAACTCTACATCCTCCATAATACACCTTCATGTACCATCGCACTTATTTTTCACCCATACTTGGAAACATTAACACAATTCACCATGATCCACGACATCTCTATCTGCTCGATTCATTCTTGAAACTTATCAATTTTCAATTTCTTACCATGGGTTGTGGGTGTATGCCATTTTCCTCATTCCCTTTTCTATGAATACGATATCATATGAACAATTGATTCCTCATACTTAGAAAATTTCTCATAACTCACCGCACTCCATGATGCATCTTCGTATGATTTATTCATTCTTGGTACTTAGTCAATTTTTTGAAATCTCACCACGGGTCCGTGAAACATCTCCATTTGAGTGATTCCTCATACTTAGCCAATTTTTGAAATAACACTATGGGTCCACGGGTTCATGCTCATTTCTTCACATGCTCTCGATCCTCTGCCACTTCATTATCTCCGCAATGTCTTGATACTTTTTCATTTTTTGATATTTATTGTGGTGATGTTGCAAGTGAGGTAGCTTCCACATTGAATTATTCATGTATACTATATGACATGGCATCAATATGTGTCTAGACATGTGGCACTGCATGTGGAATCTGTATAGATTCTTGTTATGGCACTAACATGGTCTCCCTCTGATGTGGCACTCATCTGACTGGATACATGGCATTGATGAGGATGCTATCATGGTGCTAACATTGCTTAGTTGGTCCACTGGGTATTGGGCCCCAGTCCTTTGATCTTAGTTGTTGATTTTTTAAGAGGAACAATCATGGTTTAACCAATTCTGGGTCCAATGTTCTTCACGAAAAAAGTTAACTTCGCACAGAGGTTTCTATGACTTTCCCATTTTCATTCAAACTAAGTGATACAATATTTTCATTTTACACCCTTTGAACACACTTTCCATTATGAATGTGGGACAGATCCTTTATCAATTCTTCAATTAGACCACTGAGATCTTTCCTTGTTAGGATAAATATGTGTCCAATATTCTTTTATGCTCTCATATTGTGATCACTCATCGATGCAATAAAAACATTTCTTCGTCTAGAATAATTCTCCTTCGAATCCCATTCACATTTCTCTTATTCGCACACCAACAATTGTACATTTTGTACATAATTCTTACAACTCGAAAAATCTCTTCTCTCTTCTTCCTCTATCTGGTCCAATTCATATTATGGATGGTTCTTCTATTGGTCTGGTTCAATTCTTAGTGTCTCCCACTATCAGATCTCGTTCCTTGTTTTATTCAGGTCGTTTCATTCTTGTTTCTTTTATTCACACATAGTAGATATGCATAAACTCATTAACAAAATGCATGAATGCATTCATAGTCTTCCCCTATCATTGAAAACAATCAATATCCCATGGCTTGTTATATCAATGACATCCGTGACTATCACAATCATGTCTACCATTGACATAAATGACAACACAATTTCCAACAAACTCCATATTGTCATTGATGGCAACACTTGGTTATTTTGGCGCTCCTCTACTTTTTGCACGTCTCTCTTTATGCAAATATCCCCCTTTCTTTGTACTCTTGCCCTTTGACATCAATAAAAAAGACATTTTCTCCCCTTTATATAGTGCTCTTCATTTTTTTTCTTTGCAACCAACATCCTTCATATTTCCATTGCTCTCCCTGAGATTTTTCTCCTTCATTAAACTTTCATTACATCCTATCTTTTTATTTGCAGTATTCTTTTGGAAAAATCAAACTTCATTGATATCCTTTTGACATAATTAGTCACTTCATACACTCAACCACAAAGGATTATATCGACATATTGAGGTACCAACATTGCATCTTTATTTTTCAACTACATTTTCTTCCAATTAGTTGGAGTGCATAACGAAATGGGTCATATCTCTACTTGTTGTGATCAATTATTTATAATTTTGGATCTTTCTTTCCATTCTATTTTTTTTTTCCTTCTGCAACCTATCACTTCTCCTCGTTATTTTATTCTTCAAGATGTTTTACACCTTCATATCTTTTAAGGGCTCTTTCAACTTCTGTTTTTCATCATGCTAATCTATTTTTGCAAGAAACTCCAACATTCCTTCAGGCTCTTATCTTTCCCAAAACTCATAGTAGATTCGTCAAGGGTTTCATCTTCTTTACTTTATTTGGGAAAGCGAAACTTCTTCTTCATCATCTTTTCTATGTCTATTGAACTTAGTGGTTTATGCTTATGTTATATGTATCTATACATATGCTCTTTGAACTTGTGATGTGAAGTTTTCTATCATGATAATCGTGTTTCAAAGGTTGCCACATGTACCACAGAGATGCAATAATATTCTACATAAACTTCCTTCATCATTACCTTTGTATAGGCTTTTGTCATGGGAGACTTCCTTTTTCTTCTCTACTTTGTCATATCCCACTTTTCATTATAACTTAACCAAATTTTGGAACTCACTCTCCCACACCTCCATCGATTATCCTTAAGTGTGTTGGATTATTTACTTCGTTGATCAACTTTGCATGCTTGAAGGCTCTTTTTGACATCTAATTTTGTGATTTCTTAAATTGGTTGCAATCACTATCATCTTTCTCTTATTAGCATTATTCTGCACTCATTTAAGACTAGTTCCTTTTCCTTCAAAAAAAATCCAATGTTAGCTTCACAATCGTCTCCCACATATCGCATTCTTTCCAAACGTATATCCTTCTCATTTGAGTTATCATCTTCTTTATCCTTCTTCATCAATTTCTCATCAGAGATATTTTCAGGATGTTTATTTTCTTCCTTGGTTTGATTGACATCAAGCAAAATGGCCCCATCTCTGCATGAAATCATTTTTCTGGCTCATTTTCATGGCCACACATTTTACATTCATTGGTCCATTGATTCTCTAACTTGAGAATTCATTTTGTGCTAGGAGTGTAGTCTACATCAGCATGCATGTATTTTCTTATTTTTTGTTGTTTCCTCTTCCAACTTTTTGTAGTATATTTCTTTTGTTTGGTGATGGGATTTTATTCTTGTAAATTTTTTCAGACCCCAACCTAGTTTCAATATCGCTGATTTTCATCCAATGTTAAATGCCCAAACCCAGTTTTATATCATCATATAAAAACTTAGCAGAAAATAAACTTTAGAACTGAAACATGAGGATTTTGAACATCGTTTATAACGTAGAAATAAAATATCAGCAGCATATAAAAACTGAGAAAATATAGACATAGGTATTTTTGGTCTAACTTTGACCCTGGAAAAACCCACAAGGGGAAAACCAGTGAGAGAGGGAGATTTTTATTATTTAGGAGCTTCAAAGAATTCTGTTACAGCATATTCATCTTTAGAAATTTAAATGAAAAACTTATCTTGACAACTGTGTCAAATCTTCACACAAGAAAATGAGCCAAACTCCTCAAAATTCTTCCTAGAATTTTCTGCAATAAATTGCAGGTCTTCTCCTCGATTTATGTGCCTCCAAGATGTTGTACGGTCACCTTGAAATTTGTGCCAACTGCCTCAACCCAAAATAGAGAAATAAATGTTGTACGACCACCTTGGGAAATGTGCCAAAATTTTCAAAAAACAGCACAACTATTTCTTCTTGAAATTTGTGCCACAATAACAGTCGTACGGACTGTACAAAATCTATACAGTATGGACTATACATTTTGCCTTGGTTTTCGTACCCTTTTTCCTGCTGTACGAAATTTGAAAATCCGTAGAGTACGGCCTTTTTTGCTAGACTGTACCTTGCCTCAATTTCTGTGCTTGCTCTTCTTGTTGTACGACTTGCTCAATCCATACAGTACGGTTTGCCTTCAATACTGTCCTTGCTGCCTCAATTTCTATGCTATTTTGTTGCCTTGGGATGCATGCGCTAGCTCTCAAAAATGGATACTCTCTTGCTGCTCGAAAATGATCTCTCTCTTGCTCTCTCAAAAATGAATCAACAACCCAAGAATGGGTGCGCCCCTCTACCCTAATCGACCTCATGAGGCAAGGTGAGTAGTTTTCTAATCCAATGGCTGAGATTATATTAGAGGAGTGGCTGAGATTCAATGCCTCTTCACTCACCCTCACTTTAGTCATAAAGTCACCTTTTAATTTGCATCTCACAAATTAAATGACTAGGGCCCACATTAGACACTGTCTCACCCCTTAGGTACCTAGGGAAGAGAAACACTTACCTTGGTACTTTATTTAATTAAAAAATTTAACGCTCCCTCATACCGAGGAAAGTGTTACTCACCACTCCAAGCTTGTCCCTGAAAAATACAAACTTGCCTCTACCCAATGCCTTGGTTAGTATGTCTACAACCTTCTCCTTTGTAGATATGTATTGTATTCCACAGCTCCTCTCTGAACATAGTCACAGATGAAGTGATAATGAATCTCGATATTCTTAGACCGGTCATGAAAAATTGGATTTTCCAAGATTTTAATGCAACTCTGATTATCACAGTGAATCCTAGTAGGCCTCAACTGCACACCGAACAATCCCACCATCATCTTGCAAAGCCAAAGGGCCTCACAACTGGCCTGACTGGTTGCCATACACTCAGCCTCTGCAGAACTCAAAGCCAACTTTTGTTTCCAACTGAACCAAGACACAACTGTTGATCCCAATCCAAAACAACACCCTGAAGTGCTTTTCCTGTCACTGACACATCCTGCCCAATCTGAGTTTGTATAGCCAACTAGACAAACTCCATCTCCTCTCTAATAGTCCAAACCATAATCTACCGTACCACAAAGATACTTGAGCACATGTTTTGCTGCCACCCAGTGCACTCTCCTAGGCTCCACCATGAACTGACTAAGATTGTCGACAACAAAACAAATATCTAGCCTAGTATTGACCAAATACATCAATGATCCGATCAACTGACGGTACAAAGTGGAATCCACCAACTGTGACTCAAAAGCATGAAGCTTCTTTGAGTCGGTAATCATGGGAGTGGTCATGGGACTGTTATCTCCCATCTGAAATCTTCTTAGAATGTCACACACATACTTCCCCTGTCCCAGGAAGATGTGTCCAGGCTCCTTCCAAACCTCCAATCCTAAAAAGTAATGCATCAGTCCAATGTCAGTCATCCCAAACTCTGAAGCAAGGCTCTCCTTGCAATTACTGATGAGTCTCTCTGCTCCTGAAATGAAAATATCATCCACATATAGAAGAAGAATGAGAGGATCCTCTCCAACCATAGTGAAGTATAGGTTGGAATCTACCTCACTCTTCTCAAAACCCAACTTCCGCAAATAGGCATCTATCGTCGAATACCAAGCTCTGGGAGCTTGTTTCAGCCCATACAATGCCTTCTTCAGTCTACACACATGAGACTCTCTTCTATGAACCTCAAAGCCCAATGGTTTCTCAATATACACCTCCTCCTTAATAAGACCATTCAGAAATGTGGTCTTCACATCCATCTAGTGGATCTTCCAACCCATCTCTGCTGCAATGGAGATTACTGCCCTGATCGAAGTGTATCTAGCAACTGGTGCAAAGGTCTCATCATAGTTGACTCCCTCAACCTGTGAAAACCCCCGATCCATAAAGCGATCTTTGTACTGCTCAATACTGCTATCCATAACATGCTTTAGTTTGTAGAGGCACCTAGAAGTCACCACTGACTTCCCCTCAAGTTTAGGAACAACTTCCCAGACATCGTTCTTCATGATGGAATTGTACTCTTCCATCATGGCATCTCTCCCTACCTGTCTAGTAGTGACCTCCTCAAAAGTGGAAGGCTCAGACTTCCAAATACTGCTCACCATCGCGATGTAGCTGAAAAACCTCTTGGGAGGTTTACTCTCCCTCAGTGCCTGTCTGGGATTCCCCATTGAACCCTGTGCCTCCCTCAAAGTGTCTTGAAGCCACTTGGGCTTCCTCCTCTCTGAAGTAGTGTCCTGTGGAGAGGACTCTCCCTGCTCAACCCTATCTACTAAAGACAATGATCCTGAAGTAGAATCTGAGGTAACTAATCCTAAAATCTGTGGACGAGTAGCTTGTGAACATGAATCGTGTGGCCCTGTCACCTATGAACCTATCGTCCCCGAAACTGGTGGCCCGAACTCTGTGTCACTGTAGTCTGTTGTGGACTCATCTGAATCTGTGGTGAATACTAATCACCCTTCTCTATCCCTCTAGGCTTCCTAAAGGCTTTGTCCTCCTCAAATCTGACATCCTTCCTCAAGATAGTCTTCCCCAAGGAAGAAATGTATATACGGAAATCCTTTGAAGTCTCATTGTACCCAACAACGATCCCTCTCTCTACCATGGGCTCTATCTTTGTCCTCTTCTCAGAAGGGACATATGAAAATGTGATGCAGCCAAAAATATGAAGGTGCCCCACCTCAGGCTTCTTCCTAGAGAAAGCATCCTCAGGAGTCATGCTCCCCATAGCCTTGTGAGGACTCCTGTTCTGTAGATAATCTGCAGTGTAGCATGCCTCAGCCCATAGAAATAGTGGCATACCCTGATCATGTAACATGGCTCTTTCATCCCCAAAAATGGCCTTGTTCTTCCTCTCTGCAACCCCATTATGTTGCGGGTTGTAAGGAACAGTCAACTCCCTCCTAATGCCCTCTGCTGCACAGAAGACCATGATATCCTTGGAGGTATACTCACCCCCATTGTCCGATCTCACGACTCTGATTTTGTTCCCTGTCTGGTTCTCCACAAGAGCTTTGAACTTTTCGAACCAACTGAAGACCTGTCCTTTGGTCTTCATGAATAAAATCCAGGAATTTTGAAAGAAATCATCAATGAATACAACATAGTATAGGGAACCATTCAACGATGCCAAAAACATCGGGCCACATACATCTGAATGTATAAGATCAAGTATCCCTGCTTCTCTACTGTCACTGCTTAGAAAAGAAGTCTTGGTGTACTTTCCCAAAACACACCTCTTGCACAACTCATGGTGCTCTGAACTGAAATCTTGAACTCCTGTCACCATCTCCCTCAGAACTCTCAAAGCCCCATGGTGCAAATGTGCCATCCTCCTGTGCCATAGCTCACATAGGTCACTGCTGCTGCTGGTAGAATGAATCAATGGTCTCACCGGATGGAACAAAAACTTGTACAACCTCTCATGTCTAGTACCAATCACTTTGGCCGAAGTGATGCTAGACCCTCTAGGGAAAAGAAGCACCTACCCATAATGGAACAAGACCTCATAGCCCTTCTCCTCAATAGCAAAAAATGACACTAAGTTATTCTTCAAGCCCAGAACATATAGAACCTCTGTCAAACTCATGGGAGGCAAAGACTCCCTCCGAAATGATATGGTCCCACAACCAGACACCTTGATCTCCCGGTCATCTCGAAGCACTGCCTTTACATCTCCACACTATGTAAGATCTGTCAAGTGCTCACAAACTACTGTCACATGGTGAGAGGCACCACTGTCAATATACAAGGTATCTGAAGTAGTGGTCCTTGAGGATAGACACACAATCAAGGAAAATTCCCTGTCAAACTTGGTGGAAAACTCTTCCACCTCTGCTGAAGATGTTTTTTGTTTCTTCTTCTTGTTCGGACACTGACCTGCATAGTGCCCAAACTTATGACATGAAAAGCACTTGACTTTGCTCATGTCTTTCTTCCCTTCACCCTTGGGCTTGTGTCCTCCCTTTGGACCCTTTTTGAACTTCTTCATTCTAGTTGTAGAAAGAGCCACATTCTCCTCCTCATGACGTGTAGATGAACTGCCATGTACATAACCTCTCCGGGTCTCCTCCTAAACAAAGTCATCCCAAAGACATTCCCAACTGGGAAGCTTCTCCCTAGCAACAATTCCCTCCACAAAAACAACCCATTGTTTGGAAACTCCATTCAATGTTGTTCTCACAAGATCACTGTCAACTATGGCCTCCCCCATAGCTCCAAGCTCATCCCTCACATGTGTCAATCTAGTAAGGTATGTGACCACATTTTCAACCTTGGTCATTTTTATACTCTTTAGTTTTCCCTCAAAACCATTTTCTGGTTCTCATTTGTTCTCTGGTACAATTTAGTCAAAGACTCCCACATCTAATAGGCATGTATCTTCCCCGTCAAGTGAGGAATCAAATGATCCTTGATGGAATCAAGAATAAACCTCTTAGCCTTGATACTCTTCTTAGTGTAAGCTGCAAGAAGAGTAGCATCAGTAGGTACCACAACAAGATGAGTAGTGGTATTTTCCACAATGTCCCACAACTAGTTTTCTTGCAAAAGCAAGATCATCCTCTCCTTCGAAGCACCAAAATTTGTTGCCCCATCAAATCTGTGCTCAATTCTCAAACCAGTAGCCATTGACCCTTTTCTTCTGAAAATAATAAATTAAAAAATCTGCCCTGTGAAGTGACTGTTGTCCCAACTTTCTGTCTGCTGAAATCTCTTCTTCCCTTCAACTCATCTGTGATAGCATGTAAATTTTTTCAGACCCCAACCTAGTTTCAGTCTCGCTGATTTTTCTGCCAATGTTAAATGCCCAAACCCAGTTTTATATCATCATATAAAAACTTAGCAGAAAGTAAACTTCAGAATTGAAACATGAGGATTCTGAACATCGTTTATAACATAGAAATAAAATATCATTAGCATATAAAAACTCAGAAAATATAGACACATATATTTCCGGTCTAACTTTGACCTTTGAAAAACCCACAAGGGGAAAACCAGTGAGAGAGGGAGATTTTTGTTTTTTAGGAGCTTCGGAGAATTCGGTTACAACATATTCATTTTCATAAATTTAAATGACAAACTTATCTCGACAACCGTGCCAAATCTTCACACAGGAAACTTATCTCAAAATTCTTCCCAGAATTTTTTGCAATAAATTGTAGGCCTACTCCTCGATTTTTGTGCCTCCAAACTACTGTACGATCACCTTGAAATTCATGCCAACTGCCTCAACCCAAAATAGAGCAATAAATGTTGTACGACTACCTTGGGAAATGTGCCAAAACTTTCAAAAAACAACACAACTATTTCTTCTCGAAATCTGTGCCACAATAACAGTCGTACAGACTGTACCTCCTGCCTTGATTTCTATTCCCTTTTTCCTGCTGTACGGAATTCAAAAATCCATACAGTACGGCCTTTTTTCGCTGGACTATACCTTGCCTTGATTTCTCTGCCTTTTCTTCTGGTTGTACATCTTGCTCAGTCCATACAGTACGACCTGCCTTCAATACTGTCCTTGCTGCCTCGATTTCTGTGCTAGTTTGTTGCCTTGGGATAAATGCCCTAGCTCTCAGAAATGGTTTCTCTCTTGCTACTTGAAAATTCTCTCTCTCTTGCTATCTCAAAAATGAATCAACAACCCAAGAATGGGTGCACCCCTCTACCCTAATCGACGTCATGAGGGAAGGTGAGGAGTTTTCTAATCCAATGGCTGAGATTAAAATAGATGAGTGGATGAGATTAAATGTCTCTTCACTCACCCTCACTTTAGTCATAAAGTCACCTTTTAATTTGCATCTCACAAATTAAATGATTACTGCCCACATTAGGCACTTTCTCACCCCTTAGGCACCTAGGGAAGAGAAACACTTGCCTTGGTACTTTATTTAATTAAAAAATTTAACAATTCTTTGTTTTGTGCATATCGATATGGTTCATAATTGTCCTTATCTTATATTTCTTATTTTATCATCCATACCTTTTGGTACCATGTCTATAAAATTATGTTAAGTTGCTTCTACAATCTTGAGCTATGTGTCCATAATTATTGCATTTGTAATATTCAACATTGTCATGTAGGGGAGAAAATGGATTGTAGTTTCTATCAATAGGCCCGCGACAATCTCTAGGCTTGATATCCTTTTAATTCTTGTGATAGCTTCTACATCTATTTTCCATATAATTATTTTCTCCATAAGCTCTATAATCTATTGTTTTATGACCAAAAGTTTTGCAAGAAATAAATAGTCGAGAAAATGATTTTGGTACCTGGTTGTGAAGGGTATTCTTGATGGAGAAACTCTTTTGAACTCGTCCTTATATTCCTTGAATGAAGGATCACTCTCTTCCTGGATGCAGTAGTTTCTTTCTTTGCTATTGGAATATTTAATAATATTTTCATAGCTTTCCAACTTCTCCTCAATTTTCACTTCAGGTGACTTATAGCTTGTATTTTCTTGAAGGGTTTTCTAATTGTATTCATAACCAAGACCTGTATTAATAGATAGTGACCTTTGAAAACTAAGAACATTATCCAAAATTGAAGTAGTCTTTTCAAATTTTAATATTGTATTCAGTTGGGTGACTGTATATTCTATTTCTTTCCTTAAAGAGATAATTTCTACTTTATGTTTCTCACAACATTGTTCCATTTATTTTAGATATATTTCTATCAAATCATTTGTTACTTCTTGTTCTTCAATATGCACCTTAATTGATTTTTCTTTTTCTTCAAGTATTTATGACAATTGTTCCTTCAGTGACATATTCCCTTTTTTTAAGCTTTCTGATTTCATTTTGATTAGAAGTAAGTTTCCTTTTAGGCTCAACCTTCTCATCTTCACATTTTTGCAATTCCTTTTGCATATTTCTATTCTTTTCTTTGAGTCTGTCTGTTTCTTCTAAGGTAAAAATGTGTTCTTCTTCTAGATCCTATTATGTCTCACTATCATTGTCATTAGAAGATATATTGTCCTCATTGGTATATAGACTCTTTCTTTGTCTATAGGACAGTATGGAGTCTTCTTTTTCATAACATCATTTAGCTGCAAGGTGTCTTACTACTCCACAATAAATACATTTCAAAAGAGGCTTACATTTGAATTTACATGATCCTCTCTTGGGATTCCTAGCAAATTTGGCTTCTTCAACATATGATTCACTATTTTAGCTGTCACTTGTTTTTTGTTCTTCTGTTCTTCTCTTCTTTCATGCTTTGAGAGTTGCTTCCTTTTGTGTGATTTTTTTTGTATCTGAATTTTCATTGTTTTCATATTATTGATCAATTTAAATTTATTTCTATGACTATGAGGAGAGATTCCTTTGTGTAAATATCTTGTATCTTCTCCCAAATATCGTTATATGATTTACATTGTCCCATTTCGATTTTCTTCAAATCAATTAAGCCACTCAAAATGACATTAATTGCTATTGGAATATTTTCACTTCACTCCTTTGTAGTGCATCTATTGATTGATATTTTGATGGTGTGTAACCACTGACAACTGATTTCCAGACATCATATCCGAGTGCCTGCAGATGTGTTTTAATTATTATGCTGTAGACTACATTGTTTGTTCCATCAAACAAGGGGATTTCATTTGTGAATAAGCCTTCTTTTTTATCCATTTGTGCTGTAGGGATTCATGTTCTAGTAGTTAGCATGTTTTGAATGAACCCACTCTGATACCAATTGTTGGTGTGTATACTAAGAGGGGGTTGAATATGTATAAAAATTCTTTATCTTTACTTACAATATTTATCATTATGTTACTTTACAAACAATAGAAGTTAATGAGAAATAAGCATGCATTCAATGCAAATTACATAAAGGTTTAACGTGGAAACTCAAATGGGAGAAAACCACAAAGAAATTATTTTATTAAATCATGTAGGCACAAAACCAGTATTACAATGTTTACAGGGATCAACCTATAGGAGATGCCAACAACCTTATCTGAGAACCAACTCAACACTTTCTATAGGCACCAACTTACAGTTGTACCTGTGAGAGACACCAATCCCCTTAGTTGAACATCAACTCAACAATATGTAGGAACCAACCCACTGAAGAAACCAATCTCCTCAATTTGTCAATAACGTCAAATATTATCTTTCTCTCAAGACTTCACTTGCATAAATTTGTTTCTCTGCCTCACATCCCTAGAGCTTCTCTTTTCATTACTCACACATTGACTCACATTTAACATTCTTCCTCTTCCAGTTCTGCAAACTCAGAACACCATGGTCTCCCATACTTTGTTCAATTCTCGCACATCTTCACACATAAAAAATAAATAAAAATTCAAGTAATGATATTGATATAGTCTATGCTTCCATGGATTTGTCAACATAAAAAAAAATGTCCTTGAGGTCAGCTCCATATATTCTCAAAACTAGGGTTATCACCATTCCTTTCTTTATTCACGTTACAAACCTTGACACTCAACATCCATCCAATGTAGCTTGATTTGATCTGAACCGTTGATCTTTTTTATTCTCTGTCTAATGCAACACAGAAAGGACCTCATTTCTCAACACCCATTAGATCTAGTTCCTAATCAATTCTCATCCATTGATCTCTTTTTATCACATTGGGGCCACTCCGTCTTCATCTTAAAACCACCATCTCACCAGATCTCATATTCAACCTCAATCATCATTCTAATTCTCTACCCATAAAGACACACAACACATAACTCGTCATTCAGCTGCCTTCTAATCCATTCCTTGAGTTTATCTTGACTGTTTTTTTGTTTATGCACCATCCAACTACAACATGCAATCATCGTCTGATCATCTTCTTAATTAAATATCAACCGTTGATATATTTTTATTTGGATTAAGTCACTATCTTTGATCTTCTCACTCGCCACCTAAACACATAAAAAATACTTGACACATAAAAACCGTCCAATATGGACATCATATTGATCTCGACCATTGATCGAGTTTTCACATAGCTTAAACCTTCCACTCATATCTACCGTAAGATGAGATCTCTTATTAACCTAAGCTGCTAATAATTTCTTCTATACATACTTTCACGGCCTCCAAAATACAACATGAAGTTCTGTTTCACTTATTTTGCATCTATACTTAGAAGCATTTCACCGTGGGTTTAGTACATTTGCAATCAAACTTCTACGACCTCCAAAATATGCATTTGTGTTCCTCCACACTTATTTTGCACCCAATAATAGATAATTTCTCACAATTCATTATCCTCTATGAGATCTCCGTCATCCCGATTCATTCTTGACACTTAGTTAATTTTCGAGTTCTTATTGAGGGTTGCGGGTCTATGGAATTTTCCCTATTCACTTTTCTATGACAACCATCTTGTTTTTCAGGCCAATTCCACATACTTATAAAATTTCTCATAACTCACCATGCTTTGTTATGGATCTCCATCCAACCAATTTACTCTTGGTACTTAGTCGGTTTTTCGAAATCTCATTGCAGGTCAGCAAGACATCAAACGACTGATTCATCATACTTATCCAATTTTTGACATATCACCACAGGTCTTCATGTTCACCCTCATTTATTGACATACTCTCGATTCTCTACCCCTTCATTATCACTGTGATGTCTTGATACATAGTCATTTTTTAAGATCTATTGTATTAATGTTGCAGATGAAGTGGCTTCTGTGTGGAATTATTCTCGATGTACATACCAGATGACCTGGCATCAATACGTGTCATGACATGTGGCACTGCACTTGGCATCTGCATAGGTGCTTGTTCTGGCACTTATGTGGAATCCCTCTGGTGTGACTAACTAGACATGTGGCGATGATGATGTTACTATCATGGTGTTGATGTGGTTGAGCTTGTCCATGGAGTATTGGGATGTTGAATTAAAAGATGAACACTTGCGATTTCAGAGATGAACGCTTATGATTTGACCGGTTCTGGGTCCATCGTTCTCCATGACAAAAGATAACTGCACGCATAGGGTTTAGTGACTTTCCTGTTTTAATTCAAACTAAGTGATAACACCTTCTCATTATAAACCCTTTCAACATGATTTCCCCAATGAATGACATGGCATGATTTCCCCAATGAATGACATGGGATAAATCCTTTATCAATTATTTACTAAGACCAACGAGATATTTCTTTGTCAGGATCAATATGTCACCACACTTCTTCTATGCTCAAGGACGGTGATCACTCATCAATGCCGTCACAAAAATTCTTCTTCTAGAATCATTCTCCTTCAACTCCCATTCACATTTCTCTTATTTGTAAAGAGAGGTTTATGGTGTTTCCACATGATTCTTGCAACACTCTACTCTTTACTCTCTTCTTCCTATGTCTAGTCCAATTCGTATTCTGGATGTTTTTTGTTTCGATTCTCAGAGTCTCCCGTGTCATATCTAGTTCCTCAATTTTTTTCAAGGTTGTTTAGTTTCTTATAAGTTTATTCACAGAGAGTAGATATGAAAAATATCATTAACATGACACATGGATGCATTCATAATTAGTCTCCCCCTTCTCTATGATATCAATAATATCCATGAGTGTCAAAGTCATGTCTACCTTTGACATCAATAACAACACAATATCCAACAATTTGATACTTGATAAGCCCACCTTCGCTTAAGAGACCTTTTTACTTTACCTAGCAACCCCACTAATTTATTTTTAAATTTTCTCTCTTCATTTGGATTGTTCTAAATATTACGCAACGTCTAGGCAAGATGGGTTATGTAGGCTTTGAACCAAGTGTGGATGACCAAGATATATGAGCAAAGTGGCTAGAAATCTATAAGCGGTATAAGCCCATGTAAAAAGAAAAATCCTAAAGCCTATGAATTGCTAAGTAAATTTTCCAAATAATTAAACTAATTAAACTTTACATTAGTTGTTTTCCAAACCTCTAATGGCTATGAGAGAATCTCTATCCCCTTGTTCACACAATGCAGCTATTTCCTTACGGTGAGGTTGTGAGAACATCTTTATCCCCTTGTTTATACAATGCACACATGTCTGTTAAATATATTGTACCCTCAACAGTATGACCGTACACTGCCAGCTGTACTGGACAGTTGTACTTTCTATTTTTGTCTTGCTTGAGCATATATAGCTCAACCATCTTACATTGTAA
>SNQJ01S0004049.1:139693-152954 GCA_010110895.2 Picea sitchensis | reverse complement strand
CCAATGTAGCCTTGATTTGATCTCAACCATTGATCTTTTTTATTCTCTGTCTAATGCAACACAGAAAGGACCTCATTTCTCAACACCCATTGGATCTAGTTCCTAATCAATTCTCATCCATTGATCTCTTTTTATCACATTGGGGCCACTCGGTTTTCATATTAAAACCACCATCTCATCAAATCTCATATTCAACCTCAACCATCATTCTAATTCTCTACCCATAAAGACACACAACACAAAACTCATCAGTCGGTTTCCTTCTAATCCATTCCTTGAGTTTATCTTGACTGTTTTTTTGTTTATGCACCATCCAACTACATCATGCAATCGTCCTCTGATCATCTTCTTAATTAAATCTCAACTGTTGATATATTTTTATTTGGATTAAGTCACTATCTTTGATCTTCTCACTCACCACCTAAACACATAAAAAATACTTGACACATAAAAAACCATCCAATATGGACATCATATTGATCTCGACAATTGATCCAGTCCTCACATAGCTTAAACCTTCCACTCATATCTACCCTAAGATGAAATCTCTTATTAACCTTAGTTGTTGATAATTTATCCTATACATACTTTCACGGCCTCCAAAATACAACATGAAGTTATGTTTCACTTATTTTGCATCTATACTTAGAAGCATTTCACCATGGGTTTATGATGATAGACGCCTCCTACGTCCGTCCACAGGATCGATAAATCATCCCCTCGAGTTGAAGCGGCTCATTTGATTCCCTTCTAGAATATTCGATAGAAACTCCATCCACAGGTCCTTCTCCTCACCCACACAGTCCTTTGCCCATGACTGTGAACTTCCCCGATGTCTATTTCGGGTTTCGGGGTTTTATATTTCAAAATGCCAAGAGTTCCCTGTTCTTTCGAACTCCAAACTCCGATTTCCCAGTGAACTCCTTTCTCCTTAGCCCCTCCTAGATATGCCCTAGTTTGTATGACTAGTCCTCATAAGACCACAACCTTATCTCCTTTTGGAGCTTCGTGACCCAAGCGCCCAACCTCCTGTCTCCTGGATTCACGAAATGCCGATATGCGAAATCCCGATATGGCGATTTCCCGGTCTTCTCTTTCTTCGCGATTTCGACGATAGCGATATCGGAAAGCACGAGCTCTTGCCCACGGGATCCCCCAAACCACGATTATTCGATGTGACGTCAGCTATTCCCACAACATGGGGTTCCCGCCTTTTAGTGGTTTCGTCACTCATGAAGCCAAAAGGCTCCCTCTTCAATCTCCGATGCCCGAGTCCCCGATATGGGAATTATCGCGACAGGCGTCCGCTCCCAAACGAACAACTCAGATCAAATCTCACTAATTCGGGGTTTCTGATGTTGAGCAACCAAACTCATTTCCTCGATATCGCTGATATCCCGAATGTCGATCATCCGGTTTGACTTTTCAATCGGGATTTTTCCCCCAAAAATCTGTATCTTCATCACGCGTCCCGGATGATGGACGATCCTGATTGCTTCTCGTGATTTCGGGACTTTCGCTACCAATTGCCCATCTTCTCGACCTCGAGAACTCCAATATCCCGAGTGTCGATATCTCGATGCCTTTCGGGACTTTTTCCCCACTTCTCGACGCTACGGGTTAAACCACACACAACTCCTTGCCGATCCAACGGTTGACGGGTATTTTACTCAGGATCTGACGGTTCAGATCATATATTCCCTTGCACCTTCTCTGGACGTGAAATATTCAATGGTCTAGATTTCCTTGGATGATCCAACATAGCTGTGCTCCCTCCTCAGCTTTTGTGTGTCTTCTTCCTCACTTGGAAGAATTTTTAATTTCCTCAAAGGCCTCGACTTTTGTCTCCTTTTCCCCTCTACGAACTCTTTTCCTTTGAGCTCCGCCATGTGTACATAAACACTTCCCTTATTGAGCTTTTATCTCCTTCTGAATCCTTGAAGGAATCTTCCAACTTCTGCACTCCTTGCAGAGCCTTCAGATGTACTCACCGGTGCTATCCAACCTGAGCTTCTCACAAAAAATCAGTCCCCTTGGGGGATTTTTCCTTCCTTCTCCTACAGATTTGAGAAATAAAAAGGATGCCCTCCTGGCTATCCTTCCTCTCAAGCTACTTCTCGTGGAGCCTGTCTACACATTAACTTGAATACCCACCTGGCAGAGTCTTCCTCTTAGAACTTCCAGCAGTTCTATCTTCTTTCATGCACTCCTTGCACTTGCTCGATGCCCACCTAGCAGATCCCTACAGAAATCCTCAGAGATTTTGTCTTATGAACTCACAGCTGAGTTCCTTCTTCCAACACCTCGTGCTTATGCTCAATGCCCACCTGGTAGAGCTCCACATAACTTATAGCAAAGTTCTATCTGCAACTGGTTTCCAGTGACACAACCTGCATCCTGAGGTGTTGAGTAACCTCAAAGGTCTTCCTCCCCCTGAGTTGTTGATCTCAGTTTTGGTGCCTCAGCACGTTTTTGCCTGACTCCGCAGAGTTCAGAAGTGCATCCTCTGTGCACTGGTATTCAGAGTCCGCAACACTCTGTCACACCCTCCTGGCATGAAACCTCAAAGACCTTAAACCCTGAAATCAAATAAACTCCCTGTAATGGCATGATAACAACACACAAATACAGCATGTGATGAACACCCATAGACATGCATATAAGACAAAACATATGAAGGAAAAACTGCAGTTGTTTTATATTAAAAATGGAAAATGCCTGTATTTTACAAAGGTGTTCTCGAGCTCGAGCTCTCTCTCGCCCCTCTCTACTCTACCATTACAACAACTCCACTCTCCAAAAAATGAGATCTGAAAATCTCTTTTACCTGAGGGGCTCAATCGAGCCTTCCCTCCAGGATTTACCTACCCTAATAAATTACAATAAATTGGCTGTCTAGTCCAGCGTATGGATCTAGATCTCAGCCGATCTGCATTAAAGTCGATCTACCTAACGCCTTCTCAAAGGAACGACTTCTATGGCTCACCAGCCTAAGCATTTAAATTACATTCATAACAGATATTAAATAAGGCTACGCCTCCTTTTTTTTCATTTGAATGCAAGCGCGTTGACGTGGCTTGCTGGCTGGTTGATGTGGCGAGATGCTCCTGCATCATACTCCTCAGCTGCAAAAAAAAAATCATGAGCTCCTGCTCATGCGCTTCCCCTCTAAGTTGTTGGAAATTCTCCTGGATCCCAAACCAATCTCTGGAGCTGCCCATCTGCTCCATTCTGCTGTTGCTTCTGCTTCTGCACTGTTGTTGTTGTTGCTCTTCTGCTCAGCCTCTCCTTGCTGGCAGTGTCTGCTAACTTCAACATCAACTTCATGACCTCCTCAATCACTTCAGCCAGCTGATCCCATGGTTGGTCCTGTTTATGCAGTCCCCTCAACTGCAAAAATTTCTGGCACATGGGCAGATCATCATGATCTCCCATGCCTCCTTCATCTCCCAACCTCACCTGTTGGATGTGCCTTCCCTGCACTCTCACCCTTTCCTCCAAGGCTTCTATCTACTGCCACAACTCAACAAAAAATATGTTGTTTGTCTCTTCCTCTTATGCTCCTGCTGCAAATTCCCACGTTGCAGTCTCTTCAGCTTCATCGCTGAATGCGTTGAGCCATTCCTCAAAATGCTCACTCTCTTCTCCGTCTGCATCCTTTTCTGTCATCTTCAGTGCTACAACTTCTTCCCTTTCAACTCCCTGGATAAAATCATTGAGTCATTCCTCAGAACGCTCCTTCTCGTTTCTTTCTTCTTCCTAGGCAGTCTGCACCATCTACACTAATTCGTCTTGGACAGTCATCATCAATTGTGACTGTTCCTCTGTTGTTGTTGCATTTGCAACACTAATTTCTGCCTCCTCCTGGGCAAATGGTAGGAATATTCTAATTCCCCCAATCATCATTTGGCTCCTCATATATTCTGTTGTCAGCTGTACCTTCTGATCCGATTCTGAGCTCCCCTGATCTGTCAGATCCTCTTGCTGAATCTGACTCATCAATTCATCCCTGCCCATCTGGAAATATGGGATGCTTTTGTTGCCTCCCTGGCATATTTTGAGATCGATTGATCCCTTCTTCATCAACACCCAATGCTGACTTGAACTCACTTCTGAGTCCCTGAGACTTTCAGATAGTCTCAACCTCTCATCTCTGTCTTCCTGGAAATATGAGATGTCCTCGCTGCCCTCCTGGCATTCTTCAAGATCCCGCAGTGACCTCTCTCCATTGCCCAGTTGGAAATGTGAAATTCCTTGGCTATCCTCCTGACAGTCCATGAGATCTTCAACTGATCTCAATTCATTGCCCTCCTGGAAAACCGAAATTTCTTCCTCTTCTCTGCCCTCCTGGCAGTCTTTGAGATCATCGGCCGATCTCATTTCAGATTCCAAATCATTGAGACTTTCCCTAGTCTCTGGTTCGCATATCTGAACCAATTCCTCTTCTGTGGCTTTGAGGTTTTCAACATACCTCAACCATTCCTTTAATAGCCTACGCTGTCTTATGACCATCATATTCCTGACTGGCCACTTCATCTTTGGCGTCTTCATGGGATACTCATACACCCATCTCGACTTCCTATCCCGCTGCATCTTTAATTCGAGCTCCTCCATCTCTCACTTTATGTCAGCGAGCTCTTTATCCATTTCTGTTGCACTCATCAGCTCTGGGCTCTTCTTTTCATCATGCTTATGGCCTTCAGTAGCCATCTTGCTATGTTTATCCGCCTCCCTGGAAGACCTGTTGTTTTCACTCCACATCAAGAGTGTCTCCAGCGTCATCTTATAGTCCTGCTGACTGTCTCCTTGATTGTTGCCTACTTGCAAACAATCATTACAGAGTCCTCAAAAACTCTGTCTTCTTCCGCCTCCTCTTTTCTCTTCTTTCCTGAAATATACAGACAAGCAATTAGCTATGATACCACTTGACGTGTGTATCAGAGTGCTCCCTTATCTCTTCCGGTCTCTTCCCGCCTGAAATATACAAGCAGATTCAGGATTTGATACCAAAATGATGACAGACGCCTCCTACGTCCGTCCACAGGATCGATAAATCATCCCCTCGAGCCAAAGAGGCTCATTTGATTCCCTTCTAGAATCTTCGATAGAAACCCGATCCACAGGTCCTTCTCCTCACCAACACAGTCCTCTGCACATGACTGTGAACTTCCCCGATGTCTATTTCGGGTTTTATATTTCAAAATGCCAAGAGTTCCCTATTCTTTCGAACTCCAAACTCCAATTTCCCGGTGAACTCCTTTCTCCTTAGCCCCTCCTGGCTATGCCCTAGTCTGTATGACTAGTCCTCATAAGGCTGCAGCCTTATCTCCTTTCGTAGCTTCGCGACCCAAGCGCCCAACCTCCTGTCTCCTGGATTCACGAAACGTCGATATGCGAAATCTCGATATGGCGATTTCCCGGTCTTCTCTTTCTTCGCGATTTCGATGATCGCGATATCGAAAAGCACGAGCTCTTGCCCATGGGATCCCCCAAACAACGATTCTCCGATGTGACGTCATCTAGGCCCACAACGTGGGGTTCCTGCCTTTTTGCGGTTTCATCACTCATGGAGCCAAAAGGCTCCCTCTTCAATCTTCGATGCCCAAGTCCCCGATATGGGAATTCTCGTGACACGCGTCTACTCCCAAACGAACGAATCAGATCAAATATCGCTAATTCAGGGTTTCTGATGTCGAGCAACCAAACTCATGTCCTTGATATCCCCGATATCTCGAATGCCGATCATCCGGTTTGACTTTTCAATCGAGATTTTTCCCCCAAAAATCTGTATCTTCATCACGCGTCCTGGCTGATGGATGGTCCTGATCGCTTCTCACGATTTCTGGACTTTCGCTACCAATTTCCCATCTTCTCGACCTCGAGAACTCCGATATCCTGAGTGTTGATATCCCGATGCCTTTCGGGACTTTTTCACCCACTTCTCGACGCTATGGGTTAAACCACACACAACTCCTTTCCGATCCAATGGTTGACGGGTATTTTACTCAGGATCTGACTGTTCAGATCATATATTCCCCTGCACCTTCTCTAGACGTGAAATCTTCAATGGTCCATATTTCTTCGGATGATCCAACGCAGCTGTGCTCCCTCCTAAGCTTTTGTGTGCCTTCTTCCTCACTTGGAAGAATTTCTAATTTCCTCAAAGGCCTCGACTTTTGTCTCCTTTTCCCCTCTGCGAACTCTTTGCCTTTGAGCTCCGCCGTGTGTACATAAACGCTTCCCTTCCTGAGCTTTTATCTCCTTCTGAATCCTTGAAGGATTCTTCCAACTTCTGCACTCCTTGCAGAGCCTTCAGATGTACTCACTGGTGCTATCCAACCTAAGCTTCTCACAAACACTCAGACCCCTTGGGGGATTTTGCCTTCCTTCTCCTACAGATTGGAGAAATAAAACGGAAACCATCCTCGCCATCCTTCCGCTCAAGCTATTGCTCGCGGAGCCTGTCTACACATTAACTCAAATACCCACCTGGAAGAGTCTTCCTCTCAGCACTTCTAGCAGTTCTATCTTCTTTCGTGCACTCCTTGCACTTGCTCGATGCCCACCTGGCGGAGCCCTACAGAACTCCTCAGAGATTCTGTCTTTTTGAACTCACAACAGAGTTCCTTCTTCTAGCACCTCGTTCTTACGCTCAATGCCCACCTGGAAGAGCTCCACAAAACTTACAGCAAAGGTCTATCTGCAATTGGGTTCCAGTGACACAACCTGCCTCCTGAGGTGTTCGGTAACCTCAAAGGTCTTCCTCCCCCTGAGTTGTTGATCTCAGTTCCTGTGCCTCAGCACATTTTTTCCTGACTCCGCAGAGTTCATAAATGCATCCTCTGTGCACTGGTATTCAGAGTACGCAACACTCTATAACGCCCTCCTGGCATGAAACCTCAAAGACCTTCAACCCCGAAATCAAATAAACTCCCTGTAATGGCATGATAACAACACACAAGTACATCATGTGATGAACACCCATAGACATGCATATAAGACATAACATATGCAGGAAAAAATGTTGTTGTTTTATATTAAAAATGGAAAATGCCTGTATTTTACAAAGGTGTTCTCGAGATCTCTCTAGCCCCTCTCTACTCTACCATTACAACAACTCCACTCTCCCAAAAATGAGATCTGAAAATCTCTTTTGCCTGAGGGGCTCAATCGAACCTTCCCTCCAGGATTTACCTACCCTAATAAATTACAATAAATTGGTTGTCTAGTCCAGCGTATGGATCTAGATCTCAGTCGATTTGCATTAAAGTCGATCTACCTAACGCCTGCTCAAAGGAACGGCTTCTATGGCTCACCAGCCTAAGCATTTAAATTACATTCATAACAGATATTAAATGAGGCTACACCTCCCTTTTTTGCATTTGAATGCATGCACACCGACGTGGCTAGCTGGCTGGATGATGTGGCGAGATGCTCTTGCATTAGTTTAGTACATTTGCAGTCAAACTTCTACGACCTCCAAATTATGCATTTGTGTTCCTCCACACTTATTTTTCACCCAATAATAGACAATTTCTCACAATTCATTATCCTCTATGAGATATCCGTTAAACTGATTCATTCTTGACACTTAGTTGATTTTCGAGTTCTTATTGAGGATTGTGGGTCGATGGAATTTTCCCTATTCACTTGTCTATGACAACCATCTTGTTTTTGCAAATTCCACATACTTATAAAATTTCTCATAACTCACCATGCTTTGTTATGGATCTCCATCCGACCAATTTATTCTTGGTACTTTGTCGGTTTTTCGAAATCTCATTGCGGGTCAGCGAGACATCAAACGACTGATTCATCATACTTATCCAATTTTTGACATATCACCACAGGTCTTCATGTTCACCCTCATTTATTCACATACTCTCGATTCTCTACACTTTCATTATCACTATGATGTCTTGATACATAGTCATTTTTAAGATCTATTGTACTAATGTTGCAGATGAGGTGGCTTATGTGTGGAATTATTCTTGATGTACATACCAGATGACTTGGCATCGATACGTGTCATGACGTGTGGCACTGCACTTGGCATCTGCATAGGTTCTTGTTCTGGCACTTATGTGGAATCCCTCTGGTGTGACTAACTAGACATGTGGCGATGATGATGTTACTATCATGGTGTTGATGTGGTTGAGCTTGTCCATGGAGTATTCGGATGTTGAATTTGGAGATGAACACTTGCAATTTCAGAGATGAACGCTTATGATTTGACAGATTCTGGGTCCATCGTTCTCCGTGACAAATGATAATTGCACGCATAGGGTTTAGTGTCTTTCTTGTTTTAATTCAAACTAAGTGATAACACCTTCTCATTATAAACCCTTTCAACATGATTTCCCCAATGAATGACATGGGATAAATCCTTTATCAATTATTTACTAAGACCAACGAGATATTTATTTGTCAAGATCAATATGTCCCCACACTTCTTCTATGCTCAAGGACGGTGATCACTCATCAATGCAGTCACAAAAATTCTTCTTCTAGAATCATTCTCCTTCAACTCCCATTCACATTTATCTTATTTCTAGAGAGAGGTTTATAGTGTTTCCACATGATTCTTGCAACACTCTACTCTTTACTCTCTTCTTCCTATGTCTAGTCCAATTCGTATTCTGGATGTTTTTTGTTTCGATTCTTAGAGTCTCTTGTGTCATATCTAGTTCCTCAATTTTTTCAAGGTCGTTTAGTTTCTCTTACTACATATGAAAAATATCATTAACATGACACATGGATGCATTCATAATTAGTCTTCCCCTTCTCTATGATATCAATGACATCCATGAGTGTCAAAGTCATGTCTACCTTTGACATCAATAAGAACACAATATCCAACAATTTGATACTTGATAAGCCCACATTCGCTTAAGAGACCTCTTTACTTTACCTAGCAACCCCACTAATTTATTTTTAAATTTTCTCTCTTCATTTGGATTGTTCTAAATACTATGCAAAGTCTAGGCAATATGGGTTATGTAGGCTTTGAACCAAGTGTGGAAGACCAAGATATATGAGCAAAGTGGCTAGAAATCTATCTTTGCAAAGGGGTATAAGCCCATGTAAAAAGAAAAATCCTAAAGCCTATGAATTGCTAAGTAAATTTTCCAAATAATAAAACTAATTAAACTTTACATTAGTTGTTTTCCAAACCTCTAATGGCTATGAGAGAATCTCTATCCCCTTGTTCACACAATGCAACTATTTCCTTACGGTGAGGTTGTGAGAACATCTTTATCCCCTTCTTTATACAATGCACACATTTCCTTATCCTTAGGTTATGTAAGCAATTTAGCCACATCATTTAAGATGAAGCAGAATTTGGATATTAAGAATAAGGTTAACCAAAACTCTATAAAACCCAAAATTACTTTTCTTAACACATAGACATAGAAAATTACAGTACTATGAAACTCTTAGACTAAAATTTGCATGCAAACATTAAAAACTTACACTACAACCTGCTAGAAGAGTAGATTTCCCAAACCCAAAAGGCACCACGATGGCCATAACATAGATAGGCTTAGCACACCCATGAAACTCGCAAACTAAAATTGGCATCCAAACATTAAAACTTTACACCACAATCTCCTAGAAGAGTAGATTTCCCAAAGCCAATAGGCCTCACGATTGCCATAACATAGCCAGGCTCAACACACCCCATCTAGCCTTGGATAACTCTATTTGGATCCTCTTTGGCATCGATGAAAGTAACATTCAACTCATTCCATGCCAGCCAAACAAAAAGGTCCTTAAGCTGTGGAGTATCGGTGTGGCGATATTTTTCTATAGACCATGGCTGAGAAGACTCAAACTACCTGACATATTGTTCTTGGCAACTTCAAAATTTAACAGACTGTGGCTAGCTATAGTTGTAGGATGATCAATATCCAACTTGTTGCAGAGTCTTTAAGACTTTGCCAGTATGTTGTCAGTGCATGGATGTAGCCATGTGGCTATCTGCCCATTTATGGACATGGATAGAAATAGATACAGATCCTTACTTACGAACTTAGGGTCAGTGAAATCCTTTTTGAAACCAACCGAGATTAAGTTTTTCATTAAAGAAGCCACCAAACCATCTTTCCTCATCCCCTCTGCCTACTGATGAACTGGAAAACATTCTACTCGGAGCCGACTATCTACATCCTTTCGTTAACTGTGTACGTCTTACCAGGACTAGCTCGACATATTATATCCATGGACCATCCTACAAATTTCTCTCCACGATACATTCAGGCTTAACAGGTCAGCTTCATTCAGAAATTTTATCTGTTAGATATGTCCAAGGTGTATGTTGAAATTGTGAACCGTTTTTTAACCCATGAAAATTGTAGGGAAAGAAATTTAGGGAAATAAAAAGTTGTTGGAATGGATTCTTTCGAAACTGTAAACAATAAAAACTAAACAAAAGTAAGATATTGGAATGATTGGAAAACATAGTAACATTGGATACTTTGAAAAATAGTTGATTTGATCTTTTACTTGAAGATCCATATCTATATGTAACAATTTAAAGTTTCTGTGATTCACACAGTGAAGTTTCATCACAAAATGCTTACTACAATTAGTAGAGATGGATTTGGTTGGGTGTGTTAGATCGATGAATGAATGATTTTTCGTTTTCCCAGTTTTAATGATGATAAATCATGTTTTTTTACTTTTCTCCTATGTTGTAATAATTTCACTATGCAAACTATCTGACTGTCACCTCTGTAACTGGTTTTCGATCTTTTATGATTGGAATTTTTGTTGCTTGATGGAAGATATTACATTTATTTGTGTTTTGATAGAATATATTGCATTTATTTGTATTTCGCTCTAGTGTTTGAATCCAAGTAAATCAAATTCATGGATATTGCTTATTGTATTACAAAAGTATTCATATATCACTTTGTGGAGAGTCCTGAATTCAACAGGGTTTGTTTCCTCTCAGACAAGAAAACCTTAGATTCAAGAGATTGGATATTTAGAAAAAATATTTGTTTGTTTATAATTATTTCTCAATTAAACTTCTTATATGTTAGTTTATAAAATATTTTTTTTTGGAAAAAATATATATTTAAGGCGTACATCTATTGACAATGGGCATAATTAATGATCTTTTAACCTTATTTAAGCTTAAACCATAATCTGATGGCTACGCATTGAAGATGCTGGCATATTCTTAGTCGTCCTCCTAAATCAATGAGCCAAATTTATTGCTCATAAATTCCTTGCATTTTCCTCCTAAATCAATGAGCCAGATTTATTGCTCATTGATCCGAAATCGAATTCAGAAGCCTGACAGGGCTTGAAAAAGGCTCAAAAATGAAAGTGCTCAGAATCCAACGAAACCAACTCCATTGTGTCCGTCTCGTCTTCCCGATTCTGGTGGTATATTTACTTTGTCAAACGGACTCCGTATGTGAAAGTTATCGCGTTCTGATCGGAAGCCCAAACAGGAAAAAAGTCAAAGGTCAACTGGTCAAAAAGTCAACGTTGATGACATCAGCATGATGACTGTGCAGGAGATGATGTGGCACTCTCTGGCTGATGGTTATTGGGCAGGTTTGCTGACAGGGCAAACAAGTGGCAGGCAATTGGACCAGTCAATGGTTGACAAGTGGCATTTTTCCATCGAATGGGAAAGTGCCACGTGGCCGAGTCATGGGCAGCCATGTGGCACCCAGTCATCAGTCAATGTGGTATGTTCAAAAAAAAAAGGGTTTTGGGGTCCCTGGGTTTTGAACCCATGACCAACCACTAAGCCTAAGAGCCTTCACAATAGTCCTGTAACCAATGCACCACATTATTTTATGTTATTAAAACCCACAATATTAATTATATTGTATGGTATTATGCGCATAAAGGAGGAGAGGGGCCAGCGCTTAGCCCTTTGGGCTAAGCGCTTGGGCATATGGAGTCCATATAACCTTGACAAAGGAGCACATGCCCAAGACTAAGGGGATAAACTCGAATTTAACCAATTTATGGTTATAAAGTGGGTTTTTCCAACCACTTTTGAGTTTTTAATGTAATTAACTCATTTTTGGGAGTTATTGGGCATTTTTGGAGCCTAAATTCGTGGAGGAAGTTGGAGATGGATAACCAAATTCCCAACTATTTAACCAAGGCCTATTTGAGGCCATGGGGATAGCTTTTGAACAGCTTTTGAGAGCAATTCAGAGCAGAGATGCTGAGGCAAAGCCAAGTCAAAGCCAGTTTGAGGCAGGGAGACCATTGAGGAGGAGATGTTGTCGGACGATTTCTGACAGCTCCGGACATCCCTTTCGCATGCCGTCTTTTGTGGAAGATTCTATAGATCTGGGTGAACATGACCAGATCAGTCTGGAAGCCATTCGACATTGTAATGATGTACCATTAATCTTTCGAAAAGAAATAAAGAAGCCTCCCCCACAGAGAAAAGGCCCGGAGACGTAGGCAAAGTTGTGCCGAACTCCGTTATCAACTTGTGTATAATGGTTTGTTGTCTTTCATTGCATTTTGATGCAGGAGCATCCAGATTTTGATCAAGCGATCTAGCGCATGGAGAGAAAGAGTACAGCTGGACCGTGCCAGCGCGTGCATTTTGAGTTACCTTGGAGTTGTTGCGCCACCACTTGAACGAAGGAATTCAAAGCTAGGCGCACTTGTATGATATTAAAGATAAGAAGGAATTTATTTAGTTTCAATGCTGTTAGGTAGGAGTTAATTGTAGATTAGACGGTTTTGACTCTTGAGAGGGAAAACAAAATATAGGCACCCTCCTTTGTATTATTGAGAGTTCTGGATTATTCTGAATTCAGCATTAGCATAGAGAGAAAAGGAGAACAGAGCAGAGAGCTTGTAAAGAACCTTCATGTACAGATATTGAATAAATAGGAAGCTGTGATTCAATTCCATGGATGTTTTTGATCTCTGTGTGTTGTTAATATTATGCTTATGCATGTTTGCTTGTTTTTATGCTTATCTCCTATATGCTACATATGTGATTGCATATCAGGTTCAAAACTTGAGGGAATGAAGTGAATGAGTTTTCAATTGTTTCTCTGCTGAAGCCAGGAGATTCCTGCATAGAGTGCAGTGGAATTCCTCCGCATAGAGTGTGTGGAGGAGGTTAAGCAGTCGAACTTTTGTTCTCTTTTTCCCAGAGTGAATTGGGTTGTTCGAGCCGGGCAGGTGGAGTGCAGGTCGAACTGGAATCTCAGCAGCAAGTCTGAGAAGGGAAGGACGGGTTTGCTGTAGCTGCGGATGTACA
>SNQJ01S0004049.1:123513-134274 GCA_010110895.2 Picea sitchensis | reverse complement strand
CCAATGTGATAAAAAGAGATCAATGGATGAGAATTGATTAGGAACTAGATCCAATGGGTGTTGAGAAATGAGGTCCTTTCTGTGTTGCATTAGACAGAGAATAAAAAAGATCAATGGTTGAGATCAAATCAAGGCTACATTGGATGGATGTTGAGGGTCAAGGTTTGTAACATGAATAAAGAAAGGAATGGTTATAACCCGAGTTTTGAGAATATATGGAGCTAACCTCAAGGACATTTTTTTTTATGTTGACAAATCCATGGAAGCATAGACTATATAAATATCATTACTTGAATTTTTATTTATTTTTTATGTGTGAAGATGTGCGAGAAGTGAACAAAGTATGGGAGACCATGGTGTTCTGAGTTTGTAGAACTGAAAGAGGAAGAATGTTAAATGTGAGTCAATGTGTGAATCATGAAAAGAGAAGCTCTAGGGATGTGAGGCATGAGAATGGAAGAGAAACAAAGGAATATAATGTAATCTTTTAAGAGTGGTTGGGGGTGCAAGGTCTAAGGAACTTCTAAAATCAAGTAGATTGTGAACTGAAGGAATGTGTTGTGACAGTGGAGACAGAGCAACAAATTTATGCAAGTGAATTCTTGAGGGAAAGATAATATTTGACGTTATTGACAAATTGAGGATATTGGTTTCTTCAGTGGGTTGGTTCCTACATATTGTTGAGTTGATGTTCAACTAAGGGGATTGATGTCTCTCACAGGTACAACTGTAAGTTGGTGCCTATAGAAAGTGTTGAGTTTGTTTTGAGATAAGGTTGTTGGCATGTCTTGTAGGTTGATCCCTGTAAACATTGTAATACTGGTTTTGTGCCTACATGATTTAATAAAATAATTTCTTTGTGGTTTTCTCCTATTTGGGTTTCCACGTTAAACCTTTATGTAATATGCATTGAATGCATGTTTATTTCTCATTAAATTCTATAGTTTGTAAAGTAACATAATGATAAATATTGTAAATAAAGATAAAGAATTTTTATACGGATTCAACCCCCCTCTCAGTATACACACCAACAATTGTTATCAAAGTGGGTTCATTCAAAACATGCTAACCACTAGAAGGTGAATCCTTGTAGCAAAAATGGATAAACAAGAAGGCTTATTCACAAATGAAATCCCCTTGCTTGATGGAACAAACAATGTAGTCTAGAGCATAATAATTAAAACATATCTGCAGGCACTCAGATATGATGTCTGGAAATCAGTTGTCAGTGGTTACACACCATCAAAATCTCAATCAATAGATGCAATACAAAGGAGTGAAGTGAAAATAATCCAATAGCAATTAATGTCATTTTGAGTGGCTTAATTGATTTGAAGAAAATCAAAATGGGACAATGCAAATCATATAAAGATATTTGGGAGAAGATACAAGATATTTACACAAAGGAATCTCTCCTCATAGTCATAGAAATAAATTCTAAATTGATCAATAATATGAAAACAATGAAAATTCAGATACAGAAAAAATCACACAAAAGGAAGCAACTCTCAAAGCATGAAATAAGAGAAGAATGGAAGAACAAAAAACAAGTGACAACTAAAATAGTGAAGGATATGTTGAAGAAGCCAAATTTTCTAGGAATCCGAAGAGAGGATCATGTAAATTCAAAGGTAAGCCTCTTTTGAAATGTATTTATTGTGGAGTAGTAAGACACCTTGCAACTAAAGGATGTTATGAAAAAGAAGACTCCATAATGTTCTATAGACAAAGAAAGAGTCTATATACCAATGAGGGCAATATATCTTCTAATGACAGTGATAGTGAGACATAATAGGATCTAGAAGAAGAACGCATTTTTAACTTAGAAGAAACAGATAGACTCAAAGAAAAGAATAAAAATATGCAAAAGGAATTGCAAAAATATGAAGATGAGAAGGTTGAGCCTAAAAAGGAACTTGTGATTAAAATGAAATCAAAAATCTTAAAAAAAGGGAATATGTCACTGAAGGAACAATTGTCATAAATACTTGAAGAAAAAGAAAAATCAATTAAGGTGCATATTGAAGAACAAGAAGTAACAAATGATTTGATAGAAATATATCTAAAATAATAGGAACAATGTTGTGAGAAACATAAAGTAGAAATTACCTCTTTAAGAAAAGAAATAGAATATACAGTCACCCAACTGAATACAAAATTAAAATTTGAAATGACTACTTCAATTTTGGATAATGTTCTTAGTTTTCAAAGGTCGCTATCTATCAATACAGGTCTTGGCTATGACTACAATTGGAAAATCCTTCAACAAAATACAAGCTATAAGTCGACTGAAGTGAAAATTGAGGAAAAGTTGGAAAGCTATGAAAATATTATCAAATATTCCAATAGCAAAGAAAGAAACTGCATCTAGCAAGAGAGTGATCCTTCATTCAAGGAATATAAGGACGAGTTCAAAAGAGTTGCTCTATCAAGAATACCCTTCACAACCAGGTTCCAAAATCGTTTTCTCGACTATTTATTTCTTGCAAAACTTTTGGTCATAAGACAATAGATTATAGAGCTTATGGAGGAAATAATTATATGAAAAATAGATGTAGAAGCTATCACAAGAATTAAAAGGATATCAAGACTAGAGATTATCGTGGGCATATTGATAGAAACTACAATCCATTTTCTCCCCTACATGACAATGTTGAATATTACAAATGCAATAATTATGGACACATAGCTCAAGATTGTAGAAGCAACTTGACATAATTTTATAGACATGGTACCAAAAGGTATGGATGATAAAATAAGAAATATAAGATAAGAACAATTATGAACCATATCGATATGCACAAAACAAAGAATTGTTAAATTTTTTAATTAAATAAAGTACCAAGGGAAGTGTTTCTCTTCCCTAGGTGCCTAAGGGGTGAGAAAGTGCCTAATGTGGGCCCTAGTCATTTAATTTGTGAGATGCAAATTAAAAGGTGACTTTATGACTAAAGTGTGGGTGAGTGAAGAGACATTTAATCTCATCCACTCATCTATTGTAATCTCAGCCATTGGATTAGAAAACTCCTCACCTTCCCTCATGAGGTCGATTAGTGTAGAGGGGCGCACCCATTCTTGGGTTGTTGATTCATTTTTGAGATAGCAAGAGAGAGGGAATTTTTGAGTAGCAAGAGAGAAACCATTTCTGAGAGCTAGGGCACACATCCCAAGGCAACAAACTAGCACATAAATCGAGGCAGCAAGAATAGTATTGAAGGAAGGTTGTACTGTATGGATTGAGTAAGACGTACAACAAGAAGAGAAGGCAGAGAAATCAAGGCAAGGTACATTCTAGCAAAAAAGGCCGTACTATATGGATTTTTGAATTCCCTACAAAAGGAAAAAGGGCATAGAAATTGAGGCAGAAGGTACAGTCTGTACTGTATGAATTACGTATAGTTTGTACGATTGTTATTGTGGCACAAATTTCGAGAAGAAATAGTTGTGTTGTTTTTTGGAAGTTTTGGCACATTTCCCAAGGTAGTCGTACAACATTTATTGCTTTGTTTTGGGTTGAGGCCGTTGGCATGAATTTCAAGGTGATTGTACAGCAGTTTGGAGGCATAGAAATCGAGGAGTAGACCTGCAATTTGTTGCAGAAAATTCTGGGAAGAATTTTGAGGAGTTTGGCTCATTTTCCTATGTGAAGATTTGGCACAGTTGTTGAGATAAGTTTTTCATTTAAATTTCTAAAGATGAATATGTTGTAACAAAATTTTATGAAGCTCCTAAATAACAAAAATCTCCCTCTCTCACTAGTTTTCCCCTTGTGGGTTTTTCCAAGGTCAAAGTTAGACAAAAAATATTTGTGTCTATATTTTCTGAGTTTTTATATGTTGATGATATTTTATTTATGTGTTATAAACGATGTTCAGAATCCTCATGTTTCAGTTCTAAAGTTTATTTTCTGCTAAGTTTTTATATGATGATATAAAACTGGGTTTGGGCATTTAACATTGGCAGAAAAATCAGCGAGACTGAAACTGGGTTGGGGTCTGAAAAAATTTACATGCTATCAGAGCTGAGTTGAAGGGAAGTAGAGATTTCAGCAGATAGAAAGATTTCAGTAGACAGAAAGTTGGGACAATAGTCACTTCATAGGGCATATTTTTGAATTTATTATTTTTAGAAGAAAAGGGTCAATGGCTACTGGTTTGATAATTGAGGACAGACTTGATGGGGCAACAAATTTTGGTGCTTGGAAGGAGAGGATGATCTTGCTTTTGCAAGAAAACTAGTTGTGGGACATTGTGGAAAATACCACTACTCATCCTGTTGTGGTACCTACTGATGCTACTCTTCTTGCAGCTTACACTAAGAAGAGTATCAAGGCTAAGAGGTTTATTCTTGATGCCATCAAGGATCATTTGATTCCTCACTTGACGGGGAAGATACATGCTTATGAGATGTGGGAGTCTTTGACTAAATTGTACCAGAGTACAAATGAGAACCGGAAAATGGTTTTGAGGGAAAAACTAAAGAGCATAAAAATGACCAAGGTTGAAAATGTGGTCACATACCTTACTAGATTGACACATGTAAGGGATGAGATTGGAGTTGTGGGGGAAGCCATAGTTGACAGTGATCTTGTGAGAACAACATTGAATGGAGTTTCCAAACAATGGGTTGTTTTTGTGGAGCACATTGTTGCTAGGGAGAAGCTTCCCGGTTGGGAACGTCTTTGGGATGAATTTGTTTAGGAGGAGACCCGGAGAGGTTATGTACATGGTAGTTCATCTACAGGTCATGAGGAGGAGAATGTGGCTCTTGCTACCACTAGAAAGAAGAAGTTCAAAAAGGGTCCAAAGGGAGGACACAAGCCCAAGGGTGAAGGGAAGAAAGACATGAGCAAAGTCAAGTTCTTTGCATGTCATAAGTTTGGGCACTATGCAGGTTAGTGTCCGAACAAGAAGAAGAAACAAGCAACAACTTCAATAGAGGTGGAAGAGTTTTCCACCAAGTTTGACAGGGAATTTTCCTTGATTGTGTGTTTATCCTTGAGGACCACTACTTCAGATACCTTGTATATTGACAGTGGTGCCTCTCACCATATGACAATAGTTTGTGAGCACTTGATAGATCTTACATAGTGTGGAGATGTAGAGGTAGTGCTTGGAGATGACCGGGAGGTCAAGGTGGCTGGTTGTGGGACCGTATCATTTTGGAGGGAGTCTTTGCCTCCCATGACTTTGACAGAGGTTCTATATGTTTCGGGCTTGAAGAAGAACTTAGTGTCATTTTCTGCTATTGAGGAGAAGGGCTATGAGGTCTTGTTCCATTATGAGTAGGTGCTTCTTTTCCCTAGAGGGTCTAGCATCACTTCGGCCAAAGTGATCGGTACTAGACATGAGAGGTTGTACAAGTTTTTGTTCCATCCAGTGAGACCATTGATTCATTCTACCAGTAGTAGCAGTGACCTATGTGGGCTATGGCACAGGAGGATGGCACATTTGCACCATGGGGCTTTGAGAGTTCTGAGGGAGATGTTGATAGGAGTTCGATATTTCAGTTCAGAGCACCATGAGTTGTGCAAGGGGTGTGCTTTGGGAAAGTACACCAAGACTTCTTTTCTGAGCAGTGACAGTAGAGAAGCATGCATACTTGATCATATACATTCAGATGTATGTGACCTGATGTCTTCGGCATCGTTGAATGGTTCCCTATACTATGTTGTATTCACTGATGACTTCTCTCAGAAGTCCTGGATTTTCTTCATGAAGACCAAAGGACAGGTCTTCAGTTGGTTCCAAAAGTTCAAAGCTCTTGTGGAAAACCAGACAGGGAAGAAAATCAGAGTCCTGAGATCGAACAATGGGGGTGAGTATACCTCCAAGGATTTCATGGTCTTCTGTGCAGGAGAGGGCATCAGGAGGGAGTTAACTGTTCCTTACAACCTGCAACATAATGGGGTTGCAGAGATGAAGAACAAGGCCATTTTGGGGGATGAGAGAGCCATGTTACATGATCAGGGTATGCCACTATTTATATGGGCTGAGGCATGCTACACTGCAGTTTATCTGCAGAACAGGAGTCCTCACAAGGCTATGGGGATCATGACTCCTGAGGAGGCTTTCTCTGGGAAGAAGCCTAAGGTGGGGCACCTTCATATTTTTGGGTGCATCACATTTTCATATGTCCCTTCTGAGAAGAGGACAAAGCTAGAGCCCATGGCAAAGAGAGGGACCTTTGTTGTGTACAGTAAGACTTCAAAGGCTTTTCGTATATACATTCCTTCCTTGAGGAAGACTATCTTGAGGAGGGATGTCAGATTTGAGGAGGACAGAGCCTTTAGGAAGCCTAGAGGGATAGAGAAGGGTGATCAGTCTTCAGTATAAATTCAGTTGAGTTCAAAATAGACTACAGTGACACAAATTTCGAGGCCACTAGTTTTGAGGACGACAGGTTCACAGGTGACAGGGCCACACGATTCAGGTTCACAAGCTAATGGTCCACAGATTTTAGGATCAGTTACCTCAAAGTCTACTTCAGTATCATTGTCTTCAGCAGATGGGGTTGAGCAGGGAGAGTCCTCTCCACAGGACACTACTTCAGAGAGGAGGAATCCCAAGTGGCTTTAGGACACTTTGAGGGAGGCACAGGGTTCAGTGGGGAATCCCAGATAGGCAGTGAGGGAGAGTAAACCTCCCGAGAAGTTTTGCAGCTACATCGCGATGGTGAGCAGTATTCGGGAGTCTGAGCCTTCCACTTTTGAGGAGGCCACTAGTAGACAGGTATGGAGAGATGCCATGATGGAAGAGTACAATTCCATCATGAAGAACGATGTCTGGGAAGTTGTTCCTAAACTTGAGGGGAAGTCAGTGATGACTTCTAGGTGGCTCTACAAACTAAAGCATGCTGTGGATAACAATATTGAGCAGTACAAAGCTCGCTTTGTTGTTCATGGGTTTTCACAAGTTGAGGGAGTCAACTATGATGATACCTTTGCGCTAGTTTCTAGATACACTTCGATCACGGCAGTAATCTCCATTGCAGCAGAGATGGGTTGGAAAATCCACCAGATGGATGTGAAGACCTCATTTCTGAATGGTCTTATTGAGGAGGAGGTGTATATTGAGCAGCCATTGGGATTTGAGGTTCATGGGAGAGAGTCTCATGTGTGTAGACTGAAGAAGGCATTGTATGGGATGAAACAACCTCCCAGAGCTTGGTATTCGAGGATAGATGCCTACTTGCAGCAGTTGGGTTTTGAGAAGAGTGAGGCAGATTCCAACCTATACTTCATTGTGGTTCGAGAGGATCCTCTCATTCTTCTGCTATATGTGGATGATATTTTCATTTCAGGGGCAGAGAGACTCATCAGTAATTGCAAGGAGAGCCTTGCTTCAGAGTTTGAGATGACTGACATTGGACTGATGCATTACTTTTTGGGATTGGAGGTTTGGAAGGAGCTTGGACACATCTTCTTGGGATAGGAGAAGTATGTGTGTGACATTATAAGAAGATTTCGGATGGGAGGTAACGGTCCCATGACCACTCCCATGATTACTGTCTGGAAGAGGCTTCATGCTTCTGAGTCACATCTGGTGGATTCCACTTTGTACCATCAGTTGATCAGATCATTGATGTATTTGGTCAATACTAGGCTAGATATTTGTTTTGTTGCCAACACTCTCAGTCAGTTCATGGTGGAGCCTAGGAGAGTGGACTGGGTGGTAGAAAAAAATCTTCTCAGGTATCTTTGTGGTATGGTAGATTATGGTTTGGACTATCAGAGAGGAGATGGAGTTCGTCTAGTTGGCTATACAAACTTGGATTGGGTAGGATGTGTCAGTGACAGGAAAAACACTTCAGGGTGTTGTTTTGGATTGGGATCAACAGTTGTGTCTTGGTTCAGTCGGAAACAAAAGTTGACTTTGAGTTCTGCAGAGGCTAAGTGTATGGCAACCAATCAGGACAGTTGTGAGGCCCTTTGGCTTCACAAGATGATGGTGGGATTTTTCGGTGTGCAGTTGAGGCCTACTGGGATTTACTGTGATAATCAGAGTTGCATTAAACTCTCAGAGAACCCAGTTTTTCATGACCAATCTAAGCATATCGAGATTCATTATCACTTCATCTGTGACTATGTTCAGAGAGGAGTTGTGGAATACAATACATATCTACAGAGGATCAAGTTGTAGACATACTGACCAAGGCATTGGGTAGAGGCAAGTTTGTATTTTTCAGGGACAATCTTGGAGTGGTGAGTAACACTTTCCTCAGTATGAGGGAGAATTAAATTTTTTAATTAAATAAAGTACCAAGGCAAGTGTTTCTCTTCCCTAGGCACCTAAGGGGTGAGAAAGTGCCTAATGTGGGCCCTAGTCATTTAATTTGTGAGATGCAAATTAAAAGGTGACTTTATGACTAAAGTGAGGGTGAGTGAAGAGGCATTGAATCTCAACCACTCATCTAATCTAATCTCAACCATTGGATTAGAAAACTACTCACCTTTCTTTATGAGGTCGATTAGGGTAGAGGGGCGCACCCATTCTTGGGTTGTTGATTCATTTTTGAGAGAGAAAGAGAGATCACTTTCGAGTAGCAAGAGAGTAGCCATTTCTGAGAGCTAGGGCACGCATCCCAAGGCAACAAACTAGCATAGAAATCAAGGCAGGAAGGACAGTATTGAAGGCAGACCGTATTGTATGGATTGAGCAGGTCGTACAACAAGAAGAGCAGGCATAGAAATTGAGGCAAGGTACAGTCCAGCAGAAAAGGCCGTACTGTACGGATTTTTGAATTATGTACAACAGGAAAAAGGGCACGAAAACCAAGGAAGAAGGTATAGTCCATACTATACGGATTTCGTACAGTCTGTACGACTGTTATTGTGGAACAAATTTCAAGAAGAAATATATATGTTGTTTTTTGAAAGCTTTAGCACATTTCCCAAGGTGGTCGTACAACATTTATTGCTCTGTTTTGGGCTGAGGTAGTTGGCACAAATTTCAAGGTGACCGTACAACATCTTGGAGGCACAAAAATCGAGGAGAAGACCTGCAATTTATTGCAGAAAATTCTGGGAAGAATTTTGAGTTTGGCTCATTTTCTTGTGTGAAGATTTGACACGGTTGTCAAGATAAGTTTGACATTTAAATTTCTGAAGATGAATATGATGTAACAGAATTCTATGAAGATCCTAAATAATAAAAATCTCCCTCTCTCATTGGTTTTCCCCTTGTGGGTTTTTCTAGGGTCAAAGTTAGACCGAAAATACCTGTGTCTATATTTTTTGAGTTTTTATATGCTGCTGATATTTTATTTCTACGTTATAAACGTTGTTCAGAATCCTCATGTTTCAGTTCTAAAGTTTTTTTTTTGCTAAGTTTTTATATGCTGATATAAAACTGGATTTGGGCATTTAACATTGGATGAAAAATCAGCGATATTGAAACTAGGTTGGGGTCTGAAAAAATTTACAAGAATAAAATCCCATCACCAAACAAAAGAAATATACTACAAAAAATTGGAAGAGGAAACAACAGAAAATAAGAAAATACATGCATGCTGATGTAGACTACACTCCTAGCACAAAATGAATTCTCAAGTTAGATAATCAATGGACCAATGAATGTAAAATGTGTGGCCATAAAAATGAGCCAGACAAATGATTTCATGCAGAGATGGGGCCATTTTGCTTGATGTCAATCAAAGTAAGGAAGAAAATCAACATCCTGAAAATATCTCTGACGAGAAATTGATGAAGAAGGATAAAGAAGACGATAACTCAAATGAGAAGGATATACGTTTGGAAAGAATGGGACATGTGGGAGACGATTGTGAAGCTAACACTGAATTTTTTTTTTATGGAAAAGGAACTAGTCTTAAATGATGGCAAAATAATGATGATAAGAGAAAGATGATAGTGATTGCAACCAGTTTAATAAATCACAAAATTAGATGTCAAAAAGAGCCTTCAAGCATGCAAAGTTGATCAACGAAGTAAATAATCCAACACACTTAAGGATAATCGATGGAGGTATGGGAGAGTGAGTTCCAAAATTTGGTTAAGTTATAATGAAAAGTGGGATATGACAAAATAGAGAAAAAAAAAGGAAGTCTCCAATGACAAAATCCTATACAAAGGTAATGATGAAGGAAGTTTATGTACAATATTATGGCATCTCTGTGGTACATGTGGCAACCTTTGAAACACGATTGTCGTGATAGAAAACTTCACATCACAAGTTCAGAGAGCATATGTATAGATACATATAACATAAGCATAAACCACTAAGTTTAATAGACATAGAAAAGATGATGAAGAAGAAGTTTCGCTTTCCCAAAGAAGGTAAAGAAGATGAAACCCTTGATGAATCTACTATGAGTTTTGGGAAACATAAGAGCCTGAAGGAATGTTGGAGTTTCTTGCAAAAATAGATTAGCATGATGAAAAACAGAAGTTGAAAGAGCCCTTAAAAGATATGAAGGTGTACAACATCTTGAAGAATAAAAGAACGAGGAGAAGTGATAGGTTGCAGAAGGAAAAAAAAAAATTAGAATGGAAAGAAAGATCCAAAATTATAAATAATTGATCACAACAAGTAGAGATATGACCCATTTCATTATGCACTCCAACTAATTGGAAGAAAATGTAGTTGAAAAATAAAGATGTAATGTTGGTACCTCAATATGTCGATATAATCCTTTGTGGTTGAGTGTATGAAGTGACTAATTATGTCAAAAGGATATCAATGAAGTTTGATTTTTCCAAAAGAATACTGCAAATAAAAAGATAGGATGTAATGAAAGTTTAAT
>SNQJ01S0004049.1:88877-110012 GCA_010110895.2 Picea sitchensis | reverse complement strand
CGAAGTTCCTTAACACAATTGTACACATAAGAGTTTCAACCAAAAATTTAATCCACCACCAATAATTGTAACATAGTTTTAAATTTATGACACTAAGACTATAAAGTAGGGCATGTAAGTACCTCTTTATTGTTTATTTTTAGCTAAGATTTTTCAAGGGTACGAGTGGTCTTGTTAATGAAATTTAAATTAATTTTATGGCATAAATAAATAAAAAATGGGTGTGTGATAGGTGGAGTTTCATTTCAAATTGGTGCTTGGAGAAGTAGGGAGTTATAGCTTCCTTGAGTAGGTGTTCAGAAAAAAGGGTATTTGTGTTTTCAAGAGCTGGTATTCTAAAGAGGATTTGTTTCCTTAGTACTTACAGATCATTATTTATAAACTTTGTAATTCTTGATAATTACATTTACATAATTGATTTTAAATACAAATCTATTGTTGATGTATTGTGGTGATTAGTAAAATAACAAAGTAATTACTAATTGTTTAAAAAGATAATACTAATTCACCCCGCCCACTCTCAATATTTCCAATAGGTATTAGGGTCTCATTAATATATTTTGTTAAATGAAACATATGAATAAAATAAAATAAAATAACAATATTTTTAATCTATTTTTTTTATTGACATCTATATCATCAAATGCATGCCTCTTATATTTTCTATCAATTTTTATACTTAACCATTTTTAAAATAAATTATACGTGGCACTACAAGAGAGTGATATCTACAATCCAAAAATAAATAAATTCTTTGATAATGGAAGACCCTAGTAGTAGTCTTGTAATTTATACTTTATATTTTGCTTGAAAATAACGTATCATTGTTAGGAAAACTCAAATTTTATATAGCTATTCACAATTTCTCTAAATAAAAATTATATATTCGAAAAGATAATAAGATTTCCTACATTTCATCATTTTACACCATATTCAAATTCATTGCAAAAGTATCTTGAATAATCTATGGAAGTTAACATGTTGTTTTCCCATGTTTACATTCCCACTAAAACATCATAAGAGACCATCATTAACTTGCACCCATCCATATACCTTTGAGCTAAATTGTTTTTATGAAAATTGCTATTACAAACATTGTGAAATGAGGTGTTTATCAATTTATTTAAATTGATTTTAACTAGATATATTAATAATTATTATTATGAGCTTTAAGAAAAAAAATATTAAAATTTGAAATTTAAGAAATATAGTATGTATTTGTGAAAAAAATGATTAAAAAAATTAAATCAAATATAAGAAATTAAACCACAAATTTTAAAACAAAATCACATAATATAACCAAAAAAAATTCATTTTAAAAAAATTATTCAAAATTGAAAATGGTAACTTTGATAATTTATAATGGAAACAACTAATATATGCTCTCATGACAAATATATAAATATAAAATAAATCATTCTTAAATTCAAATTAAAGATCATAGACATAAATAAAAAAACTTTAGTTTACAATTATTCATTTAAATATAAAATAAGATTTTAAAAATAATTTTAAATTTTTAAAATATTTTTTTTCATATTAAAATTAAAAAATTATTACCAAATATATATTAAAAATACTTATTTAAAACCAAAATATTATATCTTTTAAAAATAAAAATAATGAAATTCACATACAAAACCAACATATATACCATGTCAATTTTGATTATGGATGATTTTTTTTTTAAAGTGTAAATATTAAATCCAATTAACTTGATATTGAATTTTTATGTATTTGATATTAATATTACATTTATTAGATATTAATCATCTAATATTGTTTTTTCATTCATATTATATTAACTTTACATTCATTTAATATTAACCTTGCATTAACTCAACATTGAATTAATCAATAATATTTAAAATCATATTTTTTTTTCACACTAAAAAAACACTTATATTAGTAATATAAAAATAACTTTACATATCACTAATTAGAACAATAACTTAGTCATATTCCTAAGTCTATCTATCCCCATCCAAAAATAAACAATGTACCAGTACATATTTACATCTCCTTACAAATTCCAAAACTAACACACAAATTTCATAATCTCAGATTAGAAAATGATCAAGAAGTGAAAAGGTTGTACACCAAAACCTTCCTCCTTGGCATAAAATAATTTGTCTTCCTCCAAATCAAGAGCTTGTTTAGATAGAAAATATGATGCCATATCAAATTATATATATATATATATATATAGAGAGAGAGAGAGAGAGAGAGAGAGAGAGAGAGAGAGAGAGAGAATCTTCATCATCTCGAATTTTGTCTAGCTTATTTTTTCCATCCAAAGCCTTAAAGAGATGATCTCCATATTTTTTTTATAAGAAAACCAATCAACTATTACCTTTGAATCTCCCACCAAGGCATAATCTTCTTAAAATCTGAAAAAAAAAATATACTCCATAACCAAATTACAGACCCTAGAAAGAGATAATTAACATCTTTAAAATATAATAAAATTCTTGTCTCCATATTTCCTAGCAAATAAATCAAGGAATTTCCTTCCAAGCTCTCATCTCCTTAATCCAAATTGGAAAGCACACATATAGTTGTCCAATAAGACAAACCTATTTTAAATGTAAGAAATTTAATAAATAGGTCCAAACTTCTTTAGTAAAAAAACAATTGACCATCAAATGATCAATCGTTTCCTACTCCTCTCCACATAACACACATCTTACCATCAAAACCTCCTTTGAGCAAGTTCCGAGGTCAAAATCTTATTTTCACCCATAATCCAAACAAACAATTTGATAAGAGAAAGTTGCCACTTCCAAAATGCATTAAGCCACCCTTCTAAAAAAACATCAGTATCATAAAGAAACTCTTCACCACATAACACACATCTTACCATGAAAACCTCTTTTGAGCAAGTTCCCAGGTCAAAAAACTTATTTTCACCCATAATCCAAACAAACAATTTGACAAGAGAAATTTTCCACTTCCATAATGCATTAAGCCACCCTTCTAAAAAAACAACAATATCATAAAAAAAATGTACTTCATACGCATGTTTAACATATACCTTACCTTCTTTCTCATCCCACGACCATAGTATTGAATCACTTGCTTTAGTAAGATTAAAACCTGAATGTTTAAGACCTAGAACATAAGAATCCCATTCAATTCCTAATTGACCTGAAATATCAATATTTGAAATAGATTTCCAATTAAAATCATTCATACTTTCAATAGTATTTGAAGCCACCTAATTCAAAAAAACAATTTATTTCGAATGGAGCACATTTATTTTGAATGGAGCACATAAATTAAGTTCATGGAGAGTTTTTAATAAGATTGAGACCTCATAAATGGATGTAATCCAATATGAATATCTCTACCATTTCCAAGATTCCAAAGAATCCAATCAATAATAATTTGCAAAGAAGAAGTGAGGGCCTTCGATTAGTTAGATACCCCTTTGAGATTCTTTATCCATTCCACAACATATTTATGTTTTAAATATTTCTTATGTATAAAATCATGCCAACGACCAGGTGTCATCAAGTATCTCCACAAGCTCTTTGTTTCCAATTCCCTACCAAACCAAAAAATATTCTTTATTCCCCATCCTCCTTTCATTTTAGGTTTATCAATCCTTTCACATTTAACCTCATGAAAACCATATTTTTCCTTAGTGTCGCACCATAAAAAAATGAACATCCTTGTGTGAATTTTGTCCAAAATAGTTTTGGGAACTTTTTCCATAGATAACTAGAAAGCATGAATATTTTCCAAAACATATTTAACAAGGATAAAACAACAACCTAAAGTTAATCATCTATGACACAAGTTAGCAACTCTTTTTTCCACCTTTTGAAAAATCTATTTTAAACCGTCACAAGAGTAGCAGTTTGGTTTAGGGGAAAAAACTATATACTTAAATCCTTTCTTCTATAGATTTAACTTCAAAAGGAAACAACTCTTTTTACTCATTAATACCATCAAACTTCAAAAATTTGTGAATTTTTATTACAAGAAGCCATTCTAGTAGCATTGAAAAAAATATTAAGAGTGTCTTTAAACACCTTCCATTCCTGTATAGATCCTTTCCCAAACATAATAACATCATCCACAAAAAGAAAATGTGTAATTCTAAATCCATTTGCCACTAAAACTCCCTCAATCCATTGTCCTTCTACTATGAGTAAGAACAATAACGGTGAAAGAGGAAATCCTTGGCTCAATCCTCTTGATGCCTTAAAAAAATCAGAAGGACTCCCATTTCCCAAGACAGAGAAATTTGTCAACCTGAAACAACCCATGATCCAATTAGTACCTTCCAAATAGAGTCCAATCTGTAGCAATACCAACCTAAGAAAACTCCAATGTACTCTATCATAGGCTTTCATCATATCCAATTTTAGAACCAAAGATTTATTATTTTTTGTTGATCCAAAAAGAATCCAAAGAAGTCTAAGGAAAACTCAATATCCCTCTGAATATGGAGGAGGCCCTCAGTATCCACACGTTTTTCCACCACTAGAAGCTCCATCCGTAAATGTCGTTCTGAATATCAATCAAAACAACAAGACTAACAACGAGGGCCATAATAATAATTATAATGGCCACCCAGACGCTTATGGCCACCTCGATTCTTTCTCTGTTCTCTTAGCCATTCCACAGCATATTTATGTTTTAAATATTTCTTATGTATAAAATCATGCCAAAGACTAGGTGTCATCAAGAATTTCCACAAGCTCTTCGCTGCAAATTCCCTACCAAACCAAAAAATATTCTTTATTCCCGAGCCTCCTTTCATTTTAGGTTTAGCAATCCTTTCACATTTAACCTCATGAAAACCACATTTTTCCTTAGTGCCAGACCATAAAAAAATGAACATCCTTATGTGAATTTTGTCCAAAATAGTTTTGGGAACTTTTTCCATAGATAACTAGAAATAATGAATATTTTCCAAAACACATTTAACAAGGATAAAACAACCACCTAAAGTTAATCATCTATGACACAAGTTGGCAACTCTTTTTTCCACCTTTTGAAAAATCCATCTTCAACCGTCAAAAGAGTAGCAATTTGGTTTAGGGAAAAAAAAAATATACTTAAATCCTTCTTCTATAGATTTAAGATCAAAAGGAAACAACTCTTTTAAATCATTAATACCATCCAACTTCAAAAAATTATGATTTTTTATTACTAGAAGCCATTCTAGTAGCATTGAAAAACATATTAAGAGTGTCCTTAAACACCTTCCATTCCTGCACAGATCCTTTCCCAAACATAATAACATCATCCACAGAAAGAAAATGTGTAATTCTAAATCCATTTTCTACTAAAACTCCCTCAAGACTACCATGTTCAACCAACATTTTGAGAATCTTGCTAAGTCCTTCTACTATGAGTAAGAATAATAACGGTGAAAGAGGAAATCCTTGGCTCAATCCTCTTGATGCCTTAAAAAAACCGTAAGGGCTGCCATTTCCCAAGACAGATAAATTTGTTTACATGAAACAACCCATGATCGAGTTAGTACCTTCCAAACGAAGTTCAATATATAACAACACCAACCTATGAAAACTCCAATCTACTCTATCATAGCTTTCATCATATCCAATTTTAGAACCAAATATTTAATCTTCTTTGTTGATCCAAAAAGGATCCACAAAAGACTAAGGACAACTCAGTATCCCTCTAAATATGTAGGAGTCCCTCAGTATCCACACGCTCCTCCACCACCACAAGCTCCATATATAACTCTCGTTGTGAATATAAATCAAAATGGACAGACTAACAACTAGGGCCATAATAACAATTATTATGGCCACCCCGACACTTATCAATTTCAAGTAGAAACACAACAACCAAAACTTCACTCTTATCATCAACATAAACAATTACAATTACAAAAACCAAAACCACAAAGATTTGAAATTATGCAAGGGGAAATGTCCCAAAGTGGAACTGCGAGTGGGAGTGGTGTTGTAATTTTCCAACACTCGATATGCCAATGCAAAGATTTTTGTTATCAAATCTCAAAATAAGGAGCATGTCCTTAGCAGTATTAGACATGGAGTGTGTACAAGCACTTACAGGGGAAATAGAAAATTAAATTTCACTTACACTGAACCTGCCTCGGGCGACTACCAATGGGTCCAGTGGGCTACATCTAGTGCTAGTTCGAGTTGCCCCATACTTTTAGTATTTTCGGTGAGTGTTTCCTTGAATTTTTTGTCATTTCAAGTAATTTTCAAGAATTCGTTTTACAAATAATACCCTCATTTCAAGATTAAAATATAATCTTGGTGTGCGCAGGTGACCAGAAGCAGTAAATTCTGAAGTGGGAAAAAGAAAAGGAACACGGAAAATAACACAGAAATAATTTTATTGCTTGATGATAAAAATTGTTACAACTTCCTCGTTTTTATAGAGGTCTTGGAAGGCTCTCGAGAGTCGAGAGAGTTCTCAGAGAGGGAAACATATAGAAGAGTCAGTGACTATGTCTGTGGATTGTCGGTGGCGAAAGATTCAGGAAGTCGGTGTTGGTTGGTAGAAACTAAGGCTTCCAACAATCCCCCTTAATTTATACTACTAATTACATCAATATTTACAATGCCCAATGCTTCTCTCAAATACTCAAATTGGTCTTGTGCTAATAGCCTTTGTAAATATGTTTGCAAGTTGCTCGTTTGAGCTGCAATGTCTCCTCCTTAACGAATACATGTCTTGGTTAGTTTTTTTATCTAAGTCATGTCATGATCTTCTATTTCTATCTTCATATGGTTGGGATTCCTTCAATGTGCTACATTATTTTACTAGCTTCCCCTCATCATAAATCACCTTGGGATTTTATGGCTTACCCCTAACCATTAAAATTCTTAGGAACCATCATACCAAGTGGTTTCTAGTTGACCACAAAATTTTCTTAATAGTGGTTTTGGCTGACCACGAACCTTTCATGATGGGGAAATTGATTTACAACGCACACACTCACTTGGGATTCATTCACTATGAGTTTCATCCTCAAACATTTTTTGCTTCTTCTTTTGTACCTGCATAACATTGATTAATGCTCGAACTTTTGCATCTTCCTTTTGCACTTGCAAACAATTTATCATTGACGTCCATATAAAAATAAATCCATCTATCGAGATACATGGGTACCATCTTCATGTACATGGTTCATTAATACATTAGACTCTAGTTATAATTCGGTAACCAACTCACACTATGAGATTACTTAATCTCAAATTCCTCCCCAAGATCTAACTTCTCTCATCACCATAAAACTTAGATATGAGTACACCTACCACCCTCGTACCTACCTAGTGTTTAATTCCACAGCTTAATGCCGCATCCACTCTATGCATAAGAGGGATACACACTACATAATCAGACTAATCCATGTAGGCTTGTCTCAAACTGGGGAATATAGCTTTCCTATGGCTAAGATTTACAACTTTGCACCAAAAACATCTAGGGTGTGAGTTACTATCGGTAATGCACCCCTTACAACATATATGCATCATTTCATCTTAGGTACAAAAACAATTCCACATTCTTTAATAATACCCAACAAATTACAAGCCCATTATATATGCTCATTTACATCTCATCATCAAGCATTACATAACTTCATGTAGAGTCTTCTTTGTTCTTTACCTCTTCCAACTAAAGTCTTTCTTCCTTGTCTTTCACCATCCATTTTTTGTCTTCTATCACCCTTTGTCTGTCTTTTATTGTTTTACATTGCTTCTTGCATCTTGTTTTTCCTTTCAATATTCTTTATGGATATGTTTCTTGTTCGAGTTGATCAATTTCCAACAAGACAACCTATGAAAATGGATTGGAAAACTTAATTGGTGCACCACTTGTCATGATTTTACATCACTTAAGATTTGATTTGGACTCAACTTTTGACTAGCTTAACAAACATACTCTCACTTTAACTTTAACTAGAACTCATTTTGACTCTTCTTGAGATTAATGTAATGACTTTACATTTCAAGACTCATTTTCACAAAGAATTTAGACTCATTCACTTGACCTTGACCTTTCACTTGAACTTGACTCTGACCTCTTACAACTTTACTCAATTTTATCTAAGACTGAACCCCACATGACCATTCATTTTGTCTCCCTCTTCTCCTCTTTTACGCAGGAAACACATCCCCATGAAAAATTCCTCCTTAGGAACAATGCAAATACATTCAATAAAAATGGCAAGCCTCAATTTGTGCATACAAAGACCAAATTCAAAGTAAAAATATCTCATTGAAAGTAACCAAGAAAATCTAGAATGAAACTAACACAACCATGAAGTGGGCAAAACCAAAGGAACACATAAAATAACACAGATTTTTTTTTATTGCTTGATGATAAAAATGGTTATAGCTGCCTCGTTTTTATAGAGGTCTTGGAAGGCTCTCGAGAGTTCAGAGTGTTCTCAGAGTAGGAAACATCTAGAAGAGTTGGTGTCTATGTTGGTGGATTGTCGATGGAGGAAGATTCAGGAAGTGGGTGGCGGTCGGTAGAAATTAATGCTTCCAACAATTTATGTGGAGTGGCTGAAATGGTCGGGCCTGTAGATTTCGAAGCAAAATTATTTTTTTGGGAGTGGAAAGACAAATTTCCTGTGAAATGGCACATGATAAAAGATGTTCCTTTTAGTCAAATCCTCCATATTACTCTGGAAAGCAATGGAAATCGTTCAGTTATATTCAATCGAGATACTTAGCAAGTGAATAAGTGGTTTGTCATATTTATATTTTAATGTTCTGTCCATTCCATTAAAATGATCATATACATAGCTAAAAAATTATTGAATGTGTGACGATCATCAATATGAATGAATGAATCTGTAGGTTTAAAAGGAGAAGGGAGAAGAAATTCTAGATATATTTAAGAATTACGTTTGGAAGACCTCATTGATCGACGAGATTGTACTACCAAGACTAAGAAGAGTGGAAGTAGTGATAAGAAGGCCACCATCACCACCATATAATTATGACCAAGAACAAATGGTTAAACATGAGCAACAACAGGGGCACCAACTATAAGATGAGGATGTGAGGGCGAATAGCTTCAGGAGCTAGAGTAAGAGCTGGAGTAACGACCAAAAAATGCAAGAAGAAGAAAAAATAGATTAGAACAATGAGCGAGAATCTGAAGGTGGAGAGAGTCGGGATGCTAAGATCACTCTGATTCACTGCACAAATAATAAGAACAAGACATAAGAAGTAGAGATTGATCACAACAACGGGTGTGAAGTTGAGTGTAGAGAGAATCAACAGATCGAGAGCACTGTAATTACTATGACAAGTCACAACTCAAGTAACAACGAGAAGAAGGAAGAAGAATAGAATAACAGAAATAACCAAGAAGAAAAATATATTGATCACAACAACGCTCGGGAGAATCAGGAGACAGAGAGCACTGTGATTAGTGCGACGAGTCACAACTCAAGTAACAACTACAAGAAGAAAAAAGATGAAAATGACACCAATAAGAAAGAAGAAGAAGAGATTGATCACAACAACACGGGAAAATATGAGTGTGTAAAGAATGAGGACACCCAGTGCACTGTGGTTAGTATGACTAATAACAAGAAGAAGAAGCAATAAGAAGAGACTGATCAGAACAACCCGCCAGAATATGAGTGTGAAGAAAATCACAAGATAGAGAGAAACAATAATACCCAAGAAAAATAAAAAAGAAGAGACTGATCAGGACAACCCACCAGAATATGAGTGTGAAGAGAATCAGGAGACCAAGAGAAACAAAAAGACCCAAGAAGAGACTAACAACAATAATCAATATGAAGGAACTGATCAAAACAACGCAGGAGAAACTGACTGTGGAGAGAATCAACAGACCGAGAGCGTTGTGATTAGTGTGACCAGTCACAGCTCAAGTAATAGCAAAACGATGCAAGAAATAGAAGGGACTGATCGCAACAACGCACCAGAATTTGAGTGTGGAGAGAGTCAAAAGACGAGCACTGTGATTATTGTGACCAGTCACAGCCAAAAGAAGCAAGAGCAAGATACTAACACCAAAATTCAAGAAGAAGAGGACACTCATCACAACAACGGGAAATAATCTGATCATGTAGAAAATCAGGAGACTGAGAGCACTGTGACTAGTGTTACCATTCACAACCCAAGTAACGACAATAAGAATCAAGAAGAGACTGACATCAATAAGAAAAAAGAAGAAGAGACTGATCACAACAACCCCAGAGAATGTGAGTGTGGAGAGAATCGGGACACTAAGAAAAATGTCATTATTGTGACTAGCCAGAACAAAAGAAACAACAACAAGGAGCAAGAAGAAGAAACTAACATCTTTGTGGGAGATTCTATGCGTGAAGTGAGTCATGATATTCAAATGTCAGCATTCACAACACAAGTAACAACAATGGTGCCAAAAAGAAGAGAAAACATAAAAGAAGACCCTAAGTCAACTGTAAAGAGATTAAGACATTTCATGGTTTTCAATTTTCCTTATTTAAGACCCTATGGCATGTTAAGACCCTCTTAGCAGGGTGGATATTAGCTGTCATTTTATTTATCATTAGAGTTGACACTTTGTTTAAAGGTTGGTTAGTTGTTCTATAAAATGACTTTTTTAGTCTGAATTTATCTATATAAATTTATAAGAATCACTTTTTATTTTTTTTTCAAAATCCTTTTCTGAATAATTTCTCACTTGATTTCAGACAAATATCCTCTAAAAAAATTTCATTTTGTAAAATCTTTAACCTACAACCTTTATTTATGCCATCTCATTTACCATGCTACTGGTAAGCCGCCATATGAATACATAAAAGAGGCCGCTATATGAATATATGTAAATTATTTGATTTGCAGGTGTTTTAGGTGGTTGATGTAATGATATAACGTTGTCACATAATCTTTGGTTAAGTTAAATGATTATTGATTATATTTGTTTTAAAATTCAAAAAAAAAAAATTGTTAATTGTAGTTTTTACCAAATTTAAAATATTTATATAATAGTTGGTTTTTTTTTATAGTAAAGGTTGATGTGGTAGTAGTATGAAAAATGTTTTTTGAAAATCAAGTATTTTGTTATATTCATTTCATAAAAATATATGATTGTTTTTAATACAACGTTGGATTTATGATTCATGACTCATTTACATTATAAATAATATTATGTGTTTTTAATACAATGTTGGATTTGTGATTCATGACTCATTTACATTATAAATAATATTATGTGTTTTTAATACAATGTTGGACTTGTGATTCGTAATTCATTCATATGGTGATCTAATCTTCATACTTCACATCATGATCTCATCATCGATTATACCTTATGCTTATACCTATTACCATTTTTATTTTTTCAATTTACATGATTTTTTTACACCAATCAAATCTCTTGGTAGAGGGGGTCCCTTATCCCACAAACAAGTTTAAATTCGTTCATTCTCTTTCCCCAAATCCCATAAGCCTTGGTTTCATTGGCAATGTGAATTGGTTAAACAAATTACTCTTCATACTCTTCCACATTTGAGGTTGCAATGATATGGAGAAGCTTGACATTCTATACGGTTAGTAAGCTTGTCCTATTGGCAATGTAAATTGGTCAAACAAAGTACTCTACATACTCTTTAAAGGAGCTCGAAGCTTATTCAGAGTGTAATGTTAGCAATCCTATCCTCAAATCGGTAGGATGGTTGTCGTTATTGAAAAAATTCCAAAGATTCGATGGTAATGTAGCTTGTATAGGTGATTTGGTCTTTGTCCTATCAAAGGAGACATTGGGTAGAGCCACGAGGCTCCCTGAGACAAGAGAACAATGGTTTAAGAAAGAGAAAGGGACCTAAGATCGATTCCTATGCGCAACCGGTCAAACGCCATATTGGAAAAAGGGTGTGTCTACGACATGGATCGTGGAGAAATGGACGAACCTTATGTTGATACTTGAGAAGATTGTCTCTTGTGAAGGAGGCTATGCGGTCACCTTTGGGACGGGCCCACCAATATGGCCTTCGTTGCTTTGTATTGTTAGTGTGGGTTTGTAAGTAATTCGTTTTGTTGAGATAAATTCAATTCCATTTCTAGCTTGGCATTCTAGTTTCGTTTATCCCATTATTTCGTATTGGTTTTGTTATAAGTGATTTCGTTTTATGTATTGGATTTACCAAGGGTTAAATTGTTGCATACAAATACTTTGATATCATAGATTTGTTCAAGTTCCAACATTAACTTAGATTGGTAACTTGTTTATATTAGTATCATAGTTAATCTGTTTCCAATCGAATAACGTATTGATACCATTATCAATCATAACCTTTATGTTATTATTGTGTGGTAGTTTGGCAATCTAGTTTCGTTTATCCCATTATTTCGTATTAGTTTTGTTATAAGTGATTTCGTTTTATGTATTGGATTTACCAAGGGTTAAATTGTTGCATACAAATACTTTGATATCATAGATTTGTTCAAGTTCGAACATTAACTTAGATAGGTAACTTGTTTATATTAGTATCATAGTTAATCTGTTTCCAATTGAATAACGTATTGATACCATTATCAATCATAACCTTTATGTTATCATTGTGTGGTTTGAAGTACAAATCGTGTTTTGGTTTGGTTGGAATAGTCCTGTAGTGGTTTAATTCTGTTACCACATACAATTTTCTTGATTTACAAGCTGGCTTATACACACAATCTTTGAATTGATATGATTAAAAAAAAAAAAAATCTTAAGTTACAAGCATGATAATTTTGTCTCATAGTTCAAAGTAACTTGGTTTGGTAACTTGGTTTAGTTTTAAGACACAAAATTGTCTTATTTAAAGATTCCATAATTAGTGTGATAATTGTTTGAGTTTGTCAACAGTGATTTTATGAGTGTATGCATCAATCCTTGTTATTAGCATTCCTTCTTTGTTAGTTTGTTGATTAAATTCTTTTGGTTACATGTATCTTAGACCTCTTAGAGTTGAACTCATATTATTGAGTTTTTTCATTGAGATGAACATTTGATAAACCTCAGTGAAATATTTGCAACATGAGTTTGTCAAACTCTGTATTATTAAATATGTGCATAAGATTATTTCTTTGATAATCTTTTGCATGATCTGTTTTCATTCATAATTAGACAAAGTCTCATTGAAGGTTACTATCTTTCAACAATGAGGGTACATAAAGTTTCATATTGTTCACATTCACCACATCATGAATGCCTAGTTGGGGTGGAAATTCAAGGCAATAACTATTGTCCCCAATATGTTGGAGAGAAATATAAGTGCCATAACTGAGAGGGTTGAACTTTTGGTGACATTGGGATTTTAAATGATGGTGTTCCATGTAAAAATACAATTTATCCTTAGGAGTAAAAACCATAGGGAAAAAATGAGAGGTGGAAATTCAAGGCAATAACTATTGTCCCCAATATGTTGGAGAGAAATATAAGTGCCATAACAAAGAGGGTTGAACTTTTGGTGACATTGGGATTTAAAATGATGGTGTTCCATGTAAAATTACAATTTATCACTAGGAGTAAAAACCATAGGGGAAAAATGAGAATCATGGAAGTTAGGTTTTCTTTAGTGATTCAAAAGATTGGGCATGTTTGCATGCTAGAGTATACAAAAATGAAAGGGTAGATATGTGTTATTTCTATTGGTGTGGATTTTTAGAAGGTTGCAAGGTGATAGGAAGTTCGTAAGGGGATAAAGCTTGATATCCAAAGCAAACCTCAAAAGGATACATCCCATTAGACATATGTACAACACCATTATAAATTTTTTGAATGACATGGAGGTTTGTATCCCACTATTTTGTTTTGGAAAATCGAATGCGAAGAGAATGGATAAGGACGCGGTTAACTACCTAATTTTTTCCATCCATTTGAGGATGGATGGAAGTAAAATATTTTAGTTGAAAACACAATAAATCCCACAATGTTTTCCGGAATGTGCTGAGAAAGAGAGCATCAAGATGAGAGATGATGCCAGTAGGAAGGCCAAAGTGTGGCCAAACATGGTGAAATAATAAGGCAATGGTTTGGGAAGTAGTAGTGGTCTTAGTGCAAGGGATACAAATAATCATATTAGAGAAACAACAAACAATAACCAAGATATCATCATGTTTGTGTAAGTTCATAGATAAACTATTAAGGAAATACATAGAAATAGAGTCCCAAAGGAGGGAAGGAAGAGAAAGGGGTTGATATAAATAAAATTTAGGACCACACAATGCACAAGAACAAATTAAATGCTCCACTTGAAAATTCATATAAGGCCAACATAAATGTTGTTGCAAGTATTGAACTATTTTTCAGAGACCCTAAATTGCGTCCATAGGAGGAAACGTGATCCTCCTTGATCAAAGTAAGTCGATCTTCATAATATGAGACAGACAACTAATTGATTTTATATAGCCACTAATATCTAATTATGTAATCCAGAAATGACATTTGATTGATCTCATTGGGATGTTGCATAATTGTCCATATCTCTACAAAGAAGGGATCAAAACCATGGAGAGGATTCCAAGTTGCATAGGCAACACAACACATATCCAGGAATTGATTTACCTACATCGAGGGCCGGATCAATATATCATCAATCCAATTAAACACTCCCTTATTTTATTTAATCGCCAAATGAAACTGTTGAATGTGAGTAGCCCAATTTAAATGACATTCCTCCTATACATTGGTCTGAGAATTGATGAAAATCAACTTATGCCAACCATAAATATCTTGAGTTCCAGAGATGAGTGATGTGATGACCACTATGTAAGAGATTATAATTTAGCGAGATATAGGATAAAACCATCAACAAAGACAAACAAACCCAAATATTGAACCGAAGATTTCCCAAAAGAATATTTATGATGTTGCATCCCTAGTTTGAGTGCACACATGGAGTAAATGATCCTATCAGGTCTTTTTGATGACCAATATGTCATCCAAAAAGATCATCACAATTTTTCCCAAGTGTGCTCTAAAAATGTCATTGATTAGCCTTAGGAAAGTGGCAGGGGAATTATTAAGAACAAATTGTTCGACAACACAGATATTCTAAAGAGGAAAAAAACCTCCAGTAACCACTCACACAAACACATAAAGTATCAACACACCAATGTTTTGACATGGTAAAACCCCTATGGGGAAACATCCATAGCCGCAACTAGCACGACCACTTGGACTAGTTTATTAATGCAAAAGTATAAGATTGCAAAGACATTTTTACAAGTGAGTTTCTCACAATCGATCACCAACAAATGACCCTCCATGATCTTTAAATAGATATCATGGACCAATTGGGTGTTAAGCCATTGATCAATGTAGTCATTAATATCAAGGAGAATGTGAACCGTCATATGACTCTATGTCGGGAACATATTGTGACCATCAAGCTTCCTAACTACAAATACATACTAATGCATACAACATATATTTCGTTAAATTTGGAAATATTTTATTACACAGACTTCATTAACATTGATTTTTTTGTAAATCGCCATATTAAATTAAGATGAGATAAACCAGCTAGTGACCATGAATAGGTCAAACATGGGACTGCTAGGTACAATATTATAAATGCATGATAAGAGTGTGAAATAAACTCTTATAAGAAATCGATTTGAGATAAATCATCTTAGTATGTTTAACATCCAAGTGAGATATTATTGTTATGGACAACAAACCCAACTCAATGTTTTAATTTGGTGCCTAATGACTCCACCCCCCTTGCCACAACTGAGGGGGGTGTGGGTGGGAGTTTTTGATCAAATGATATTGTTGTGAAGATTTTCTAAGTGGAGGGAGGGTACATCCCTTGCATTGCCTTGGTACATGTCTAAATAGAAGTTAAATTTTCTTGCTTCATATTTCTTTTAAGAATCATCGGGGATGAGGTGATCATTCTTGTAGTGTTCAGTGGGGGAGGCAGTCTTAGAAAAAAAAATCTAAGACTAAATCATTCTCTCATGTATATTAAGGTTGATCTAGGTATTTGAACAAGTTTGTAATTAGCACTATTGATCTTTCTCCACTCAAAGTTAAATTTGGAAAAAATCTATTACACAGACTTCATCAACATTGAGCTTTTTGTAAATCTCCATATTAAATTAAGATGAGATAAACCAGTTAGTGACCAAGAATAGGTCAAACATGGGACTTCTAGTTACAATAGTATAAATGCACGATAGGAATGTGAAATAAATTCTTATAAGAAATCGATTTGAGCTAAATCATATTAGTATGTTTGACATCCAAGTGAGATATTATTGTTATGGACAATAAACCCAACTCAATGTTTTAATTTGGTGCCTAATGAGTCCATCCCCCTTGCGAAAACTGAGGGGGGTGTAGGTGGGAGTTTTTCATCAAATGATGGTGGTGTGAGGATTTCCTAAGTGGAGGGAGGGTGCATCCCTTGCATTGTCTTGGTACAGATCTAAATAGAAGTTAAATTTTCTTGCTTCTTATTTCCTTTAAGAAGCATTGGGGAGGAGGTGATCATTCTAGTAGTGTTCAGTGGGGGAGGCAGTCTCAAAAAAATGCATCTAAGCCTAAAGTATTCTCTCATGTATATTAAGGTTGATCTAGGTATTTGAATAATTTTGTAACTAGCACTATTGATCTATCTCCACTCAAAGTTAAATTTGGAAAAATTCTATTACACAAACTTCATCAACATTGAGTTTTTTGTAAATCTCCATATTAAATTAAGATGAGATAAACCAGCTAGTGACCATGAATAGGTCAAACATGGGACTTCTAGGTACAATAGTATAAATGCATGATAGGAATGTGAAATAAACTCTTATAAGAAATCGATTTGAGCTAAATCATATTAGTATGTTTAACATCCAAGTGAGATATTATTGTTATGGACAACAAACCCAACACAATGTTTTAATTTGGTGCCTAATGACTCCATCCCCCTTGCCACAACTGAGGGGGGTGTGGGTGGGGGTTGTTGATCAAATGACGGTGTTGTGAGGATTTCCTAAGTGGAGGGAGGGTGCATCCCTTGCATTGTCTTGGTACAGGTCTAAATAGAAGTTAAATTTGCCTGCTTCTTATTTCCTTTAAGAAGCATCGGGGAGCAGGTGCTCATTATAATAGTATTCAGTGGGGGAGGCGGTCTCAAAAAAACACATCTAAGCCTAAAGTATTATCTCATGTATATTAAGTTTGATCTAGGTATTTGAATAATTTTGTAACTAGCACTATTGATGTAACAACCTCAGCGTTACGACACAACTCTAAAAACAGGTGCAATTTTTTTTGTGTGTGTATGGTGTGTGCGCGTGTGTAGAAGTAAAAACACACTTGACTCTACGTCGTCACTCGACAACCCATAAGATGCAACCACGATGATCAGCACAAGAATACTGAAGGCTCACAATGAGTAACTGCAACAATATACAACCATAGGCATAAGGCGCACAACACAGACATTAAGACATACTGGGGTGCACAGTAAGAACACAGAGGGAAGAGTCCATGGTGTTAGGGTTACCATTTCTGCACAGGAAAGGAGGGCGTTTAGTATTATGTCTTCTCGAAAGAAGATTAGACAGGCTCATGGCCGACTGCTCAGGCATAAACTAGTAACCCGACCTAGAACAAGACGCAAGCAAGACGAACACAACAAGACGACCCCAACATATCACAGTGACAACAAGTAATAAATGCCCCTAGACATAAGGCGTACAACTAGCAGCTGTAAGCAGAAAATGACACCAAGTGTTAAGTACAGTACAACCACAGATGGAAGAATCCAATAGTAGAATTTACTATTTCTTCACAGAAAAGCAGGGCTTTTAGTCTTATGTCTTCTCAAAAGAAGATTATACAGGCTCCTGGCTGACTCCTCAGGCAGAAACTAGTAATCTCTGTCAGGTGTGTTGCAAGAGTGGAAACCCTGCCTTTAAAGGGCCCAAGACTCTTGATACGACATTGGATTCTTTACATAGAAAAATCACTCACACAGACATGTCTCCTAAGGCTACCAGGGGTGACTATATCCCGCCTGACACAACCGACCAAGAAACCAAATGATTACTATCACGTACAACATAAACAAGAAGACAATTACATCCTTTACGGAAGGCGCACGACAAGAAGGACTCCGACTGCGAACACCCAAGTTCAATCATTATTTAAATGAGCAACAACCCTCACTTACTAGTCTCCGAGTAATTTATTGTACGTAAGTCCAGGACATTCCCCCATATATGTTTTATCGATAACAAAGTTACACTAGCATTACAATAATATAACCATGTTATTGCATTTTCTAAATACAAACATTGCCATAAAAACTATGATCATACAGGAGCACCATAATACCCTATCGATAAAACATAAACTTAGAAGATTGCGCTACGCTAGCATTATCAGTAACATTGACAGTATTGGAAGTTAACATCCTATAATAAAGGTAGTAACCTAAACTGTTGACATTCCATATACATTACTATTTCATTCCTTTAACCTGTCGTCACCTTTCAATGCATACAATAGCACATATAAAGAATCCACCTTCTATGAAGAGGGGACTAAGACTATCCCTTTTTATATCCCTAAAACCAAGTGCATTATATAGAAAGGGAGCAATTCTTTAAACCAAATCTAATGTAACAACATATACATCTATATATCGTTAGAAGAACCTCGCTTAATATCAAAAGAGAATCACACATCCCTCATGTCATCTAGTGTTAAGGCCACATGAGTTAAGGGATGATTGAACATAAGACTCGTGCATACTCCATTATAACTGGGGTATAAAGTTCCAATTTCTAGAGAATATAACAACATAATGCAGCATTGGAAATGTTAGTATAGGCACAAGAAGAAGGTAAAAGCATCTATTATTGATTAATTAAAATAGAGGAAAAACAACTATAACCACAAAAGTTTCCACAAACGATTCAAATATTGCATTCCTAAAATATCATTTATATTGCCATTTAAATTACAACACGTCATGATTATAGATCTGTGCATAGCTGGACTGTAACCTTTTTGTTTAAGGTTGAATACATTTTCTTTAAAGTTAGCTTGTATTCCTGACTATATTTGTCATCTTGTCAGATTCCAATAATTGTATAAAACAATCACAAAATAAAAGCATATATGCTACTATCGCTGGCAACTGATGGGTCCTTGGGTGGAGGATTTGGCTAATATTTTGCTGCCTAGAGATATTCGCTGTATTGATTGATATAGTCAGGTTCATTCTCTATCGACATCCAATATTCTATTCTGAGAAGTCTAATTGTGAATTCTCCTTTGTTTGAATTATTACGCTGATTTCGGAGTAGGGCGATGTTAACCTTCAGTGGATTTGTAAGATGATTTTTGATGCAGGGAAAGGCGCTTCTCACTCAACGAGGTGTTTACCAATGAAAACGGAATTCGAATAAACCTCACTAGGGTGCAAGAAGGGGAATTTATACAGAATCACACATGGAAAGTGAACATACCAAACAACCGGACAGAACGCCCCTCTCACAATCGACTAAGTCCAAAAATGCCATAAAACAACAGGGAATTTAACCTATAACTGGTGGGCGCAGAATGGGGATATAACACTCTCAATTTATGCCAAAAAAATGCAGAACAATCAAACGCCCCACACATGCAATGAATCAATGCATTTACAACATTACACCCAGCAATAGATACCATCAATAAACTCAACGAATTACAGACACGAAATTGCAGCGATAATAACCAAAAACGCAATGCCCACGATTATACGAGACCACGATAAGGAAAAATGAAATGCCGAACGAGTTTAAAAACCTTCATGATCGATAAGAAAAACAAAAGCATTCGAATCGCCAGAATGGGTCCGAACCCTTTGGGTCACTAAACAAAAACAGAAAGCATTCAAACTACCCAACTGTCAAGAATAAAAACGCCTAGTATAATAATTGCCCACTGTATGTAAATAAATCTCCCAATACACGAATGGCCCACTGAATATAAAAATGCCCCATAGCACAACAGTTAGACGCTCACAGTAAAATCTTTCCCCCCCAAAAAAAAAAAAAACGTGTTCTATCATCCACCACAGCAATGAAATACAAAAACGAAGTTCCAGACATCCAATTTCATTAACCATTTAACCATCATCATTCATAGAAATGAAATTGCCAGAACTAGCTTTTCCAATACAGTTATATAAAGACAAAATTGCCAGAACAATCTCACAATAACATTGTTGAAATGAAATTGCCGACATAGTTTTTTTTTTCAGTAACACAATACACAGTACTAAATTATAACAGCAATCGTTTTATACAGTCCAGGATGTTGAATAAAAAGGATATAACAACAATATTACAAATTACACATTCCCGCACCATCATTTAAATTTGCACAATCTAGAATTACGGCAGAATGATTTCATACAGTCAGCGCGATGAATGAAAGGGAATATATAGCATCAATAACATTAAAATTGCCGAATATAAAAATGCATTCTACTTCACCAATTAAAATCATACCGTTGCCTTACGCCCACGTCGGAAGACGTCCCGTGCTCCGTGCCGCATCCTGCTCGCCGACCGTAGAGACCTCACCGGTACCTCCCATCCAATCGCTAGGGGTACTTTGCTTCCCCCTTAGCCCCCCGAGCCACAAAGGGGCCACACAAGATCCAGAAAATAAGCCTAGCTTCTCAGCTCGCCTCCCAGGCTGAGCTACCACTCCAATATAGCTGAGATAAACCCAACTCCTCACAAGCAATCCATCAAGCCACAATCCAGCAGCGTAACGTTACACTAACCGTTCCTCCCTCACTTCCTCCTTTTCCCCTTCTTTTATAGAATTTGAGACCCACCTACTTTCCCTAAATCATTATTAATTTAATTTTTAATGAAAATCCTCTAAAATTTATCTGTCGTCCAAGTGTCACTCATCCCCCATGTTTCTCTAAAATTATTTTCTTTAATTTAAATAAAAGACTCATTTCCCTCACCCCTCCTATAGTCGCTCCTAAAATTACTCCTAGGGTTCCTAAATCCCCTCTCAACTTTTAATAACTTTCCCTAAATGAAGTTGCTCATTTTTAGTAACTCCTTAATGGTTGATTCCTTTTTTCTTTTTACCCTATGTCCCCTACTTTCCATTATTAAGTTTCCTTTATTACAAGTTTCCTTA
>SNQJ01S0004049.1:60540-80092 GCA_010110895.2 Picea sitchensis | reverse complement strand
AAAAAAAAAAAACGTGTTCTATGATCCACCACAGCAATGAAATACAAAAACGAAGTTCCAGACTTCCAATTTCATTAACCATTTAACCATCATCATTCATAGAAATGAAATTGCCAGAACTAGCTTTTCGAGTACAGTTATATAAAGACAAAATTGCCAGAACAATCTCACAATAACATTGCTGAAACGAAATTGCCGACATAGTTTTTTTTTTTCAGTAACACAATACACAGTCCTAAATTATAACAACAATCGTTTTATACAGTCCAGGACGTTGAATAAAAAGGATATAACAACAATATTACAAATTACACATTCTCGCACCATCATTTAAATTTGCACAGTCCAGAATTACGGCAGAATGATTTCATACAGTCAGCACGATGAATGAAAGGGAATATACAACATCAATAACATTAAAATTGCTGAATATAAAAATGCATTCTACTTCACCAATTAAAATCATACTGTTGCCTTACGCCCGCGTCGGAAGACGTCCCGCGCTCCGTGCCGCGTCCCATTCGCCGACCGTAGAGACCTCACCGGTACCTCCCAGCCAATCGCTAGGGGTACTCTGCTTCCCCCGAGGCTCCCCGAGCAACAAAGGGGCCACACAAGATCCAGAAAATAATCCTAGCTTCTCAGCTCGCCTCCCAGGCTGAGCTACCACTCCAATACAGCTGAGATAAACCCAACTCCTCACATGCAATCCGTCAAGCCACAATCTGGCAGCATAACATTACGCTAACTGTTCCTCCCTCACTTCCTCCTTTTCCCCTTCTTTTATAGAATTTGAGACCCACCTACTTTCCCTAAATCATTATTAATTTAATTTTTAATGACAATCCTCTAAAAATTCTCTGTCGTCCAAGTGTCACTCATCCCCCATGTTTCTCTAAAATTATTTTCTTTAATTTAAATAAAATACTCATTTCCCTCACCCCTCCTATAGTCGCTCCTAAAATTACTCCTACGGTTTCTAGATCCCCTCTCAGCTTTTAATAACTTTCCCTAAATGAAGTTGGTGATTTTTAGTAACTCCTTAATGGTTGATTCCTTTTTGCTTTTTACCTTATGTCCCCTACTTTCCATTATTAAGTTTCCTTTATTACAAGTTTCCTTATTTCTATGATTTATTTCTCTCTTCTTTTTTTTAAACCCAAAAAGAAAAATGCACTTAATAGTCTTTTCAATATATTTTTAAAATCCTTACTTTTATACTCCCACACTTTAATAATTTTATTTCTTCTTTAAAATTTAAAAACCATGGGTGTCAATTAATTTATCTCCCTCATTACTTTACACCCCCTTAATTTAAGAATATTTTAACTAACACAAAGGAGGGTTTTAGTTTACGCCCTTATGTTTATTTTTGCAGGATCTTTTCTTAGGGCTTATCAAAATTTTATCTTTGAGACGTTTTAAATTTAGGTTTTGATTTGAACTGGGCGACAATTCATTAGGGGAGTTGTTTTGAGAATATTTTAAGGCGTTAAGGTCTTAGGATCATCTAGGTTGTCTCATCATCATCATCAATGCGATGTGCCCTTCAGGACGCACTACGTGCTCCAAGGGTGCCACTCGCCTCTTTTGCTTCTGTTGCGCGACGTTCCCTTCAGGATGCACCACGTGCTCCAAGGGTGCCACTCACCAACTGGTGTTTCTTTTTCGCGACGTGCCCTTCAAGATGTACCACGTGCTCCAAGGGTGCCACTCGCCGACTTGACGGATTGGTAGACATCTATAACCCCTGGAGTCAACACTCTGCCGGGTGAACTTGTGGGAGACTAAGGGCTGTAAGGAATAAGGCCCTCGCCTTATTGCGTGGCCCTTAGAATCATCGTGAGCGACTATCGCAGTCTGCCCTCACGACATCGTGGATCCTCTCGAACTAGGTAATCGTTAACCTACAGTTTGAGCCATGGAGGGAGTGCTAGTAGGTTGTGGCAGGGTTGTTGTCCACACCTCTCCCTCAACCTCTCTGGAAATCATGTGTGGCCCCTTTACTCCATATGTGAGCCTGGTCGGCAAGCTATCGTCAGCCTGCATCATCAACCATCGTGTCAGAACAGGTGATCATTGATCATTCTAGTAGTGTTCAGTGGGGGAGGCAGTCTCAGAAAAACACATCTAAGCCTAAAGTATTCTCTCATGTATATTAAGGTTGATTAAGGTATTTGAAGAAGTTTGTAACTAGCACTATTGATCTATCTCCACTCAAATCCATGAAGTACATCAAGTGTAATTTCTTATATGGGGATTCATTTTGGTCCATTGTGATGGAAATTGTCATGGACTGTAGTAAATGAGTGAGCTATGAGAACTAGTTGATCTAGGAAAGTAAGCAATCGAGGCAAGGGTCTTCTAAGAGTGGTGCACAAGGAAATATGATTATCAATATCTCCCTATCAACATGGTTGATTTTGAAAAACCACTGACCAAATGTAATAATGTCATCCAAGTAAAGAAAACTATGGAATTGAATCATTACTTTCACCAAGACTAGGAGAAAATGATAAGAATTTAACTATGGAATCGAATCATTACTTTCACCAAGTCTAGGAGAAAATGATAATAATTTTAAATAGCGAAGAGATAGATGTTGAAACTTATTTTTCAAGGATTTTAGTTGAACTTTGTATATGTCTGAAATTGAGATGTTTGATTATTGATGTTTTAATATAACTACAAAAAATATCAATTAAGATATTAATTTTCAAGATTAAGTAAATAATATTCAAAGTTGTTCGTCTATGACCCATTAAGAATGCATTATCAATTTATTCTAATTTTTTTTATAAAATATAAAAAAAATTATTTACATGCAAATTTATTTCAAAAATACCTTGAAACTTATTTTTCAAGGATTTTAGTTGAACTTGGTATATGTCTCAAATTGTGATGTTTGATTATTGATGTTTTAATGTAACTACAAAAAATATCAATTAAGGTATTAATTTTCAAGATTAAGTAAATAATATTCAAAGTTATTCATCTATGACCCACTAAGAACTCATTATCAATTTATTCTAATATGTTTTATAATAAAAAAATATCTTTATTTACATGGAATTTTATTTTAAAAATACATTGCATGTATACACTCATATTAATGTATCTAACTATATAAACTTAAATAACCATCTTCATGTCTTGTTGGCTTACATGAGATGATTTCGATTACAAATAATTTATTTAATAATTGAAATTTACAAAATGTTGATATAGATGGTGAAATAAAATGTCATATTGGTACAAAAATTTCAAAGACAACCATATATGACATATCTCTAATGATGCTACATAGTCCTATTAACACTAGTTAATCATTCTATGTTTTATTAACAAAAACATTTTTTTACATGGATTTTTATTTAAAAAAATACAATGTCACACTTGTAAATGTTTTATTAACAATTTTTTTTTTTACATGGAGTTTTATTTCAAAAAATACAATGTCTCATTTGTAAATGTTTTGTTAACAAAATAATTTTTTTACATGGAGTTTTAATTCAAAAACTACAATGTCACATTTTTAATATACTAGTATGAATGTATATTATTGGAAAATTAAAGTCAATAAATGACTTGGTGGCTTATTGACTTATATGAAATGATTGCATTTACAAATAATTGATTTAAAAATACATATTTACAATAAGTTATGAATTGAGAAATCAAATACCTTGCAAGTTTGAAGTCATTCATCTATAACCCATCCCATTAGCCTAAATAGTCCACTTAACAATCATTATCATGAAATTCTAAAATGTTTCTTTTAGAAGAAATGCATTGTTGTTTATATTGAGTTTTCAAAAATTATATATTTCATTTATACACTCATATTAATGAATATAAATAGGTAAAAGTCAATAGAATAACTATATTCCTTGTTTATATGACATGATTTCAATTTATTTAAAAATAAAAATTTACAAAAAGTTACGGGCAATGAAATCAAACACCTTACAACTCAAAAAATTCAATTAGACATAATTCATCTATGGCACATCTCCAATGAGATTGGATAGTCCACTTGGCACTCATTATCAATTAACTATATTTTTTTAAAGAAATACAACTTTATTTACAATGGAGTTTTATTTCAAAAATCACATATCACATTTATACACTCACATTAATGCATATTAAAGGCAATTAAAAGTCATTAATGCACTTTGTGCCTTGTTGGTTTCTGATATGATATGACTGCAATTACAAATTTTAGTTGATTTAAGTATACAAATCTACAATAAGTTATGGATTGAGAAATCAAATATCTTATAGCTTAAAAACTTCAAATGTATTCACCTATGACCCATATATTATAGGAAATTAAAAGTCATTAAGTGACTTTGTGCCTTCTTGGTTTCTAATATGATATGATTGTAATTACAAATTCAGATGATTTAAGTATACAAATTTACAAGAAGTGATGGATTGGGAAATTAAATACATTTTATCTCAAAAAGTCATAATGTATTCACCAATGACCCATCTTCCATTAACCTAATAGTCCACATAGCATTAAAGTATATTATTCTAATTTTTTTGGTACAAAATGCATCTTTATTTAGATGGAGCTTTATTTTAGAATTTAAATTTCACATTTATACTGAAGTATTAAATAAATGTAAGTAAATAAAAGTCAATACAGTGATTTTTCAGCCAATGAGATGATTTCAATTACAAATAATTCATTTAATTATCAAGTATATAATTCTAACTTTTTAGGTAGAAAATGCATATTTATTTACATGGAGCTTTATTTTAAAATCTAAATTTCACATTTATACATGAGGTCAATACATGTAAGTAAATAAAAGTCAATAAAGTGATTTGTCCCTCATTGGCTCATATGAGATGTTTTCAATTACAAATAATTCATTTAATAATACAAATTGGAAGAAAAAATTATATAGTATAAAAAACAATTGTATGGTGCAACAATATCCATGTAAAATAAACTATAAACAATAATAAAAATGTATATTAATATCATTGTCAATTAACATATATTAAAAAATATATAAAATTGTACAAATTGATTCACCAATTGAAAAATTGGAATGTACTTGTGAACAAATATTTAAAAGAAAATGTCTTCATCTACTACAATGAAGTTGATGTTCTATTGAACATTCAAATGTAGTCATGTTTTTCTTTGATACGATGAAGTGTCTTAAGAAACTGGAATAAAACCTGCATAAGGCAAGTATCTTTCTCTTGTCTTGTATACGATTTTATCAGGATGTGGTTTGATCGATATATCACGAATTGAGAAGTAAGATTTGTTGTATCTATTAGCAATACATTTGATGCATCATATTTGTCTCCATATTGGGACCACACATCACTTAACCTTTTCTCATAAAAATTTATTGTACTCCCTGCTTTCAATTTTTTTTGCAAACGACAACGGGACCTATCCCATGTGAACTCGAAGTCCCCTATATCAATATTTGATTTTTCAAATACTTGTTGAATGTACTTGTTAGTAACATTTAATGTCCATATTGCAACATTATAGTTTTTTTAGCAGTATTTTAATACTTCTAACTGAAAAGGCCTAAAAAAATAGGCCCTGTCACCAAACTCCCAATCTAGTTTTCTTCGAATATGACAATTTGGTTCATCTATGGTGTATGACGAGAAGAATAATCCTTCCATCTCAAAGATCAACAACATATTTTCACTAATATTAATTCCGAGTTTCATCTACAATGCAACCACATATATGACATTAACATATCTCCACTTCAACACATTATTAATTAAGAAAATCATAACATGAGATTTAAAAGTATTTCAAAAAATCATATTGTTATCTATTATCAAATTTTTACTTCTGTATCTAAACGAAACATTGTGAGGAGTTATATGGAAATTAAAAAATGATAATTACAGTGTTCAAACAAACAAACTAATGATATGTTAATTCGTATCATCGATTTTAAGAGTTATAATGATCAGTTAAATTGTAATTGAAAAATATAATTGCAATGGCCCATTTCAAGCAAGCAAACTAATTATATTAATTTTCATATACAACCTAATATACTCTAAATTTCGAACAAACTAGTTATTTATATGTTAATTTCTATATGCAACTTAATACAATTTTTTTTAACCTTTATGAAATAAGAAAATTGTAAAAGAACACATTGACCCACCCTTAAAATCACAATTTTTTAAGAATTATAATGATCAATTAAACCATAATTAAAAAAAAAAAATAGCAATGGTACAATTTAAACAAACAATCAAAATTATTATTTAATAATTACCACATACTAATTACCACATATGGAATAATAAATTTTTATAGGAACACATTAATCAATCATTTGATGCAGGAGCATCCCCACCTCAACAAGCGAGTCAGCGCGTGGAGAAAGAAAAGACAACTGGATGACGCCAGCACCAAAATTTTGAATCACCTTGATATCTGTTGCGTCGCCATTTGAATGAAAGCATTCATCATAGAGCGTACTTGCACATTGTAAATGGACCTTGAGAAGATAAGCTCTCGACCTTAGATAGCAGAGGTACTTCTTACATTTAGTGCAGGTAGATAAGATAATTAGGTCTATTTTAGACGGGTTATGACTTCGAGAGGGAAAACGGAGTATAGACACCCTCCTTTGTATTATTGTAGAGAGAGGCATTCAGATTATGCAGGGCATTAGCATTGAGGAGCAAGAAGAGAAGCACAGCGAGGTTGTGAAGAATCCCCATGTACAGATATTGAATTAATAGGAACTTTGATTCAATCTCATGGCTGTGATTATTCTCTGTGTGTTGTTGATATTATGTTGTTGCATGTTTGCTTCTTGTTTTGCCTATTGTCTATATGTTGCATACGTGATTGCATGGCAGGTTCGAAATCTGAGGGATTGAGAGATTGAGGTTCAATCATTTCCTTGTCTAGGCTGTGATTTTCCTGCAGAGAGTGCAGTGGGATACCTCCGCATAGAGTGTGTTGCGGAGGTTGGACAGTTAAAAACCTCATCTTTGTTTTCCCAGAATCTATACTGAGTTAAAAGAACCGTGCAGGTGAGTTGTCGGTTGAGTGAAGTCTCAGAGTCAGGCCTGGGAAAAGAAGAACAGTAAAGCCGTGGTTAAATTCCATGGATATGTCTATTTTCTGGGTGTTGTTGGCAGTGTGCCTTTGCTTATTCGCTTCCTGTTACTTACTTCTTTCATATGCTGCGTATGTGATCTTATGGAAGAATTGAGTTCAGAAGGGTTCCGAGAAAAAAATTGGTGAAAGCTCAGGAGGGAGAGTTCCTCGCTAGTATTGTGGAACAGACCCAGGTGAAGCCCAAACGGGAGAAGTTTTGGAGCGAAGGAGTCTTCAAGAGGAAGAGAATCGATGACTTGAACTCTTGAGAAAAAGTTAACCTTCAAGCGCAAGTAGAACCTAGTTGCTATCGCACATCGGCATATCGGGGTAGGCGAGCGCAAGAGCTGCATGCACGTCGATATCGCTGGTAGCGATTTCCAGTTTCCGTGGAAGCGCCGTCTTTCCGAGGGGCACGTGACACGTACTCTCGGGACATCGGGTCTCGGGAGTTGAAAGGCAAGCAACTGGTCTCATAAGTTGCGAACTCGCGAGGGGACAAAATAGCGATACTCGGGTATCGGTGACTCGGGCCTCGGAAGTCGAAGTGGGTTTATCTGGGACTTGCGGGAAGCGAAGTCGCGAGATTTCGGGATTGGGAGTCTCGGTACCTCGGTACATCGGATATCGGGAGCTGAAGTCCCGAGTGTTTGGGAGCACGAGAGGCGAGGTCCGACCCCCGAAGTAGAGAAGAGGAGGACAGAGAGGAGTGAACCGTGGGGTTAGATAATCCGATAGGAAGAAAGGAGAACCTTTGAGTTCTTCAGGCCCGTGGAAAGCGAAGATCCTGGTAGTGTGACCGCCCGCTGAGGGGAGGTTGCGTCAAGGTGGTATCAGAGCCTGAATATCTGTCTGTATATTGAAGGTGAGAGAAGAGAAAGAGGAAAGGAAAGCACTCTGATACTCACGACTTGCGTCAGCGTGGTATCAGAGCTGGTTAAGGAGTTCTCTTTGTTCAGGTAGCAGAGGGGAAGAAGTGGATACACTATGCCACCAAGACGAGAGAGGCAGTCACTTGATCATGAAGATAGGGATGGACGAAGAAGAGGAAGGCCAACAGGTAATGCTGAAATGGAACGCCAGGTAAGAGACCTCAGAGCGAGGCTTGAGGAGATGAATACCACCCAAAGGCGTGGTGCTGGAGCAACAGAGTTCAGTGATCCTAAGATTGAAGAGGAAGCTGGACACGATGCCGAAGAAGAGGTCACGGCAGAAGACACGTCAACTGAGAGGTTGATCAGAGCCATCTCGAGGATGAGCTCGAAGGCGAAGATGGACATCCCCATCTATGAGGGGAGCTTGAACGCAGAAGAGTTGCTGGATTGGATCCGAGCACTCGACACCTACTTCGATTATGAAGACATCGAGAGAAGGACAAGAAGGTGAGGCATGCTGTCACCAAGTTGAAGGGACATGCAGCCTTATGGTGGGATGAGCTGCAGGTAGAGAGACGTTCCTGAGGCAAACAAAAAATCAGAAGCTGGGATAGGATGATCGCTAAGATGAAGGCGAAATTCATCCCGAGGGATTACCAGATCACTCTGTTTAGGCGCATGCAGAACCTGAGACAGAAGATGATGACGGTGAAAGAATACACCGAGGAATTCTATAGGCTCAACATTCGAGCTGGTCATCGGGAGAGTGATGACGAAAAGGTGGCGAGATACCTGAATGGGTTGAGGTATGACATTCAGGATGAACTGAGCATGGTTACCATCCAAAAAGTCGAGGATGCATACCAAATGGCTCTAAAGGCCGAAGAGAAGATGAACCGCAAGCAGGGATAGAAAGGGCGGGGCAGAAGCCAGCCCAGAGGAAATACAGTTGCCCAAGAGAAAACACAGAAGCCCAAGGAGGATTGGAGGAGACCTCAGGGAAAAGCTGAAAGAGGTGGTACCTCACAGCAGAGGCAGAAGAGTTCTGAGCCGAGAAGGCAGTCAGAAGATCAGCAAGGAGGATATGATGACGCCAACACGTTCCCTCGTACCCGAGGTAGAGGACGAGGTCGAGGAGGAATTATCACATGTTTCACGTGTGGCAAAGACAGACACAAAGACGTTGATTGTCCAGACAGGAAAATGGACAGAGGAAAAACTCACATCGCTGAGGCGCAGAAGCGTGATGTTGAGAGTGAAGATGCAGACAGCGAAAGATCGCTTGGGATACATAAAATCCTTTTGAAGCCTGAGAAGGAGGTGGAGAGCGCAGTGCAGAGGAGCAGACTGTTCAGAACAACTTGTACAGCCAAGGACAGGAAATGCAAAGTCATAATTGACAGTGGGAGCACTGACAATCTCGTTTCGACCGAGATGGTGGAGAAATTGGAGCTAGAGACAACTAAGCACCCGAGCCTGTATAAAGTCTCGTGGTTACAGAAAGGACACCAGGTAAGTGTCACTAAACAATGCTTAGTTAAGTTTAAAATTGGAAATTATCAGGATGAGATTATGTGCGATGTTATTCCCATGGACGTATGTCACATATTGTTGGGAAGACCATGGCAATATGATCGGAATGTTGTTCATGACGNGATGACGGTGAAAGAATACACCGAGGAATTCTATAGGCTCAACATTCGAGCTGGTCATCGGGAGAGTGATGACGAAAAGGTGGCGAGATACCTGAATGGGTTGAGGTATGACATTCAGGATGAACTGAGCATGGTTACCATCCAAAAAGTCGAGGATGCATACCAAATGGCTCTAAAGGCCGAAGAGAAGATGAACCGCAAGCAGGGATAGAAAGGGCGGGGCAGAAGCCAGCCCAGAGGAAATACAGTTGCCCAAGAGAAAACACAGAAGCCCAAGGAGGATTGGAGGAGACCTCAGGGAAAAGCTGAAAGAGGTGGTACCTCACAGCAGAGGCAGAAGAGTTCTGAGCCGAGAAGGCAGTCAGAAGATCAGCAAGGAGGATATGATGACGCCAACACGTTCCCTCGTACCCGAGGTAGAGGACGAGGTCGAGGAGGAATTATCACATGTTTCACGTGTGGCAAAGACAGACACAAAGACGTTGATTGTCCAGACAGGAAAATGGACAGAGGAAAAACTCACATCGCTGAGGCGCAGAAGCGTGATGTTGAGAGTGAAGATGCAGACAGCGAAAGATCGCTTGGGATACATAAAATCCTTTTGAAGCCTGAGAAGGAGGTGGAGAGCGCAGTGCAGAGGAGCAGACTGTTCAGAACAACTTGTACAGCCAAGGACAGGAAATGCAAAGTCATAATTGACAGTGGGAGCACTGACAATCTCGTTTCGACCGAGATGGTGGAGAAATTGGAGCTAGAGACAACTAAGCACCCGAGCCTGTATAAAGTCTCGTGGTTACAGAAAGGACACCAGGTAAGTGTCACTAAACAATGCTTAGTTAAGTTTAAAATTGGAAATTATCAGGATGAGATTATGTGCGATGTTATTCCCATGGACGTATGTCACATATTGTTGGGAAGACCATGGCAATATGATCGGAATGTTGTTCATGACGGGAGGATGAACACCTACACCTTGGAGAAGGATGAGAGAATCCATAAATTGCTGCCGATAAAAGATAGGGAAGTAAAGCCAGAGGTTAGCAGCACGATACTTCTCATGAGTGGGAAGGAACTTCTCACGGAGTTGGAGAAGAATGAAGATCCACAGTTCTTTGTCGTCAGGAAGCCGAGAATTGTTCTGACAATCACAAGAGTGGACGACTTGACAAAAGAGATTCAGGAACTACTTGGAGAGTTTGCTGAGATCATCGTGGACGAACTACCTCATTCGTTGCCACCAGTACAGAGTGTGAGTCATCACATTGATCTCATACCCGGAGCAAGTTTGCCGAATAAGGCAGCATACAGGTTGACACCTCGGGAGAATGAGGAAGTCAAAAGGCAGGTATAGGATCTGCAGGATAAGGGACTGGTCAAAGAGAGTCTTAGTCCATGCGTTGTTCCGACAGTGCTGAGTCCGAAGAAGGATGGAGGCTGGAGGATGTGTACAGACTCCAGGGTGATAAATAAGATCACCATCAGGTACAGGTTTCCACTACTGAGAATGGATGACCTGATGGATTGCCTGAGTGGAGAAAATTACTTTTCGAAGATTGATCTCAAGAGCGGATATCATCAGATCCAGATGCGAGAGGGAGATGAATGGAAGACGGCATTCAAAACAAACAAGGGTTTGTATGAATGGCTGGTCATGCCATTTGGTTTGACAAACGTGCCCAGCACTTTCATGAGGCTGATAAATGAAGTCCTGCGGGAATTCATTGGTAAATTTGTGGTCGTATACCTGGACGACATACTGATTTTCAGCAAGACCAAGGCTGAACACCTGAGGCATTTGGCCATCGTAATGAGAAGGCTATAGCAGGAGAATATGCTGATTAATTTGAAGAAATGTTCATTCATGCAGACAGAGCTCATTTATTTGGGTTTTGTAATTTCGGCAAATGAGTTGAAGATGGATCCTGAGAAGGTAGAAGTGATCAGGAAATGGCCATCACCGAGAAATATTTTTGAGGTAAGGAGTTTTCATGGACTCGCTAGTTTCTACAGAAAGTTCATTAGAAATTTTAGTGGAATTAGCGCCGCGATGATGGATACGGTGAAAAAGCGGCATAAAGTTTTTCAATGGACAGCGGAGGCTGAAAAGAGCTTCAATCTGTTGAAGCGAAAGATAACAGAGCAGCCAGTGTTAGTGCTGCCTGATTTTCAGAAGACCTTCCAGGTGAAGTGTGACGCTAGTGGGTATGCTGTTGGAGGGCTCTTGAGTCAAGATGACAGACCTGTTGCATATTTCAGCGAGAAGCTGGACGATGCAAAATTGAAATACTCCACGTATGATAAAGAGTTCTATGCCATCATACAAGCATTGAAAAAGTGGAGGCATTACTTAATACCCAAGGAGTTCGTATTGTACAATGACAATCACGCGTTGCAGTTCGTGAGTCAGCAGGAGAAGCTGAACCAGAAGCATGCGAAGTGGGTAGAGTACATTCAGAATTTCACATTTGGAATAAAGCACATTTCGGGGACTGCTAATAAGGTAGCTGATGCCTTGAGCAGAAAATGTTTATTGCTGCAGGAATTCAGGGTCAAAACTTTGGGTTTTGAGAATCTCAAAGATATGTATGCAGGTAACGCAGACTTTGGCGAGGCATACGAAGCAGCCGAGAACCCAGTTCTCAAAGATAGGAGTCCGTGGATTGACTACCTAATTCAGGATGGATTACTGTTCAAGGGTAATCAACTGTGCATTCCAGATTGCTCTATGAGAGAGAATTTTGTGAAGGAGAAGCACAGTGGGGGCTTAGCAGGCCATTTTGGACATGACAAGACATTTGCCAAGCTGAGCGAATCTTATTATTGGCCTGGCATGCGCACTGATGTAAAGCGATTTGTTGACAGGTGCCAGATATGTCAACACGCAAAAGGCCAAAAACAGAACACAGGGTTCTATCAGTCGTTGCCTATACCAGAGAGACCATGGGAGGCCATTAGTATGGATTTTGTTTTGAGATTACCGAGAATGCAGCGAGGAGTGGATTCCATTTTTTCCATGGTGGACATGTTCTCAAAGATGGCACATTTTATACCATGTCATAAGACCAGCGATGCAACCCACATCGCAAATCTATTTTTCAAAGAGATTGTGCGATTGCATGGATTGCCCAAGAGCATAGTCTCGGATCGGGATACCAAGTTCGTAGGTCAATTTTGGAGGACGCTATGGAAGAAGCTAGGGACTGACTTGGCATTCAGTTCTGCTTACCATCCGCAGACAAATGAACAAACAGAGGTGGTCAACAGAAGCTTAGGCGACCTGTTGAGAAGTCTGGTGACGGAGCATCACACTAGTTGGGACCAGATCTTACCACAGGCAGAGTTCGCATACAACGATTCAGTGAATCGGAGTACAGGTAAGAGCCCATTTCAAATTTTGTATGGGACACAGCCGAGGGGAGTGTCTGAGCTCAGAGAGTTAGAGAAAATTGAAACTAGCAGTGCGAAGGATGAAGAGTTCGCTGAAGCGATGAAAGAACTTCACACGGAGGTGAAGCAGCGACTGCGGAAATCGAACGAGGAGTATAAGCGCAGAGCTGATCAGAGGAAAAGACAGCTTTAGTTCGAAGTCGGTGATATGGTTCTCGCGCACCTGAGAAAATAAATTTTTCCGAGGGGAACATACAATAAACTCAAGATGAAGAAAATCGGGCCGTGCAAAATCCTGAAGAAATTCGGGGAGAATGCTTATGATCTTGAGTTGCCAGAAGGCACTGGGATATCTCCGATTTTCAATATTTCGGACTTATACCCTTACAGGAATGCAGAGGCAGACACTGGAACCGAGGAACCAGTGGTCCAGTGGCAGAAGCAATTGCCAGTTGTAGAAAAACCTCAGATGGAATGCATATTGGATAAGAGAATAGGCAGGAAGACCAGGAGGAAGCAATACATTGAATACCTAGTAAAATGGAAAGATCACCCAGTGGAGGATGCCAGCTGGGAGGACGAGGCAATCATACAGAAACATGGTCACAGTGTACAGGAGCTCATGGACAGGAGCCCATGAAATTTTCTGAGCCGAGGAGTATGATGCAGGAGCATCCCCACCTCGACAAGCGAGTCAGCGCGTGGAGAAAGAAAAGACAGCTGGATGACGCCAGCACCAAAATTTTGAATCACCTTGATATCTGTTGCACCGCCATTTGAATGAAATCATTCATCATAGAGCGTACTTGCACATTGTAAATGGACCTTGAGCAGATAAGCTCTCAACCTTAGATAGCAGAGGTACTTCTTATATTTAGTGCAAGTAGATAAGATTTAGTGCAGGTAGATAAGATAATTAAGTCTAGATTAGACGGGTTATGACTTCGAGAGGGAAAACGGAGTATAGAAACCCTCCTTTGTATTATTGTAGAGAGAGGCATTCAGATTATGCAGGGCATTAGCATTGAGGAGCAAGAAGAGAAGCACACCGAGGTAGTGAAGAATCCCCATGTACAGATATTGAATTAATAGGAACTTTGATTCAATCTCATGGCTGTGATTATTCTCTGTGTGTTGTTGATATTATGTTGTTGCATGTTTGCTTCTTGTTTTGCCTATTGTCTATATGCTGCATACGTGATTGCATGGCAGGTTCGAAATCTGAGGGATTCAAAGATTGAGGTTCAATCATTTACCTGTCTAGGCTGTGATTTTCCTGTAGAGAGTGCAGTGGGATACCTCAGCATAGAGTGTGTTGAGGAGGCTGGACAGTTAAAAACCTCATCTTTGTTTGCCCAGAAGCTATACTGAGTTAAAAGAACTGTGCAGGTGAGTTGTCGGTTGAGTGAAGTCTTAGAGTCAGGCCTGGGAAAAGAAGAACAGTAAAGCCGTGGTTAAATTCCATGGATATGTCTATTTTCTGGGTGTTGTTGGCAGTCTGCCTTTGCTTATTCGCTTCCTGTTACTTACTTCTTTCATATGCTGCGTATGTGATCTTATGGAAGAATTGAGTTTAGAAGGGTTCAGAGAAAAAAATTGCTGAAAGCTCAGGAGGGAGAGTTCCTCGCTAGTATTGTGGAACAGACCCAGGTGAAGCCCGAACGGGATAAGTTTCGGAGCGAAGGACTCTTCAAGAGGAAGAGAATCGACGACTTGAACTCTTGAGAAAGAGTTAACCTTCAAGCGCAAGTAGAACCTAGTTGCAATCGCACATCGGCATATCGGGGTAGGCGAGTGCAAGAGCTGCATGCACGTCGATATCGTTGGTAGCGATTTCCAGTTTCCGTGGAAGCGTCGTCTTTCGGAGGGGCACGTGACACGTACTCTCGGGACGTCGGGTCTCGGGAGTTGAAAGGCAAGCAACTGGTCTCATAAGTTGCGAACTCGCGAGGGGGCGAAATAGCGATACTCAGGTATCGGCGACTCGGGCCTCGGAAGTCGAAGTGGGTTTATCTGGGACTCGCGGGAAGCGAAGTCGCGAGATTTTAGGATTGGGAGTCTTGGTACCTCGATACATTGGATATCGGGAGCTGAAGTCCCGAGTGGTTGGGAGCGCGAGAGGCGAGGTCTGACCCCCGAAGTAGAGAAGAGGAGGACAGAGAGGAGTGAACCGTGGGGTTAGATAATCAGATAGGAAGAAAGGAGAACCTTTGAGTTCTTCGGGCCTGTGGAAAGCAAAGATCTTGGTAGTGTGACTGCCCGCTGAGGGGAGGTTGCGTCATCATTCAAACCACTAACCTTTATTAATGACAAAATAACAATAATTTAATTTCTATTAATGACAAACCAAACCACCAATCCTTATATTAGTATGATGAAATATAGGTAAACTTAAATTGAAAAATACTACGAAATATAGTAATAACTCATGATGTCATTTATATTGGAATAATAAATTTTTATAGGAACACATTAAACAACCATTCAAATCACTAACCTTTATTAATTACAAAATAAAAATAATTTAATTTCTATTAATGACAAACCAAACAACCAATTCTTATATTAGTATGATGAAATAAAGGTCAAATTAAATTGAAAAATACTACAAAATATAGTAATAACTCATGATGTCATATATATGACCAAGAATTTATATTATAATCATGTTATTCGTGTTTATACATGAAAGATACTATTAAATGTCATTCAAAATCCTTCAAAGTAGCTCACGCATATGTTGTCTTGTTGAATTTATTCAATATTTTCCATAGATTGTTGATCAACCATTTTCCTTCTTCATCCTTTCCAATGAATGAAGTGGCAAGAATCACATTTTATTTGGGAATTTCTTTGAGTGTCTCAAGTGAACAATCCAGTATAACAGTGTTAGATTCATCATATTGAGTATGTGTATCCCACACTTTTCTCAATGATTTACTATGTATAGTTGTTGTTCGATTGTCAATGTCCTTATGCCTCTTTTTTGATTTGCAATTTGAAGCACTCCATGTGAACACAAGTCGATCTCCTGATGTTTTTGAAAACAAATTTTTTATAAATTTTGTTGCAATTTCTTTTGAAGTTGTCATCCAAATTGCAATTTCAAGAGATTCATTCTGGAAACACATATTAAAAAAATGTATTGCATGTGGATGAAACAAAAATAATATTTTCTCTATTGTATCATCCTCAACCCTTCCCATTTTCTCAATATGTTCATTTTTTGTTGAATCATCATTGATGCTTTGATAGAAAACATCATTTAATTAAAAAATAACTAATTTCTTTTCATTTATTTTGGCTGCAAAACAATAACAAATAATCTAGTCCAAGCATTTTATTCATGCTAGAAGAAATTTTAAGAAAACGTTGTTGAGAAAATACACTCACCTTGAGTATTTTTTGGTAAATTTATAGATCAGACACTACTCTCTTGTACTGTCTCCTTGCAACCTAAAGACAAAAATGTTGAATTTTCAATTAAATACCAATAATACTTCTTTTGATCAATTCTATAGTATAACACAATTAATACTTAATTGGAAAGAAAATATATAAATTAACAATGCAACTTATATATATAGTTGTTTTTATTTGTGCTTGTAAAATACATTTGAAATGTTATGATTGCTACAAATATTAAAATTTAATGAATAACAAGAAAAATAAAAAGATAAGTTATAAGTACCTGGTATGATAATGTCTTCATGATTATATATTTGCATCTTCACTTTGTCTTTTTTTATCCTTATTTGTTTCTATAATATCCAATTAATATGTTATGCATATTGACAACAAATAAAATTCACCAAAGAACACAACATACAATAAAACATGTATAGTACCTCATTTATCAAATTCTTTATTATAGTTTTGTTTCATATTTGCTTGATCAATGTCTTTGTTCTCTTCGCTCGTTACTATAATAAACATAACAAATGTTATAAATTGCGACAACGAATAAAATTGTTTAAATGACTAAACAAACAATGAATCATGTTAGTTTTGTGGCACATTCCTTTTATCATTGTATTTCAACAGATGAAATGATATGAATTGTTATAATGAAAACAATTATAAAAAACAAGAGAAAGAACAAATCAAGTTAAGTACATGATATCATACTGTGATCGATCAATGGGTTTTCCATCTCCATCATTTCATACTCCTTGTTTTGATTATTGTTGTTGTTCTTACATTTCCCTATAATAGACATCCAATGTTATTAAATGTGTCAATTAGATCAATTTTCAAAATAACAAGAGAAACAACCAAACAAATTATGTACATGTTATGGTATCTTCTTCTCTTTTCATTTTCATCTCCAAGTTTTTTTCAGCATTGTGCACACTATATTGATTATTCATTTGTTTCACAATGTCATCAATCCTTGTTTCATAATCTCCATCAATATTCATAGTAGTAAACAACTTGTGTATATAAGAATTCTAAACAACATATAATCCCAAGAATTACCAAAGAAATAACAAAAAAAGTGTAATACCTAAATTTTCCAACAAATTATTGGATCTTGGATTTGCCAATTGAAAGTATTTGTGATTATTCAACACAGTTATCCTTTGTGACTCTGTTTGTACAAAACATGCAATTCTTATTCTATGTGTACACCATGTCTTTATTAAAGTTTTCCCCGCATAAAGAGAAATAATCGTTGTTGCATCACTACATTATCGGTGCATTTCCAATAAACCTACCCAGAAATTAATATTTCTCTCATTTTCATTAGTGATGTCTTCAAAATTGTGAGAGTACCTGGAATCTTGAAGTTTTTTTTATTATGAAGTATAGAATTGTATAGTTAAAACTATATCATAACTATAACTACTTGGTGTCTCATAGGCATAATTGACATTAGTCATTTCAGAGTTGAACTTGGAATTATTTATAGCAATTTCCAGAGCTTGGTGTACATCATTGCAGGACCAAATTTCTACTAAGATGACTATAGTAAAGTCATTCAGCTCATTCTTTTGGACAAAAAATTTAAACAACTCAATATAATAACCCTTGTGGAATGGTTATTTTTCGAAAGCCAACTTATCTAGAACAATAAGGTTGGTAGATAATATTGGCTACAATTGAGAAGTAAAAGAATGCAAAAGTGTTTACAAAAGACCATGGCTCCCAAAAAGACAATTGAATTCAAAAAATTTGTCAACTTGTTGAATGCTTTTCTATGAATCTATTATTCTGTAAAGGAATCCACATGCTTGTTGAGAAATGGACTCTATTTTTGTATTTTGTGTTCCTTTTACATAAATAGACCCTGCCACAGTCTTACAGAAGTTGGAAAACATGATATCATCAATTTCATAATGATCAAGAATATTGGATGTAGTAAGTGTTCTCATTTAGTTTCTCATCATAACTTTGACAATATGTAACCATTGCATCCAAGATTTCTCTATTGGTTTTCAATTTAGAACAATAATATTTTAATTTCATGGCATTGGTTGGATATTTTGGTGGAATAGAAAACCAAATGGTTCCATCCAATAGTTTCTCTGCTATAGAAGCAATTTCTTCAGTGCCTAGTCCCTGAAGGGGACAGAGAGAAGCATGTGTCAAACTCTGTAAACTATTTGTCTTGTAGTTATCAAAACCAGGTTGACTCAGATAACACTTTAATGTTCCTAATTGGTAACAAGTAAAAACAATGTCTTATTTATCCCAAATAGGTTGATCAATATATAAAAAAACCCTTTTATCAGCAAAATTTGTAATTGGACAATCGAAGAATGAACACAACATTTCATCATCAACCTATTAAAAAATATATAAAAACTAATAAAAATTCAATGTGGCTATGAAAATATAAGATACATTTTGAAATTAAATAAGTGCAATTTATATCTAATGAGAATTATTTATAAATATGAAAATATATGACATATATTATCAACTTAGATAAGTCACACATTTAACCTTCTATTTAAAATAGAGAGAATCATAATAAGTGCAATTTATATCTAATGAGAATTCTTTCTAAATATGAAAATATATGACATGTATTATCAACTTAGATAAGTCACAATGTTTAACCTTCTATTTAAAATAGAGAGAATCATAATAACAAACAATAGAGTGAAAAAATAATTAAAAGTACATACTTTGTCTTCTGTTGTCTTAGAATTTCCAACCCTCCTTTTCTTTAATTTGTCATTGGAAATTAAGAAATATCTTGCAGACTACATACAATCAATGAATGAAGTTTTGTAGAACACCTTGTTTGCAGAATTTAGTTGACAACAAATATGAATCACCACACTGGGTTCAACTGATGGATCCAATCATCAGACATTACGTTCTTTATACTTTCTCTTTGCCTCTATAGTCACACATTTGACCTTCTATTTAAAATAGAGAGAATCATAATAAGTGCAATTTATATCTAATGAGAATTCTTTCTAAATATGAAAATATATGACATATATTATCAACTTAGATAAGTCACAATGTTTAACCTTCTATTTAAAATAGAGAGAATC
>SNQJ01S0004049.1:33251-51693 GCA_010110895.2 Picea sitchensis | reverse complement strand
TGTTTCTATTTGAACATACCAATCATCCACAAAGTCATAGTTATTGGATGTATTGTACTTCCTAATCATTTCAAAAGTAGAAGTCAAAATTGTTGTTGAAACTGCAATTTGAGTGGCATGAGTTTTTTGTTTTTTGGATGACAATTGTACCATTTTACTTTCCTTGGAGTCGATGGAATTTGAAAACAATAATAATAAATTGTTATCATAAATCAAAATGAAATTATAATTACAAATTTTATCTTACATTTTTCTATCAAAATTTGAAAGGACCATCTAATCTAACCAATTTTAAAGGGGTATAAATAATAAAAAAAAAAAACATACCAATTGGAGGAGGAATCATTTGTGCATCAGTTGCTTTCTTTTTTTTTCTTCAATGCTTTACATGGAATTTCAGATGCGCTACATTCCATAGTTTCTCAAAACAATAGGTAAAAAATTGTCTATAATTTCAAATTGATGGAAAAAAACATGCAATAACAAACATTACTAAAGAGCCTTATAATATATCATTTTCGTTTACATGCACAAGAAAAAATACATTTATGTCCTATTCAAGCTACCCACATAATGATATAACAAAATTCATCTAGTGTCAAATTGCATACGAATATTATCTAACTATTTGTAAATGAGTATAAGTTAGATTTAAAAATGTGATACGAACAATAGACTTGTGATGTGTTATATTTGCATTCACTTTTTTCCTCGATGCTTTCATTTGAATTTCAGTTGCACCGTAGTTCTTATCATATGAAAATATTGTAAAATATAATATTACAATAATTTCTAAAGAATTAAAAAATACAATTGTTTTCTATAACATCCCATTTCATACATATGCACAACAACATGGAAGTCCATATGATACACAACCTTACTACAAGAAAAAAAATAGCTCAAAATTCTTCAGTCAACATTCATATACTAGCATATTGTCTAACCATTTGTAACGAAGTTTAAACTTATTTTGAAACTGCCATACCATTTAAAGAATATTGTGTTGGTGTATTCTGTGATTTTTCTTTTTTCTTCCTTGATTTTTATTTTTTCTTGGATAATTCCTTTGAAATTTCACTCGCTTCATACGTCAGTGTTTCATGGAAACCTGCATAGGAGATCTAGCTAAAGTAAGTACAAACAAAGCTTATCAAGAAAGGAAGAGAGATTCAATATGGAAGAATGAGAAAATATATTCACACTACTCCAATGAGTTGATGATTGATACATAGATCATGATCAATATGATACAATGAATGAGTGGAATACACTCATATATAGGGCAAAGTGTTCCATACTTAAGAAAAGCAATCAAGCAGTTAACTTTCCTTGGGAATGCATGCATGCATAATAGTGATGGTAAAAATAGAAAGTCTAAATAGAACTAGTCAGTTAACTCCCACTGAACTAGTGTGTCGAAAATAGAAATTTCTCCAACACCCCCCTGAACATCACTATAGAGTAAAAAATGAGTCCCGGCTACTAGGCCATTTTAGGTACTCATGTACAATGCAACTAATGAACACTGAATAAAAGTGAGGAAAGAGGGAAAACCACGTGGGAACAAAACCCCCCTCAAAATATAATGTATCAAAAGAAGAAAATGACAGCTGCTAGGCAAGATGATTCCACAAAGTCTGAAACTTTTGCTCTTTGAAATTCTTCGTGAAGATGTAGAAATATTTATGGATCTGATGAATTCCTTTGGCAACCTATCGGGCCTTGTACTTCTTGATCCTATGGACCCATCTGCACTTCAAAATATTCCTTTATGGTGGATGTGGAACCAAATTCCAAGTCTGGTTCTGTAGGAGTGAGTCATACTCCTTCTGAATGGCTTCTTGCCATAATGGATTTCCCACAACCCTATTGTAGTTATGTTGATCAATAGATTGAACCATATATCAATCCATGGACATCACAGGTTATGGAGCTGAAAATACATGAGAAGGCTCCTCATGATGAGATCAAGTCCTCCTCGAATCCAATGGATTCCCAACAAGGTTGCATGTTGCTTGAAGTGTGGTATGTGCCTTCTTGGGCATCTGCTGAAGCTTCGGCGTTGGCTTCTTATCTGGATGTACTACACGCTTATTTCCATGTACAAAATCAGAGTGTATGGAATCATCTCTGATGTCTGAAATTGATGGAAGAACAAGATTATATGCATGTTTCAGTGGAGGTGCAAGCAAATTACTCTCCTTACATGTAAGTAGAATAGAGGAGTCACTATTAGAAAACTTAGTGAATTTATAAAACCTTGACTTGTGATCCACCTCACTAATTGCAATAATAGAATTGTCATGCATGTCAATTACTGAAACTGAATATGATGTAAATTCAACCTTTTTTCCTTTCTGAATGATCTGATAAAATGAGAGAAAATTCCTAGAAATCTTTGGAACATGTAAAACATTCTCAAAACTGCCATTGTGGAGTTCCACTCTCCCTTCTCCTGCTACTGCTACTGGAGTATCATCCCCCATGAGAATAGGGGGTCTTGAGCATGGACTCAAGGAAGAGAAAACTTCCTCTTTCGCTGCCATATGATGGGTTACACCAGAATCTATAATCCATGAATCATATGAGGAATTAATTGCAACAAGAGCATGATGATTACCTTTCTTAGGAGTAGGATCTTCTTCCTTCTACTTCTTGACTCCCTCTGGAATGAAGTTTCGAAGGTTGTTCTACTGAAGTGCATGTGCCATAAGATCGATTTGTTTCTTCATGCATGTGGATTCTTCATGATTCGGTTTATTGTAGTAAGTGCACTGCTTTCCCTTCTTCTTCTTCTTGGAATTTGAAGAGTCTTTGGAACCTAAAGAATCATTAAAGGATTTGGAATATCCCTCCCTATTCTGTTTGAATGACCCTTTTCCATCTTGCATGGTGAGTGCATGTTCTTTGGGATCTTTCATGAGGCCCATACGTATGAGTTTTGTCTACTCTTGTGTAAGAGACTCAATGAACTGAGCCAACGTAGGCATTTTCCAATTTGTTCCAAAAAGACATTTGTCAGAATGGAAATTGGACACATATACAGTGTATTTTGGTCCTAACTTGGCCAAGATTGTTAGAATAAATTGTTTCTCTTGTGTAGACTTATCAATACCACATTCACCCAAGCTCAATAGCAAAGATTTACATTTAGTAAAAAACTCTTGTATATTATCAAAATTTTTAGGTCGAATACGCATTTTTTAAATTTCTGCAAAGTTTTATTTTGATTTTATTTGGATTTGTATTTTTTAATTTCCGGGTTGCTACTCTTTTAGATATACACATTCTCTTTGCCCTGCATCCTGTGTGATCTCAGCAAATCAGAAACAGATAGGAAAAGGTGCATCTTCCAGGTAAACTAACCGAGATCTAACCATTGTTGTCATCGAGAAGCAATTTTTTTTTCTCGTGTGAAAAGAGCTTTTTTTTAGCATGCTCTCCAAGGCCGTCTTCAAAAACAACAACAACAACAACAACAACAATCCTCCTTCTGAACATCACAATATGTTTTGCTAGACCATTTGGTTAAAACTTTCCTTATTAAGTAAGAGGTCTTGAGTTCAAGTCTCTATTTTGTTACCTTTTTGAAAAAGTCCACGCTAAAATTGTAAAGTGTATTTCACTTCAAGTATAAAAGTGAATCACTATAAGTAGCTTTAATATTTTATTTTAGAGTTATTTATTTTTCATGCAGCTCTTCTGTTATAAAGTAACTTCATTGTAAAAGTGATCCCCACTTCTCTTTATAAAAGTGGGTCACTTCATAAAGCAACTTACACTATCACGTGGTCACTTGGTTACTGTTTATGCCTTTTTTTTAAAAAGGCATAACTCTCACATCAAAAGTCTGTTTTTAGTGCCTTTTTTTTTAAAACCGCATATTTTTTCAATCTCTTTCCATCTAGATCATCAGTTTCAGTTTTTAAGTCCATATTATCTACATATTTAATATGGCTTCTACAATTAATGTCTTTCTTATCGACAACAACTACTTCCAATGGAAATCTCATATGGAAGATTTATTAAGAAGTAAAGGCTTGTACCGGATTACCTTGGGAAAGGAAAAGGAACCCACATATGCTAATAAAAAATCCAAGTGGGATAACAGAAATGAAGAAGAACATGGACTAATCGGAATGTCCATCTCTCTTGATTTAAGGTGCCACCTTCAAGAAATTGATGACCCTGAAGAAGCTTGGGACAAATTGAATCTGTGTTTGGTAAACTCAATATTATTCGAGCACAATAGTTGGAAAATCAAATATTGACCTTGAGTCCCAGTGATTTTTCTTGCCTTGGAGACTATTTATCTAAGTTTAAAACACTCTGAATTTTATGTGAATAATGTAAGATAAAAATGGAGGAAGAGTGTTGCATCTATTTTATTCTTTCTATGTTATGAGTCCAAATGCTTCAAGAAGATAGTAGCTTTAGAAGCAGCGATGAAGAAGCACAACATCAGTATTGATTCTACTTTTTCTTCTTCTTCTTATGGACATGCACTTTTTGTTTTTGGTTTCTCCTTCAATACACCTTCTACTTCTACTTCTACTTCTGATAAGTGGCTTATTGATTCTGGACCATCTTATCATATGGATAAGGATAGAGACATATTTTCTACTCTAAATGAATGTAATACCAAGAAAATATTTGTTGGTGATGATAGATCTCTTAGTGTTGAAGGATCTAGAACAATACAAGTAGAAAATGGCCATTTCAATGATGTTTTATGTGTTCCAAGTCTTTCTTGTAACCTTCTATCAGTATATCAAATCACTCATTCAGGTGAAGGTAAAACCATAGAGTTTTCACCTCACCAAGTTGTAATCAAAGATCTAAAAGATACTAATCATGTCCTTGCAATTGAAATTGCTGATGATATTACCAGGTTGTACAATTTTGACAACTTTGGGTCATCTTCTTTTTCATCAGTTTTTGTTGCTCATAGCGATGAAATGAGCAAACATTAGCATGACTGGTTTGGTCATCTAAACTATAGTTCATTGCAACAACTATGTAATAAACAGATGGTGAATAGTCTTCCTCTTGTTTCATGAAGAGATGGTGTTTGTGCTAGTTTTTTTCTCAACAAACATCATTGGGACAATTTTGAAAAATGTGCCTCTTGGCATGCCTTAGGTCCTTTGCATCTTGTTCACAGTGATTTGTGTGGTCCACTTTCTTCTCCTTCTTTTTCTGGGTGCAAGTATTTCTTAAACTTCATTGATGACTTTTCGAGACGTACTTAAGTTTACTTCTAAAACTTAAGAGCAAATTTTTTGATAAGTTTTTGGCCCACAAGACCCTTGTAGAAAAATAATCTGCCCATCAAATTCAAAGGTTAAGAACAGATAATGGAGGTGAATATGTGAACAATAATTTTACAAATTACTGCACTACACAAGGAATCCAAATGAAACACATTGTTCCATATACACCACAACAAAATAGCATTGCTGAGAGAAAGAACCAAACATTAAAAGAAATGGCTAATTATATGATCTAATCTAAGGGATTAAGTCTAAAGTATTGGGCGGAAGCCATCAACTATGAAAATTACATAGTAAATCACACTCCCACAAAGGCTCTTAAAAATATAACACCAGAAGAAGCTTGGACTAAAATTAAACCAGATGTATGTCACTTCCATGTATTTGGCAGTATAGCATGCGCTCACATTCCTGATGAGAAAAGGAAAGCATTGTCGCCTAAAAGTGAGAAGTGTATATTTGTTGGTTATTATGAAGATGTAAAAGGTTATAGACTTCTTCAATCAAATTATAATGAAATTATTATTAGAAGAGATGTTAAATTTGATGAAAATCTCTTGGCCTGCGAGCCTAATTCGACATTTGTGCCTTCTTTGGCCTACGAGCCTAATTCGACGGTTGTGCCTTCTTCAGCCTGCGAGCCATATTCATAATTTGTGCCTTATTTTGATATGGTTTCTTCTTCAGATGATGACATTGAGGATGAAAATCCACCTCTGCCTGCTCACCCTCCTCCATATGAGTCCTTTGAACTTAAACCAACACCAGTTCCACCGCTTCCTAGATGGGTCCGTTCAACACGAGAAGCAGCTAGTGGTCTTCTCGGTGATCCTTCATATAAACATCGAACACGTTCACAGTTCCAACAAGCCTCTTCTCTTTTGGCTCAAGTTTCCTAGACTCCTGATCCAGAAACATTTGCAAACACTTCAGGTCATCCAGATTAGGATATAGCAATGAATAAAGAGTATCATTCTTTAATGGAAAACGATACTTGGGATCTTGTACCTCTTCCAAAAGGAAGAAAACTTGTCATATGTAAATGGGTCTACATAACTAAGTATGCATCAGATGGAAGCATTGAAAGACACAAGACTCGATTAGTTGCCAAAGGATTTTCCCAAGTTGAAGGAATTGACTATAATGAAACCTTTGCCCCTATAGCCAAAATGAATTCCATCCACCTTGTTCTTTCTCTTTCCGCCTCACATAAATGGGAGGTCCATCAGATGGATGTTAAATCTTCCTTCTTGCATGACTATTTGAAAGAATAAATCTACATGGAACAACCTCCTGGCTATGTCCAAAATGACTCTAGCCTTGTTTGTCGCCTCAAGAAATCTCTTTACGGTCTCAAGAAAGCTCCCTGAGCTTGGTATGCCAAAATGAACAACTTTCTTATTGCCACTGGATTCTCTAAATTTCATTCTGATCCTAATGTCTATACCAAGAACATAGGAATCCATCTCATAATCCTTGTCCTTTATGTTGATGACCTTATCCTTACTGGTAGTGACCCAAAACTTTTAAACCATGTGAAAACCATCCTTAAGAAGAAATTTGAAATGACCGACTTAGGATTTTTGCACTATTTCCTTGGCCTCCAAGTTTTGCAAACCAATGAAGGAATTTTTCTTTCCCATTTTAAGTATGATTGTGAACTTCTTCGTCGCTTTCACATGGATGATTGTAAACCAATCCCTTCTCTCTTCCAGTCTGGAGTCAATCTTACTTCCACCTGTACTTCTCCTGAAGTTGATGCCACCCTGTACCGTCAGTTAGTTGGTAGCCTTTTATAGTTGACTCATACCCATCTTGATCTTTCCTTTGTTGCTAGTCTTGTTGCCCGTTATATGAAAACACCCCATGAAATCCATTGTAAAAAAACTAACAGGATACTTCACTATGTCCGTGGTATAGTTCAGTTTGGGATACATTATATTTCAAGGGGGGATTCTTTATTGGTTTCTTTCACTGATTTAGATTGGGTTGGAAACCCTGATGATCGGAAGTCTACTACAGGTTATGTTTTCAGCCTTGGTTTAGGAGCTATCACTTGGGCTTGTAAGAAACAACAGGCTATTGAACTTTCTTTAGTAGAAGCAGAGTACCGAGCAGTGGTAAATGCAAGTCAGGAATCCTTGTGGCTTCAACAAATCCTTTCGAAGTTTAGATTCCAGCACCAACATCCGACCATCCTTTGGTTTGACAATCAGAGTGCCATTAAGCTTGCCAAAGACCCAGTTCAACATTAGCATAGAAAACACATCAAGCTACACATGCACTTCATCAGAAAGATAATTCATGATCAAGTTATTGAAGTGCTCTTTTTTCCCTACAAAAGATTAAGTTGCAGACATTTTCACAAAGTCTCTTACAAAACCGAAGTTTTCCAAACTTCGATCTATGTTAGGAGTTCAGGAAGTTGTCATTAAGGGGGGATAGGCTCTAATGCCTCCTTCCTTCTCCTATTGTGTCACTATTGTAAATCCTTCAATCCTATCCTAAGTTGTTCTTAACAGTAGATTTTAGGATATTTAGACACTTAGAAGTTAGTTAAGATCTACTTGGTCTAATATGTCATTAGGTAAAAGTGTGTTTCTTTAGTATGCATTAGTATTCATTTGAAGTTAGGAAATCTGACGGTCACGATATGTTCCTGACATAGAGCGATCTGACGGTTCATACTCTCCTCGATCTTAACGACCATTGATCTGTGGCTTAACACCCTATTGGTCCATGATATCTATTTAAATAGCATGGAGGGTCATTTTCCGATGATCGATTGTGAGAAACTCTCTTGTAAAATATCTTTGTAAGCTTTTTCTTTACATTAATAAACTTCTCCAAGTGGTCGCGTTGGTCAGGGTCATGGATGTTTCCCCGTAGTGGTTTTACAATGTGAAAACATCAGTGTGTTGATATTTGATCTGGTTATGTGAGTGGTTACTGAAGGTGTTCGTCCTCTGTTGGAATACTTGTGTTGTCGAACACTAACTAAGTAGGGCCAAGAAATGATGGTTGAGACAGTTCCTGTAGCTATCAACGAGGAAAATAAAGAGACCACAACAAGCAAGCGGAAGAGAAGAGATACCAACATACTAAGTTTATGCTCATCACATTTTTCTTTCTTTAACATTTTTTCATTCAGTTACTCCTCTTCTTTGATTGGAAAGGTCTAACCAAAATCTCATAATTTCCTTTTGTCTTCCCTCCTGGGATTTCTACTATTCCTCCCACCACTTTTTTCTTTCCACAATCTATTTCCTATTTATATTTACTTTATGGTCTCCAGGAGCCCTAATCCCATCCTCTGAAAAAATGCATTCTAATTTCAAATCATTGTAATAGACCTTAATATTTTTCAGAAATCCCAAGAGAACTAAGTCGATATTAGTTTTGACGGCTTTTTTATAACTCTAAGTTTTGAGTATAAAATATTTGATATTGGTCTATCACTTTCTTCCTTTGAGTTATACATGCGTTTACTCTATAAAAGTTCTCTATGTGTACAGATCACCTTATTTTATTTTTATGTGTGATAAAAAATATTTATTTTCTCTATGATGGATGTAAGGAAATTTTACTTATGTTTTTAAATGTGTGATGTATGAGCTTCCTAGTCATCTCTAATGAATTCTCTTTAAAATAAAACATTTTATATTCTTCTGCAACTTTTATCTTTCTTTGATTATAATAATGGATTTTCTCAAAGATTTATATCATTTTGGAAATCTAGAGTATCAAAGAACATCATAAAAGACAGAGGAGTACCACATCTATAAAAAGCTAGTAGGATTCACATCCTCATGAAGTTGTCATTTCAATATTGATAGCTTCAAGCATCAACAAATCTATATTCCTTAGAATCCTCACTGTATCCAACAAAGACACATTTCTCATTGCTATCATCTAAGTTTTTTCTCATCTCTTTAGGTACATGTGCATAAGAAATACACTCGAAAATCCTGAAATTGGATACACTACTAGATTTACCATTCCAAGCTGCCTAGGGAACTTGGTTATTCACAGTTTTAGTTAGACTCGGGTTCATAATATACACAAACTACATCTCCCCAATATTCATTTGGAAGATGCTTCTCCTTCAACATACTTCGAGCCATATTCATAATGATTCCATTCTTCCTTTCACCTACTCCATTCTATTGTGGAGTATAGTGACTAGTAAAATGTATCTTGATTCCATGAGACCAAAAAAAATCCATGAAATCAATTAACATACAATCACCTACTCAAATAAACCCAATTGTTTCCACTGAAATCATCAATAAAATTCATAAAATAGACATTACCAATCAGTGAAGGTGTGTGAACAAGCTCGAATGGAGCTTTAGCCCTATACGAAACTCCGGAAATAAATTTCTCCATATGATTCTTTGCAATTATGAATCTCTCACACGAGGTTGTTGGTGGTTGAATATTGGAAAACCCTTTCACCATCTGTTTCTTATGTAGTAAATATAGGCTACCAAAATGTAAATGACCATACCTTAAATTCCATAACCATGACTCATATAAACCCTTAGATTTATAATAATTTAAAGAGTGAGTCAAATAATTTCTCATAATAAGCGGAAACATTCTATTTTTTTCATATCTACAAATCAAATACTTACTTTGATACTTATCAAAAATTGTACATAACTTGTTATTGAAGAACACTCTGTCCTTTTTCTCCATTAGTTGTCCAACACTTCACATATTGCATTTCATACCAGGTACATAATAAACATCATTTATTGTTCTTCTTTCATCATTCTTATTATAAACATAAATCACACCTTTACCATTAACTCTTACCTTACTGTCATTGCCCAACTTTACCTCACACTGAATACTTGTATCTAAAATGGAAAACAAGTCTTTATTTTTAGAAACATAGGTTTATGTTCATCTTTTGACTCCTTTTTCATCTGTGCATATTTATTTCCAGCATCTTCTTGCTTCTTCCAACACTTGTTATCATAATGTCCAAGTTTCATACAATAACAACATTGTACCTTAGATTTATTATACCTCTCATTTCCTTTGTGCCAGGATCTCATGCTACTCCCCCTTAAATAGGATTATGGTGAGTTTTCTCCTCATATTATGAATCAATTTTATGGTCTATATGATTAGTAGTTCCACCTCCTCTTCGTGTGCTACTAGAACTTCCTCTTCCTCTACCTCTAGTAACATGCAACTGATATTTGAAGGTATTCTCTAATGGATTATCCTATCTAGACATCCTGGATTCATGATCAATTAGAGAAACAATTAATTCATCATTATGCATTTGACTAATATCTTTAAAGTCTTCTATGGGTACAACTATGGATTCAAATTTATTTTGCAAAGATCTAAGAACTTTCTCAATTACTCTCTTGTCTAAGAGGTATTCACTATACTTCCTTAGTTGATTCATGACATTCATGACTTAAGTCATGAAACTATGAACTCACACACTATCCTTAATCTTAAAATTATCAAAGTCCATTCTCAAATTATGAACCTTAATAGTATTCATCTCTGATACATCTTGATAGTTGGTTTCAAGAGTGTCCCAAGCTTTCTTTCAAGAAACAACACATGACACCTTCAAAAACATAGTTTAAGCATTTCTTAATAAGACCAAGGGCTTTGTTGTCCTTCTTTTTTTTCTCCTTCAGCAACTCAGCATTTTTTAGAACCATTTATACTACTTGGTCAACAAGATCTCAATAACAAATTGTAACAAACTCCCAAATGTCTCTTGAGAACGCATTATTTTTATCATTCTCATAAACCAAGAATCATAATTCTTTTCAGTCAAAGTTGAAATCTTTGATTGAGTCAAACTACTCTTTGTACCCATTTTAAATCACATTCCAAATCATTGTACTTAGTTACATTGAAGAACTAGAAATATTACTTTCTATGATACCACAATAAAATTTTGGCACTGTATAACAACATCAATAAGATACAACAACATTTTCAACAACTTTGAACCTAACCTTGATTGAAGGGATAATAATTTTTTAGGATAATGAAAAGATGTCGAGATTTCTAGGATCTTTGATTTTACTTATTTTCCATTTGATTGGGGGAATGATTATCAGAGCCCTCAATGTGAACAAAAATACCTTGTTATCTACAAATCAAGTGGGATTTGACCTTGCAAGCTTCTCACTTAGGTCAGGTAGAGGGCGCTTTCATTGGATCTATTTTTTCTTGATTATGATTCTCTTACTTAGTCTCTTGGTTGGCAGGAGCAACCGAGCCAAGAGGAAGAATGATTCAGAAGGCGCACAAAAAAATTGTTATCCTAGCTGCCACCCTTTGCAATTCCATCCTTATTAGTTGCATGCTAGATCTTGGGTGTTTTATCCCGCCAATGATTTCCATCCTTGTGAGTTGCATGCTACATCTTGGGTGTTCTATCCAGCCAATGATCCTTCCTTCTGAGCTGCATGCTTGATCTTGGGTGTTCTATCTAGCCAGTGATCCAAGTAGACATTGGTTTCTCTTTATCTTCCGAGAAAGTAGTTTCAGATGCAATTTCCTTTTACCCATCATATGTAGTCTCAAATATCCATCAGTTAATCAAAAGTACATGCAATTTGGTCGAAGTTGAAATTAATATCAGTCAATACACATTACTTTACATGGTTGAAGAAATCTTGGATTGCCATTTTTATCATTGTTATAGTTAGATAGTGAAACATATTTTGAATAAGAGGAGTTGATCTAGGGCAGAGCTGATCTAGGGGCTTTGATGGAAGCTTCTTGATGTGGTCTCCTACTCTCAAAAAATTGGATTATTATTTATTTTTCATCTTTACCAGAAAATTGGAATATTATTCATCTTTCCCAAGGATAGTTGTGGGAAGAGGAATCTGAGACAGTGAGGTGTGAGGTGGTGAGGAGAGGGTTTTGGCAAGCATAGGGTTTGGTGAGCATAGGGTAGACTCTACAGATTAATATTTAGGCAATGTACAAATCAATAGCTAGGCAGCTCCAACACAAACTTCGGTTGAAAATGGTGGGGTGGTTATGGGAAGCCTCTTTGAAGGCTCTATGACATCATTCTTAGAGAAAGGGTAGACTATACAGATTAACAGCTTGGCAGTAGACAAATTAACAACAAGGAAATGTGGGGTGGTGATGGGAAGCCTCTGTGAAGGCTCTATGACATCATTCTGAGAGAGAGACTAAGACTGTATTGTCAGAGATGGTATTAAAATTACAGGGGCTACGGATCTAGGATAAAGTATTAATGGAGGGTGAGCATAGGTGCATACACTCAATGGCTTAATCGAAGAAACTAAAAATAAAACATTTTAAGATATAAATAAAACATAAAATATAGGAAGATCTTTTACTTAGAAAAAATGTATCATAGATAAACTTATAATATACTCAAAATAAACTTATAAGGTATTCAAAAGTTTAGCTTATGTAGCAATAAGACATCCATGTTTTTAGACAATAATATTTTAGAAAATCAATTTAGATATTAGAAAAAAATCAATTTTTTCCTTCTAGGTACAAGGTTGGAAAAAAGATTGGAAAAACATAAAAATATTTACACCGAAAGGCGTACACCTATTGATAATGAGCACAATTAATCACCTTTTAATCTAAAATTCTAATCTGATGGCTAGCAATTGAAGATCCTGGCATATTATTAGTCGTCCTCCCAAATCAATGAATGTGAATTCCTCTTCATAACTTCCTTGTATTTTTTAATGCATCAGTTAACCTAATCATATTAAGAAATTACTGTAACACTATATGATTGCCACGTTTAAATGATTAAATTTTGGATTTAACACGCTGACTGTGCTAGGTGTAGACGCTCATTTTTGTTAAATATATTGTACCCTCAACATTCTCACTGTACACTGCCAGCTGTACTGGATAGTTGTACTTTCTATTTTGGTCTTGCTTGAGCCTATTTAGCTCAACCATCTCCCATTGCATTGTACTTCAACTTCTTCAGTACTTCTTCATACATTTCAATATACTGTTCTATTCTTTTCTCTCTACATTTCGCTTTGCTTCACAATTTATCATGGTATCAGAGCTTCAGCAGTAAGCCTCTTCACACAGTCTGGAGAGCCACACGATCCTCACAGAGCAGAGCTTACACGCATCTTGAGAGCACGTGACACAGACTTTTCACAAGGTTTGGAAAGTTGTCTGCAATACTCTCTAAAGATCGTCATAAGAAGCTTGCGGAGGAAGCAGAGCGTACAAGGCTCGAAAGATCCTGGACGAAGAGAACGCAGAAGAAGAAACAATAAAGATTCTTGTAATTTTTCAAGAATCGTCAAAGACTGACGCAGAAGAGCTGCAGAATGAAAGAATGTTTAAAGAACTTGAAGATTTCACTTAAATTTGTTAAAGATTCATGCAGAAGGCAGAATCGTTTAAAGATTTTTGGAAATCGCTCAAATCTGTCAAAGATTGAAGCAGAGAACGAAGAATTCGTGAAATTCTTTCAAATCTTTGAAAGATTCACAAATATTTTCTTCCAAAGGAGAAATTCCGTCAAACTCGGCAAAGATCGCGTCAAACACGCAAGGAACAGCCATTGTGGCCATAAGATTCATCCTACGAATGAATCCGAGGCGGGAAACCAGTTCATAAGGGACGAGGAGAGCATGGAAAAGGCGAAAGCATTTCAGCCGTAAGATCTTGCGCAAAGGCTCGACAATCGTTAGATTAGCAAGAAGGTGCACGGCGGTTAGTCGTTTGGAGTGCACCGGAGAATCTTTGACTTGTGAAGTCCCGACATCATCTTGACCGTCCATCAAGAAACACGTGGTGAGATCTCAACACTTCATGACTTGCAAGGTGTAAGGGCAGAAGACTGACATGAGAATTCACGAATCGCGAAATCACGAGTCATTCTGGATCATTGATCGAGAAAGATCGTGAGCAGTACATCTTCTCTCATCGCAATATCGGTAATCGCGAGTTGGACGTGCAAAATATTGCACTCCAAAAATCCGATACGCGATATCGTGAAATCCCTAGAGGACTTGTGAGCCGTCCATATCAGAGGACAGGTGGTAGCATATTCGAGAGTTGTTACATCGGCATATCGGAGTTTGCGGTTTTGAAAGACCGTCGCAACAAGACTTCGAAACTCGCAAAATCGCGATACACGATATAACAATAAGATCTCAGCCATCCGTTTGTCCGGACATGTGGCGAACATCGTAGCACTCGTCAGCATTTTGGCATTCGAGGTTTCAAGTTGACAGACACATTGTGTTAACGGAGCATCGCAAGTCGCGATATCCCGAGGAGGAATCAAGACCATCCATCTCTCCCAGATGCGTGGCGTAAATCTGGGGAGTCGGGAAAAGTTTCGACAATGAAAGGGCCATCGGCATATCGGGATTTGGCAAATCGCGAATCTCGAGGACAAGGATCTCATGCACTTCGAAACCGCGAAGTCTGAAATCCTGACAGGAGGAACCCTCCATTTGCGGGGCCTAGCTGACGTCATCTCGTCAAACGAGTCAATCGACACATTGGCATTTCGCGGATCCTGGAGATGAGACGTCCTGGACATATCAAATCGCGAAATCGCGAGGAGAGAGCATGACCGTCCATCTGCTGGGACACGTGGCAGAGATAAGAGGAATCGGGAAAGTCCCGAAAGGAACGCGCCATCGGTAACTTGGGGATTGGGTAAACAAGGAGGAAGAGATTGTCATCAGAACTCATGAAGTCCCAATTCGTGATATCCTGATAAGATCTAGACCGTCACATCACAACACGATCTGGACCGTTGAAAATTCCAAAGGCGAATTTTCATGTTTCGGCATTTTGAAAGGCAAAACAACGGGAAAAGCCCGTAGAGCCTTAAAAGAAAGATGTGTGGTCACATTGCAAGGAGATCAAGGGCCAATTCAAGCCCGATAAGCTCCCATCGGCCATCGGCAAATCGGTGTTTCACCAATCGGACGTAAATATAAAATTTTCCTCTGTACTTCTGCAATTTTTTTTTAATTCAAAAAAACATGGCGTCGTCTAGCAATCTAGGCCCAACTCAGGGTCCGATTCTTCTTGGTAAGAATTACGAATTTTGGTCTCTTCGAATGAGGTCGTTCTTGCAAGCACAAGAGTGCTGGGAACGAGTGGATCTTGGATATGTGGAACCAGATCCAGCCGCCCTCGCTGCCATGACAAATGCACAGAGAATTGCTCAGGCAACTCTGAGGACCAAAGAAAACAAAGCGAAATTCTGGATTCAGAACTCTGTGGATGATTCGATTTTCTCGAAAATCAGAGGCGCTGGTATTTCCAAATAGGCTTGGGACATCCTCAAATCTTCCTACCAAGGAAATGATAGGGTCAAAATAGTTAAACTGCAGACCTTGTGAATGCAATTCGAGACTCTAAGGATGACAGAGTCCGAAACTGTAGATCAGTTCATGACCAGAGTCATGGGAATCGTGAACCAGATCAGACTCATTGGTGAAACCATCACTGATCAATGAATTGTTGAGAAAATCCTCAGAAGATTACCCAAGAAATTTGAAATGGTTGTAATAGCCATCCTTGAATCCAAGGATCTCTCAAGATTTTCAACAGATGAGTTAATTGGTTCTCTGGTGACACATGAGACCAGACTACATCTCACAGATGAGTCAATCTCCAATGCCTTCCAAACTCAATTCTCATTCAGAAGAGGGAAAGGGAGAGGAAGAAGTAGAGGAAGAGGGAACAATCAAGGTAACCCTCATACCAGTGGAGGGAACAAACAACAATATCTAAATCAGAATTTCCAAGGTCAAAGAAATCAACAACAAAATCAACATTAGAATTTCCAGCCTCAAAGAGGCAGAGGGAGAAGATCAATTGACAAATCAAGCATACAATGCTATTACTGCAAAAAGTATCGACACTATGAATCTGAATGCAGGAAGAAGCATGCAGATCATCTCTCAGGTAGAGCACATGTGCCAAATCATATGGGAGACACCTCAAGAGGTATGTTTCTCTCATGCCACAAAACTAAACAACAACCTAAAGATCTTTGGTTGCTGGACAGTGGATGAAACAATCACATGACAGGTAACAAAGAATTACTTTCATGCCTTGATTATTCAATCTCATATGATATTACACTTGGAAATGATCATTTAGTCAATGTTCAAGGAAAATGAACTATTCCTATTCTTACTAAACAGAATGTAAAGAAAGACATATGTAATGTCTATCATGTTCCAGACATGAAACATAACTTGTTAAGTGTAGGAAAACTCACTGAAAAAGGATATAAGGTACTTTTTGAGGGAGCATCTTGCAAAATCTATGATAGAAAACCCAGCAGAAAATTGATTTATGAAATCTATATGACTCCAAATAGGATGTTTCCCCTTACCCTCAGAACTGCAAATCTGAGTCAACCTTATGCACAGAGTGCATCAACCCTGAATGAAACAATGGTTTGGCATACAAGATTTGGACATCTACCATTTCAGAGTCTAAGTCTTCTTCAGAAAAACTCCATGGTCAAAGGTCTACCTATCTTTAAAGAGCAAATTCCCCCATGTGAGTCTTACATACTTGGAAAACATAAGCGAACCAGTTTTCCACAGTCTTCCAATCAAGCTAAACAACATCTTGAACTTGTTCACACTGACCTATGTGGACCAATGCAAACAGAGTCAATAGGTGGTAGTGTTTACTTTCTAACGTTTATTGATGATTTCAGCAGGAAAATATGGATCTATTTTCTCAGACACAAGTCTGAAACATTTACAAAATTCAAAGAATTCAAGGCAGAAGCTGAAAAACAGAGTGGCAAATATATCAAACCACTCAGGTCAGATGGAGGAGGAGAATACAACTCCAGCGAATTTGCAAATTTCTACAAATCTCAAGGCATCATCATACAAGCAACAACAAGGTATACTCCACAGCAGAATGGAGTGGCTGAAAGAAAAAATGAGACCATCATGAATATGGCAAGAACACTTCTCAAAGAGAAATGTCTTTCAAATATTTCTTGGGCTGAAGCAGTAGCATGCTCAGTTTATCTTTTGAACAGATCACCAACCACTAGTCTACAGATGAAAGCTCCCCAAGAAGCATGGAGTGGGAAAAAGTTCAATGTAGCTCATCTAAGGACATTTGGATGCATAGCATATGCACACATACCTTCCGAATTAAGGAACAAGCTTGATGACAGAAGTGAGAAATGTATTTTCACTGGCTATAGTGAAACATCTAAAGCCTACAGGCTTTACAATTCAATCACCAAGAAATTAATTCTCAGCAGAGATGTACAATTTCTGGAAAATCAATTCTGGAATGATTCAGAAAATCAGCAAGTGGACAGTCAAAATCCATTGCTGCCAAGTTCTGAAAACATAGAAAATTCAGAACAGCAAGTACCTCAAACCATTCTTCCAAGAATGCAAGTCCAAGGACAACCAGATAACTCACAGGATAACTCAACTTCCAGCAGAGAATCATTCTCTGAACCACCGAATCAGAGAACTCGAAGTTTGAGAGAAATCCATCAGCAGTTGGATGACTTTTAACAGCATAATCTTTTTGCTTTAATGTCATGTCAACATACATCATTTAAGGAAGCAGCCAAGGAGCCACATTGGGTTCAAGTCATGAACCAAGAAATTGACTCCATTGAGAAGAACAAGACATGGGATCTTGTTGATTTGCCAAGACACAAGAAAAGTATTGGTGTCAAGTGGGTTTACAAAACCAAACTAAATGAAAAAGGACAGATTGAAAATCACAAGGAAAGACTTGTTGCCAAAGGATTCTCACAACAACCAGGTACTGATTATGGTGAAACTTTTTCTCCAGTAGCAAGGTTAGACACTGTCAGAACTCTGTTGGCTATAGCAGCACAACACAAATGGCAAGTATACCAGATGGATGTCAAGTGAGCATTCCTGAATGGTTTTTTAGAAGAAGAAGTTTATGTCGATCAACCACCTGGATTTGAAGTCAAAGAACACCCAGCCAAAGTCTATCGGTTGAAGAAATCCTTGGATGGATTAAAGCAAGCTCCAAGAGCTTGGTACAACAGAATTGACACTTACCTGATCAAAAGTGGTTTCAACAGAAGTCAAAATGAACCAACACTTTATACCAAAACAGATCAGCACGGTAAAATACTAATTGTATGT
>SNQJ01S0004049.1:3329-32052 GCA_010110895.2 Picea sitchensis | reverse complement strand
TCCTATTTTCTGTGACAATACATCAGCAATTGCATTATCCAAGAACCATGTGTTTCACAAGAAAAGTAAACACATTGACACTCGGTTTCATTTCATACGCGAGCTAGTCAATAATGGTGACATTGCACTACAATTTTGTTGGTCTCGAGATCAGCTTGCTGATATCTTTACAAAGCCACTAGGAAAGTCAGTTTTTGATTTTCAGAGAAAGCACTTAGGCATAGTTAGTGCTGATGATTGTAATTGTTGAGTCTAACAGGGAGTGTTAAATATATTGTACCCTCAACAGTCTCACTGCCAGTTGTACTGGACAGTTGTACTTTCTATTTTTGTCTTGCTTGAGCCTATTTAGCTCAATCATCTCCCATTGCATTGTACTTCGACTTCTTCAGTACTTCTTCATACATTTCAATATACTCTTCTATTCTTTTCTCTCTGCATTTCTCTTTGCTTCACAATTTATCAATTTTCCGGTTGTGCGTTTCATTTTCTGTCCACGCTTTTCACCATTCATCAGCCACGGTTTTGAGTGGCTGTGCTAGTTACAGTCAACCATGAATATATATATTTACAATTAACCATAAACTAATTAATTGAGAGTCAAAGCAGAATGCTAGAGTCCCTTTGCCTTTGGCCCGTTGCACTCAAACACTTTACATAACCCACTGTAATGATGGCATTTTAAGGGGCGACTGTTGTAAAATTTGGAGAAAATGTGTTATGAATACCGTCCTAAAATAAACCAACCAAACCAATGGACGGCCCTAACACCGTCAGAGGAATTACGCCAGTAAAAACACTAAGTACAACCCTCCGAAAAAAACAATGGAAATGGAAAAATACCCCTTAGACTAAAAGTACAAACCCCCAAAATAAAATGCAAATGGAATTGATAAATCGAACTTCCAAAACTAACTGTTAAATTTATGACAGGAGGCGCTGGAATTCGAGCGAAAGTGAATTGTTTCACTGGCAAAATCACCAACTACGACGAAACTCATTCCGACCTCGATTTTGATCGCGTGCGAAGAATGACCCATTCCTTGGATTTGAAAAACGTGAAAACTGAAACTTTAGAGAAGGCGAATCTCTGTCATTCTCGTCAAACCTATACCCTTGTAAAGCTTCGATAGCAGTTGCAGCATATTCACGGTTATCGAATTCCACAAAAGACAGAACAACCACAACGCTCGCCTCTCCTCCTCCTTCACCTCCGTGAGATTTTTTAGCTTCCTTGGACTTATTGACGAGCCTCACTTCCTTGAAACCGCGGAAAGGGCGAAATATGTGAGCTGCTTCTCTACGATTGCAATTACTTGGAACGCCCTCAACAAACAATGTGTTCGATGCATCCGCTGGTTGACAATGATTATCATCCACAGGCCGCCTCCTCCCAATTAAAGGATCGAAATTATGGCGATCAGACCTGAAATTCAACTCCACGCCTACAGTTAATCTATTATGCTGATCAAAGTGGCCATCGTGAACATAATTAGAAAGCGCAGGAACATGATCTTCCAACAAGCCTGAGGTCTTCCCTACTCTGTCACCGCCTCTCTCAGGAAGCCTGAGGTCTTCCCTACGATTAACATAAACACCAGACAACGAACGGTCATATTCATATTCATTGCGAGACCGCTTGGCTGGCGCGGAGCTTTGCCAGTCCCTTTCTCTCTCAACTCCTCTTGCTCGGAATCTTGTGTCCCCCATTTTTCTCTCTTATTGCCTGAATTAGTATCACAGAACCGTTACGACCTAATACAACACTGCAAACGACCTCAAAAAAACCCAAAATAAGCCCTTCGCTTCTAAGGCTCAAAGCTACTACAGACTCTAGTTCTCTATAAGTAATAGAGGGACGGTTGAGCGTTTTTATATAATGCTATTTAGCCACGGCCGTGTACTTATGGTCAACCTATTTTAACTGTTGTATTGCCGGTTTGGAGCACGTTCTTAGATGGGAAACATGATCCTCATCAACGGTGCCTTTATTTGCATTTTTAAATATCTTCAACTTTGAAATGAAAACGCCGACCACATGGTTAGTCTCAACGTTTTGAGTTTTGTTATTTTATGTTTAATTTTAATTATTTTTGTTTAATTGAGTTAGAAATTGTTGGGTCTGCATATCTAAGTGGTTAAGTCTTTATAATTCAGGTGGTTCAAAAAAAATTTAACCCATTGAAATCCATTTATCCAATAAAAAATCCAATTTAAACAACATAAAATTGAGATTTATGTCATCACTTTATTAGTGAAAAATATTTTAATTTTTGTTTCACATGTTAAGGTTTTTGAAAAGTTATTTTCCTTTCAAAAGTAGAGGGAATTACTTCCTTCCCTTACAAGTAGAGATGATTTTAAAGAGGGAAAAATATCTCAAACTCTAGAACCTTCGCGAATCTTACTAGTTCTTAATATGAAAATTGTCAAACCCCACAAGACACTTGATCAAGTCTTGTCATCGCTCACCTCGAAGGGCATGCCACACCATGACAATTCTTACTTGGTTGCTTGACACACCAAGAATACTTCATCCGAACTATGCCTCTTCACCTCGAGCATACCCATACTGTATTTTGGGCTACCGACAAGTCACACTCCTACTCTAGTGTAGCTCGACAATTTAATTATTAGTCTTATTTAAGCATACATGCATGAACATGAGAATACAAGAGAAAAATTGTGGAACAAACGAAGACAAACACAAAAATAGTGCTAGCAGCACAAACCATGGCTAACACCGGGCTAAGTCTTTGTTATTGCGAAACCATTACAATAGGAGCACTATTAGTTCAACTTACAACATACCAGAGTCAAATGACTCATCTCACCTCACCAAGACACTCAAAAAAATAATTTTTGAAATGAGGGAACTTTGTCGCAATCGGCTCCACAACCACGTGTGGTGCACCTTAGACGTGCCCACAACCGTAGACTTGTTGTTCCTTCATTTCCAAGAATTTCACCAAACTAGCATAGATTCTGGTTCTATCTCATGCATGCCTCCCAAAGACCTACTTTTCCAAACTTCCCAAAAGCCTCCCAAAGTGTCCAACACTTGGCTACTTTTCTTCAATCTTGGAAACTCTACCTTAGTTCATTGCCTCAAACTTGCCTTGAACTTCTTCTCCAAATTTCTTGCCAAAAATCTTTTATGATTTCCTTTGGTTGTGTGTCCTTTCTCTTGTATCGACTCTAAGGTTCACTTGCATGAAACATGATATCTATTGGGTGTGTCATGCCCCTTCATAAATCCAAACTAAACTGACTCGTCGTGCATCCTCTGTGGAATGGTGTGCCCATCTAAGCCCACATGCCCATCAACAATTTGTCTTTTGCACTGACACGCCCTATCCTTTGATGCATGCCCCTTGCCTTATGCGGGCTCTCATTCTGATTGTCGTGAATCCTCGTGGGTGTGCCAATGGGGTCCTCCAACCTTTCAGGTGCACCCATGTTGTTGAGGGTAGACGATTCCACTCCATGTGAATTCTCCCAAGTTTCCCCACCCTTTCCCAAATGCAACCCAAGTATTCCTTAATCATTCTAAGCAAGTAAGGTGTGTACCCCCTTAGCATTGCACATCATCATCATGCACCCAAATTGCTCCTACCCACACCCAAACATCTTTTTTCATCCAACTGATTACTTCTTTTTTTTTCTCTTCGTCTGTTCAATCATCAAATCTACCCAAGGAGCATGATTTCTCAATGGGTGTTGTGGGAGACATTACATCCACCCATACTCCAAGTCGTTTCCATCCTTGGAAACATCCTTCGATTTCCATGGTGTCTTAGTGTCATCTTTTGATTTGTTCACCACCCAATGACTCATGTCTTCTCAACTCATCTGTCATGAAGGAAAACTCCCTTTAGGAAGTTACATGTGTCTATGAAGAGTCGTTTCTCTCGAAATTACTATTTCTTCCATACTTGGGTCTCTCTGCCCATGCTTCCATGTGTTTGATATCCTTTTGACTTTGGTTGATTGGGTAGCTATTCCAATCATTGCACCTCTATCTCAAGAACTCACATCTTCACGTTCAAACAATTTCTTATGTTTACAAGATCCTTACATCTGCAACTCTTTGTTTCCTCCAATATGTTAAGTCACCAACTACATTCTCAACATTTTTCACCAAGGCACCTCCTCAAGGCACTCCATTGTTCTCATTGGCTCTTGTCGAGATAGTGAGCCAACATGCCATAATCTAGTTTGAAGGTGAAGGGGGATGGTTGGTTGGGCCATCTCTCTCATCTCAAATTCATCGTAAATAAATTGATGAGTTGTCACGATACTTGTACGTTATGTACATAAACAATGGTACACTTGAACTAATTTTTCCTTCACACTCCTCCATGAATCGTTCTAACATAGGATCATATGGTCATTCACCATGTCCAAGTTCTCTAGAATAAGAATCAACCTCTTCCTTGGTTCTCTTCCACCAAGGTTGTTGCGTCCCTCCCTCATGTACTATTTGTCCATGAATGGTATCTGCTCCTGTTCAATGAACTGTTACGACATCCTTGTGTCTATGACTCCTTCTGATATTTTCTACCACTCATAAGTTTTAAGATAGAAATTATCCAAGCCATCTAATGTCTTAGTCAAATATCCAACTATCTCCTCAACATTGGAAGGTCTTGATTCCATGATCTATATTATTTTCGGCACAAAATGAGAGAAGATATATAATAAATAAATGCAAAGAGATATCACGGATATCCAATAATATAACAAAAATGTATCATAGATGCAACCATAAACATAGAGATACAATAATACATGATTTCTATTAATGAAAGAAATGTAGAGAGACTCTAAAAATATAGAGTGAAAGACTTGATAGAATGGTGGCATCTTATCTTTGAGAAGAGATGTGAAGGCTACTCGTATTCACAAGAAGATGATTATTACAATGAGGTTTCAAGATCCTTTTTAACATAAGTAAAATCCAAAACCCTAACCCCAGAAGATGAAAATCCAAAATGTTTGTGGTCCCCGATGGAGGTAGTTGATACGTCAACTTCTCGAGGGTGTAACTTTTGCATATGATCTCCATTTTGGGCGCTTGATACATCATTAGAAAGATCTATCCGAGGAATACAACTATTGATGTGAGAAACATTAAAGAAAATTCCATGTTGCTCCCTATTTTCCCAAAAAATGTCATTTAGGGCCTCAAAACAACCCCGAAAGTTTGGGACCCGAAAAAACAACTAAAAATAGTAAATTACCAAAATTGTGAGAAAAGTGTTTTGGGCTAGTTGGAAAAGGTGGGTGGCCACTGATATCCACCTAGATCAATCCTCCCTCCTTAGGAAGCAATGGTCTCCATTGTGTTGAGTGTCTGGGGGAGAGGGAAGAGTGTTTGTTAAATCTGCATCTTGATGAGGTGCTTGCCTTGTTGGAGAAGTTGCGTTGTTTAGCTTGTTGAAGGTTGTCATGAACATGTGGATGGAAGGGTTGGACATTTTTAACCGGTATGGCTGCATGCGATGCTTGTGTGAGAAGGAATCTTTACACTTTGTTTCAATCTTGTCTACTTGCTTCTGTTGGATAGAAGATGCTTGGGCTGAGCTTGTAGTGGTTGCAGTATCCTTCTCTTCACCTTTTGAACAAATTGTAAAGAAGTTGAATTTTGTAGTATGAGATACTACCTTGCGGCACCGTTTAGGTATTCTATAGAGATGACCCCCCCAGAGAAACAATGACACTGCGGTGTCGAGACTCATAAAAAACATGGTGTTTCCACATATATGGTTGGCCCAGGAGAACATCACAGATATCCAGTGGGGAAGAATCACATAATACCTCATCCTTGGAGGGTTGGATGTTGTATGACAATCGACACTGTTGGATTACACGAAAATCTCATCCCTAGTGAAGACACCCGATGTTGTATGGTTGTTGGTGTGGTGTTGTCGATAATCCCAACTATTTGACAACCTCTGCTGAGATTAGATTTTTCTCTCTTCCGCTATAAACAACAAAATGTAGTGGGGTAAACTTCATCGACATATGTTAATGAAAAAGGTGATCCCCTTCTTCAGGATCTGTTGGTTCTTCTAATTGAATTGTTGCAGTCATGACAATAGTAGTGGGGTTTGCGTCGATGATCTGTCTTTTACTAGTATTTTCAAAATTAGATTCTTAATCACGGTTTGGCTCCTTTTCTTTGATCTTGGCCACTAATGATTGTTTTGAGAGACATTCTTCAGTGTTGTGCCAAGGGATTTTGTAGAAATCATACCATTTCACGGTGTTCTTCTTTGTCTTCCTGTGACCCTTCTTTTCCTGTGGATTGAACTAGTTTTCAAGAGACTGTTTGTTAGGGTCATCTTTATCATACTTTGGTTGTTGAAGATTTTTATACCCAAACTCCCATTTGTTCGGGTGCTTAAATTTTTGCGCGATTTTAACATCATATCAATAAGCAACACCGAGTGATGAGATGTCTAGAAAATCCATTTTAGTTTGGATGTATCTGTGTAGATCCCCATGGTATTTCAGAACCAAATGTCGTTCAGAGTCTTTGATACCCAACTTGGTGCGCAAGGTATGGAAGGCATTGGTGAAATCCAGAACTGCTTGGCCCCTCTCTTGTCATAGTGTGGTCTATCTCATGTACTGGTCCTCATAGTTGCCAACATGGTAATATTGTTCCTTTACCGCATCAACCAAAAAATACCAAGTGGGCTCGACCCCATGTATTCCAGACTCCTCTATGGAACTTTGCTCCCAATAAGTTTCCCATCAATGTTTGACATGGGGGAGATATTTTAGAAGTGTGAAGGTGATATTTTCCCTTTTGGAAAAATTATGAACAGAGAAATAATCTTCTAACAAATTTAACCATTTGTCTAGGGCATCCGCATCTATCTGACCTTCAAATACAGGAATATCAAAATTAACATGTACCTTGAAAGGAATGGTTCTTCCAAAGTGTTTTTTTTTATGAATATGTGCTTGTTTCTATCGGCAACCATTGAAGGATGTGGGAAAAATTCTCCATCATTTCATCCCTCTGTCGTGTGAAATCTTGCTCAAGCAACATATTGGTAGGATCGTATACTCCATCGTTTTTCTTTTATTCCACCATGGAGGGTTTCTTGGGTGTGCGAGAGAAATTGTCTTCAAGGGAGACAAGATTGACACCCAACTTGATATACTGAGACCTCATTGGGGACATGCACTGAAAAAAAAATGATCAAGAGCGGCCTACTCTGATACCACTGATCCAAATTATTTTTAGCATGAAAGAAGAGTAGAGATATAATTAAGAAATCCACAGAGATATCACAGATATCCAATAATATTACATAAATGTATCAAAGATGAAACCATAAACACAAAGTAAAAGACTCACTAGAATGGTGGCAGCTTATCTCTGAGAAGAGATGTGAGAGATACTCGAATTCACAAGAATATTATTATTACAATGAGGCTCTAAGGGCCTTTCTAACATAAGTAAAATAAAAAACCCTAACATCAGAATATGAAAATCCAAAAGGTTTGCGGGCCTCGATGGAGGTAGTTGATACATCAACTTCCGGGAGGCATAACTATTGCATATGATCTATGTTTGGGGCTCTCGATACACTGTTAGAAAGATCTATTTGAGGAATACAACTTTTGATGTGAGAAACATTGAAGAAAATGCCATGTTTCTCCTCTTTTTCCCAAACAAACGTCATTTAGGGCCTCCAAATGACCTCGAAAGTTTGGAACCCGAATAAACTGCTAAAAATAGTAAATTACCACAATTGTGAGAAAATTGTTTTGAGATAATTGGAAAAGGTGGGTGGCCATCGATATCCACCTAGATCATTCCACTAACAATATCTTCCTTTTGTTCTATGCATTAAAATGTCCAACCATTGCCCCACATCTTCCAAGTTTATCTCCACAAGTTTGCTTGCTCTGGTTGTCCGTAAGAACCATCTGTAAGGAAGACATCTATGCTCCATTGTTCCTATTTATGGTAGGAATCAAACATGTAGTTTTCCCTGAGAAAATGGAAAAACCATTTGTGTGAGGAATCAATGTTGCCTTTTCCTTCATCATGATCTCCTATCCAAGAACAACTTCAAAATAATCCATAGGAACAACGATGAAACTCGTTTTTTCACACCATTCACTAAGCTTCAATGAGATATCCTTTCCCACACCAATGACCCTTTGTACACTTGCATTGATTGTCTTGGAGGTTGTTTATGTTTCTTTAGGATGCAACCCAAGCCTCCACACAATGTCGTCCCTCAAGAAGTTATGAGTCACCCCACTGTCTACCATGGATAATACTGATAATTTCCCATTGTGTTCGGCCTTCACATAACAAAGTTTCATGTCATATTTCTCCTAGATATACGTGGATTCACCCTCCATGACAACATTCAAATCCTACAAGAATCCAATAGTTGGGTTGTCTACCTTCTCCAGAATATTCAACTTTTGTTTCGAGGGACAATTCTTTGCATAGTGTTTTTTCACATAGAATCATATTAGTTTAGAATCATGACAAAAGGGGAATATAGACGATACAATGTATGGATGAATTCACTATATAAATTATGTTATTCAAAATTCTTGACACATTCACTATAAATATTTTTTTGTAAGTATCTATTTCAATGAATTCAAATCATGACAATTTAAGAATGCATGAATATATCTAAAGATGCTAGAAAAAGAATTAGTCCAACTACTTCATCTTCCATAATTTTTTTCATTTCCCTCTATGAATGTTTCTACATTCTCTTTAGCACCTGAAATCAAGGAAAATGCATGGTATAAGTTTACTTTACCTTAATAAGACACTAAAAAGTACCTAAGTTTTCATATATTGTTCCCATCATTTCACAAGTCTATGAACTCCATATTGATCATTAAATGAAACATGATTTAAGCATGAAAATGTGGAATCCATATCGTGTGGTATAAAAATCGTGTGTATACAAATCGCGTGGCATTGGATAATTTCAAAATTATTTTGATAACCCTACTTGACATTCTTTTCTCCTTAATTATCTTTGTCTCGTACATTTTGTTTCAAAAACTAATACAATATACACTTCAGTGTTAAATACAATTTTATTTCTTTTAATCATTGTCATAGTCAACTTAATGGTAAGTAATATCAAGTATTTGTTTATAATCGAAGTATAGAAAATAACTTCTTTTGTTTCTATTTGTTTATTTGTAACTTCGAATTTATCTTAATCATCTACATATCTAATGATGGGTCCCTTTGTTTTTATGATGGAACCCATCGTATTGTGCAAGTCATCTTCTTCAATGCGCCTGCGTTACTCCATTCCATTCACCTTACCACAGATGACGCAGGTACCTATTCTTTGAAAAAATCTTGAAAAGGAAAAAATGATAATGATCCTTTAAAATTATTCATACATAATAATGTTTTCTCAAGCATTTTCTGTTTATGTTTTCCACAGGAACGAATAGTACCAAAATCAAGATTTCTAAAGGTCTTGAAGATAAGTATTGTGATTTTCTTTGTTGAGTTCTTCATTGTATAAGTCTGGAATAAAATTTCCATACGAATATTATTATCCATGCATTTCATGTTGTAACAAATTCATTATCGCGAAGGTCATAATTCAACCAGAGAAAGGTACTCGGGTTCCAATCTCAAAGTTTTGCACGTAAATTTGTAGGCTTAGACTCTCTCTTGTTTACCACTTTGAAGGAATCCTATTAACTAGTTAGGGATATAGATTTAATCCTGAACATAGTTAATTTAGATACATCAATTGTATTAAATTTATGTAGAGAGAGTTCAAGCTATTAACATAACTCACAATATTTTTCTTTATAGAAAATAGAGTTATCTTATTCTCATTGTATTTCTGTAGCTCCATAATATACACATGTAGTGATCATTTATCATTGTTTAGCTCTGTATTTTCTAAGGTATTCTCATGGTCTTCATCATGTATACTTGTTTCACACATTTCTATAAAGTTAAAATATTCATTTCCTCTTAAAGTGCACTAAACTCCCATATATATAAACACATCCTCACGGATAATTTGTTTGCTAAAATATCATTCCTGTACATTCAAATTCTAGGTACTAAAATTTCGCAACTATGAAGTTTACATAACATGAAGTAAAGAATCCTACTTTAAAACTCTATAATAAATAACTGATAAACTTGTCTAAATAGTCAAGCACGGAAATTTTACTCTGTTTTCCACAACTTACCTTTAACCATAAGATAACTTCCCAAAATTCTAGCATTACTTACAAATAACTAACATACTTATATGAAAAGTAAGTTCATAAATGCATAGATGACACACATCTTAATGAAACCAGTTGGAAACAAATAGAACATCCACATTCCACCCAACCGTAGATACAAAAAATTCAATATCACTTGTCTTGATCCACCCCTATCCCGACCATGACTCCATAAGGGATAATTGAGCTCCACTCCTTAGCCAATGTACCTATGTACAGCTCAGGAAATAACGATTGGCCTAACACAATGGCTTCTCACACAACAAATATTCATTTTCCAATAGACTCAACAACCTCCTTCCTCCCACATATTTTGTATATATCCCCTTTCTCTTTGCCTCGTAGTTTTTCCTTCCATTTCCCTCCTTGAAAATTCACATATTTACAAATACCTGATTTTTAGGCTCTCTCAATGACAAAAATCCACTTATAACACTTGTAAAAATCATCTCTCAGTTAACTCAGCTATGATCCCCACTCATGGATTCATATTCAACTACTTTTAACCATGTTGTTCTACTTGTTTCCAACATTTAATTTATTAAAAATATTTGTCTCATATATCTGTCCATCAAAAAAGGACAAATGGAAAGTCAAACTCTTATTCAATAGTCACAAATATAGTAATTACATGGATTAATAATTTCAATTATGAATTTCCATAAATGGATATCTATTTTCAAAGCAATAGCATTAATCTAAAAACTTTTAATTCTTGAGGATGTCACATAAGCGTATCCACAGTGGCTCAAATTTTCATGGATAGTATCTTCAAACTTCATGGCATGCCTTATTCTATTGCCTCTGAAAGAGATCCATTGTTCACCAAAAATATTTGGTAAGAATTGTTCAAGCTACACTGCACCCAATTACATCTTAGCATCGCCTATCATCCCCAAACTGATGGCAAATTGAAAACATATTTCCAGTGTTTTGCATATCACCAAAAACATCAGTGGGATTAGTGGTTACTACTAATTTTATGGTGGTAAAACATGTGATATCCTCAAATTATTAGAAAATAAATATTTTAAAGTTGAATTTAAAAATAAATTTTGACTTATGGAAATTCAAATTTAGAATTATGGAATATGTAATTATTATTTTTATGACTGTTGGACAAAGGTTTGACTTTCCCAACTGTCCTCTTTTGATGGACACATTTATGAGACAAACTTTTTAATAAATTAAATGCTGGAAGACAAGTTTAATAACCGGGTTAAAAATAATTGATTATGACTCCATGAGTCGGAAATAGTTTTGAGTTTACTTAGAGTTGATTTTTACAAGTGTCAGAAGTTGAGTTATGTCATTCGAAGCCCCTAAAAATAAGGGATTTGTAAAGCTACGAATTTCTCAAGGAGGTAAGGGAATGTGAAGTCCTAGGCATAAGACAAATACAACATATGTGGGAGGCAAGACATTGTTGAGTATGTTGGGGAAAGATAATTGTTTTGTTGTTAAGAGCACATTTGGTATTAAGAAAAAACAATTATAAACCATGGCTAAGGAGTGTTACTCAATTTTCCTTTATGGAGTCATGGTCATACTAGGGGTTGATCAATACAAGTGATCTTGGTTGTTCTATTTCTATGGTTGGGAGGAACGTGGATTTTCCATTTGTTTTCCAAGATCAATATTTGGATATGTATCTCAGGTATGTCATATGGTCAATGTTATATAGTGGATGTTTTATATTTCTATATATATAAATCATAATCTATTTAATTGGACTGTATAGCCATGATGGAATCGTGGCTTGCCACTGTTCAGAAATACGTGTTAGTGTTGTTTTTGTGAAGCTATATGGTTATATGTGTGTGTGTGTGTGTGTGTTTGGCTATTTTCCAGAATAGACTTATTTCATTGTTTTTTGTTAAATTAATGTTTAAACTCAAACTACTTCAGAAAGAAAGAAGTTAAATATACTCTATCGAAGCTCCTACTATCATGTTGAGTATAGGTAGAAAAGAACAAAAGTCCCATATTACATTTTTTTAATCTATTAACATGGAAAGATATATGCTACAGTATATCTCATAATGATATGACAAAATACAATTATTACAGTCAATAGGTCACGGACAAAAAATAATACAACTCGAATTTCTATAGACCCAAGAACTTCATAGCTAATTTAAACTGAATTTTAAAAGAGTCTACATCAAACTGTTTGTACAGAAGTGAATGCGTGCATGGACTAGTTGAAGGAAACTATGGAACTCAAATACCTTTTATTCATTGGATGCCTCTTTGTGAGGTTGTACTGATATTTTCAACTTGCAAGGGAGTTATACGAAAGTCTTAATATCAATACTAGTTTTCAATTCATCAAAAGAATGAGATAATAAAATAAGTTGAAGGCATAACTTATCTTAGATCCATATTGAACATTGAATTATATTTGTATGCCCTCGTGAAGTATTCAATCCAGGACTTAGGAGGAGGAGTGGGTTCATAACCATCTGATGGGTTCCCTCGCAAGAAATAGGGAACCATCATCAAAATTATATCCATGCGTAAATTTCCACTTGTAATTTAAAGAGAGAAACCAAACATTAGTAAAGTCATGTTTCTTATGCCAATCCTATATATGTTCTCTAAAAAAACTTTAGAATATGAAATATAGAGAAGATTTATTAAAAGAAGGTACAAAATGTAATCAAAGAGACGAAACTTGTAAACTAATAATTTAGTAGAGAGGTAGTGACAACAAGCTTATTCTTACAAAGGCTAAGACAATACAAGATCAACATCAAAATAATCTTTATTACATAAAAATCATAAAAAGAGTTACTTAGAATTAATTACCAAACCCTTTACAGGGGACCAAATGATGGAAGAAATTTTAGCAACATGAAGTTGAGACCTAAATAGAAAGCTAAAAAATAAAATAGAGTTACCATTAGTTCCTGTAATACACAGATGAAATTCTGACAGAGATAATAATTGGAGTAAGAAATTTTAAATCGAGAAATATTTACAGAGACACAAAGGATGTGATTTGGGTATATTTAATTACGGTAAGAACCAATTTAGTTTGTTAAAGTTTATTAATTCAAGAACGTTCTCAAACCCCTGAAAAACCCTTTCATCGTTCATTCAATAGGAAGATGTTGCGAATGAATGTGGGGAATGTACAGTAAGTAATAACGATAAGACCCTTTACTACAATACATTTGAATTTAAGTTCATGTTGCAAGAAAACATCTATGAAATAAATTCCTAAATTATTTAGATGGAAATTTAATTATAGCGGATGATATAGCAAGTGAAGTCCACTTCTGAGATAGTCGTAATTCTTTAATAGAGACAGGTCCTTAATAAATACAGACGAAATTCAAAATACATAGTATTGAGGGAACACATTGTAGAGACAATATTAAAACCCTTGATGGAGACAGAGTTACGATTTTTACTTAGACAAGTTCTAGATTTAAGAGGTTAAATACCCATTGAATACCGAAAGAGAAGCGTTGACTAGTTTTAAAGTGAAACAACGTTTTCAATCTTTCTATAAAAGTAGACAGAGTTCGAATATGAATTAACCACACAATGAATTAAACTGCAAGAATGTAACAATTTCTATAAATGCAACAAGCTTCGAGGGTTACGACCAAGTCTTGGAATAGCAAGAATAACACCACAACTATATTCAAATAATTACTTTCATCCAAGGTCTGTATATTTGCAAAGTATCAAGGCTGACGGTTATGTTGCATAGAGTATCGCTCTTACCAAAACTACCCGTACAAGGACTTGCAGGGTGTAACGATCCATGTTTAAACTTTAAACCAAAAATGATTAAAAAATGAAAGCGTTCTTTATTGCAAACGTTTCACGGGGAATTATGGCCATGATTTTTTTACTGGAGAGAAACCAGAAGGGCACACACATGAGGAACTATAGTTTAAAAAAGGATAAAATGATCTACCTGAGAAGGAGATCCAGTCCCTTATATTGCACATCTAAAAACTTCCGGCAAATTCCCTAAACTCTAGGAAGGGCACATTTCTAAGATGGAGCACCTCATTGTTGTGGGGAAGAAAAATTAGATGAAAACCAATGCCGACATGGATGGAGGTTAGACAATGGGATAGAATATATCAGTATGAGTCTCAAAAACCAAAAGGAGAGTCTCAGTGCATCCATTAAGGAGGGCGCACTTCTTTCATTCCCGATAGCTGGAAAGAAAAACTCAGCAAGGGCACAAAACCTAGATGGTGCGCCCCTCCTTCTTGCCTTGTGTAACTTGCAGTGAGAGGAATGAACCCTGAGAGATTGAATAGCTAAAGGGATAGGCTAACTCTCGAAGGTGGAGTCATTCGAAAATGTGAATCCAAGGTGCATCCATTAAGAAAGGAATCCTCGCTTTTCTGAGCACAACCCAAATAAAAAAAGGAAGCAAAGAAACAGAGAAACTATCAAACAAGGATAGAAAAGGAAGCATATAGGTTTGGAAAATGAAAAGATTCTTGTATTATAGATAGGTTCACCTTTAATAATAAGGGACCAACTTATTTACATAGTATGTGATCTAACACAATGAAATACAACTTACCCTAGTTAACATGTGCGCCCGAGGTTGAATTTCCACTTGGTGGCCCAATTCCTCCCTATTTAGATATGGAAGCATCCCATCTTCCATGAGAAGCTGAGGAAAGAGATGATGCACCAATTCATCTATCATCCACTTTTGTTGAACTGGAGTTTGTCCTTGGCGTGCCACAATGTAGGAGGTGTAAGCTCAGTGCCTTGTAGAATGAGTCCTGGTCTCAAGTAGTGTGTCTTTGGATAAGGGGAGTTGGAAGTCTGGGATATTATCGACTGGGTGTGTAATTGTAAATGGTTCCCCCAAGAGGGCAGGCAAAAAAAACTTTGGATGGTTGACATTGATGACATTGTGTATCCCAAGCTAGAGGGGGGATCCAATCGATATGCATTCTCCCAAATCTTTTCTAGATTGGTATAAGGGCCATATCTAATTGGAAGAAGTTTATGATGCTAGACTTTAAAGCATTTCTTATCCAAATTTAACCAGACTCTATCTCTAGAGTGAAAGGAGATGGAGGTCCTTTGTTTTTCATTCTTTTTCTTTGCACGATATTGAGTTTTTGTTACGGTAGTGTGTTGTTGTCCAAGTTGTTGAAGAAACTGGTGGGTTGAGTGTTGTTCTTGTTGTTGATGCAAAGTACCTTGGGGATACAAAGTGAAGGGAAGCTCGGATGGTGATGCTGGTTGGAATCCTAAACATAATTCAAATGGAGAGAACCTAGTATAAGAGTGTGTGGCCTTGTTGTAGTTATGCTACAAAATATGTAAGTAGTTTTCCCATTGTTTGTTGCACCCAAAATTAGTTAAGAGAGAATGTACTAATACCAGGTTTACTACCTCAGTTTGGCCATCTGTTTGAGGATGGAAGGTGGTAGAGAAGTTTATTTGACACCCCAGTAGTGCCCATATGGTATTCCAAAATGTGCTGAGGAAGCGTGAGTCTCTATCTAAAATGATGTTGCTTGGTAGGCCAAAATGTCGCCATACATGTTGGAAATACAACTCCATTGTTTGTGTTTTTGTAGTAGTCTTTGTGCATGGAATGAAAAGTGCCATTTTTCTAAAACGACATACCACTACCCATATTGCATCATGTTTATTTTGGGTGTTGTGTAGTTCGCTTAAGAAATCCATAGATATTGACTCCCAGGGATGAGAAGGGAGAGGCAATGGCTGGTATAAGCCATCCTTTCTATTGGATGGCTTCGATTGGGAACATAATGCATAAGCTCTGAGGAATTTCTCAACTTTGGGTTGCATAGAAGGCCAATAGAAATTCCATTGTAGATGCTAGAGAGTATTTGTGGTACCAAAGTTGCCACGATAGGTTGATGCATGAGCTTCTTTAATGAGCAAGAGATGATAATTTGAGTGTGGAACACAAAGAAAGTTTAATTTGTATAGCCATCCATATCGGATGGTGTAGTCCAAGACTGTAGTCTGATTAACAATCGTGGGACTATGTAAGGAAACCCAAATATCTTGAATGTCCTGGTTAGTAGCATACTGATCTTTCCATGTATCATAATTAGCACAACACACCTCTAAAATTGGGAGAACTGGAGTTGGTGGACTGTTGAATAAATCAACCATTTTATTAGAAGTTCCCTTCTTATATCGGATTACCAAATTAAATTTTTGAATGTAGGATGCCCATTCAAGATTCCTTTGCTCCTGAATCTTAGACTGTGAATTAATGAAAATCAACGGATAATGTTCTGTATGTAGAATAGTCTCTTTGTCTAGAAAATAATGGCGCCATTTCTTGAGAGCTTGTACCAAGATGTAAAATTCTTTGTCATAGGTACTATAATTTCTCTTATCCTTGGAAAGAGTTTCTGAGTGATAAGAAATGGGGTGGACTCCTTGTTTAAGAACAAGACCAATGACATATTGTGAGGCATCTGACTGAACCTCAAATGGTTGAGAGAGTTATGGAAAATGAAATACTGGAGATGAGAATTGTGCCTCCTTGAGATGAAAAAATTGGTTGGTATCTTTATTAGTCCAAATAAAGGTGGAATTACTATTAGATAGTTGATGCAAAGCACGAGAAATTTGAGAAAAATGCAGAATAAACTTACAATAAAAATTAATACCACCCAAGAATATTTTTAGCTCACTAGCTGAAGAAGTTTGTGGACATTTATTCAAGGCTTGGATGTGGGCCGGATTCAGTTGAATACCTTTTAATTCTACCAAGAAGCTGAGATAAGGAACTGAACTTTGGCCAAAATACAACTTTTTTTCCTTGACTTGTAACTTCTGCTCTCTGAGTATTTGGAGAACTTGTTGGACATCTTGCATGTGGGTGTCCCATGTATTACTAAAGATGAGAATGTCATCTAAGTATATGCCACAATGCAACCAATTTTTTTTCTTGAATATATCATTGATGAGCCTTATGAACATGGTTGGTGCATTATTTAGGCCAAAGGGCATGACTTTCCATTCATAAATATGAAATTTGGTCTTAAAAGTTGTCTTCCACACATTATCTGGATTCATTCAAACCTGATGGTAGCCTGCTGTCAAATCTAATTTAGTGAATCACTTATCTCCTTGGAGGGTGTCAATTAAATCCTCAATCTAGGGTAGGGGGTAACGGTTCTTTATTGTGGCTTTGTTAAGGGCCTGGTAATAAGTGACAAGGCACATTTATGAGGTGTCTCTTTTTGGGATTACAAAGGAGACATAAGCATAGGGATCAAATGATGGTTGAATCTAACCATAGTTGATGAGGTCGGTCAATTGCTTCTCCATTTCCTTTGTTTCTCGTGGGGCCAACTGGTAAGTGGGTGCATTTGGTAAGGAAGAACCCAGGATGAGGTGAATAGAATGGTCTATATGGATAGAGGGGGGAAGGCCCGTAGGAGTATGGAAAACATTGACAAATTCTTGTAGTAGAGGAGTCATTTCTTCGGGAACTGGATGTGTAGTATTGTTTGGTGGTATTGGGCGCAACAAATAGAGAGAGACACACTGATTCATATAGATATGATGGATGTTGTATTTGGTAGAAGTTGGTTTGGGTTTTGTTGTCGTTAGGATATAGGTGTGGCCATATTTTGTAAGTTTATATTGATAGGATTTAGCCATATAAATGGAATTTATTTGGGCTTGGTAGGGTAGTTCGAGAAGTAAGTCAGAACAATCCAATGGTGAGACATCACAAAGGATGGTGTCTTTAAATTGGCCTATGACAAAAGTGACCAAGCATCATTGAGATACCAATAGATGAGTACTTTCCTTTTGAACCCATCCTAGATGATAGGGTTTTGGGTGTGAATTAGTGACCAGATGAAGGCAGTTGAATAGGTATTGAGACACCAAATTTTTCTGGCTGCCATTATCCATGATAAGTAAATCCAACGAATTTTTTATTGGCAATTGTGAGTGAAAAGGGGTTGGGTTGATGAGTTTGGATCTTCCATGGTCATTAAAATCAAAGAGGGATATACTTCGGTGGGGTTTTCAAGAGAAACTTCCTTATTGTCTTCGACTGGTTGAGAAGCAGTAGGCTCAGTGAGTAAGGTTTTGTTGGTTTTCAGAGATTTGAGAACTCGTCAATCAGAAGTGTTGTGGGAGTTAGGCTTGTGGAAGGAACACCAAGGTGAATTGGTATTTGAATTCAAAGAACGAGTAAGTGGGAAGCAGGATGAAGTATTGGAGCTGGGTGTTTGAGAGACAAAGGGATTAGGGCTAGGAATAAACTAAGGAGTACAACCCCTAAGAGATATCTTCCTTTCTATTTCCAATGCTCTGTGAAATTTTTTGTCTAATGTGTGATTTTCAAGTAACTCTACTTACCTACAGAATTGAACTAATAAACCAGAAATAAACTTAAGTATTAATATCTCTTTTGGGTCTACAATGTGGAGCAACAGGCGCATCTTGGAGAAGTAGTCAATATATGCTTGCACTCCTTGTGTAGGGCGTTGGCAGAGCTAGTGCCATATAATCCATAAATATTGTAGGTACCCGGTTGGGTAGAAATGGTTTCTCAAGGCTTCACAAATTTGAGCCCAACTTTTGAATGGCTGAGAGGTAGAGGATCCTAGAGCATCCCCAATCTCTACCACGAACGTGGTTTTCTCTTACTCTGTATCCCACCATGTTTGGGAAAATCCTTCCAATTGCAAGGAAACAATCTGAAGTTTTCTTTATTTAGTGAGGCCTAGGAAAGTGTTGAAATATGTGGAAAGGCTATGGATCCATGAATCCACATCTTCTCCATTGCTTTTCCCAACAAATTTAGGGAGTTGGATTCGAGTATCCAATGAGAGGGGATCCAGATTATGTTGTTGTTGCATTCTCAGTAACTCATTAAGGATAGAGGAGAGGTCTTCTACAATATTCAAGGTATTGGATTATGATTCAACTCACAAGGGATCTCTTTTAGGAGGCATCTTGAGGAAAAATTAAGTATTCAAGAAAAACATGGCTTTGAAACAAAATCTAGGTCAAGTTTTGTTCTGGGAACAGAGTGTGTAATACCCTGGAGAAAAATGGGAGAGAATAAATAGAGGGAGAGATATGTAGGCCAATAGATCTGTGAATCTCCTCTCTTGGTGATGGAGATCATTGTGCCCCTTGGGATAGGAGACATGTGCACCCACTCGTATTGATAGGGAAACCCTAAGAAGGGTGTGATCTCGACTGCACATCATGAAAACATAAAACAAATTGGGCTCATACTCAAGATATGAAGATTATCCTTGGATATTGAAGCTATGATACCAATTGATCTACCTTAGAAGGAGATCTAGTCCCTTATATTCAACATATAAAAACTTATGGAAGTTGCCCCAAACTCTAGGAAGGGTGCATTTCTGAGATGGAGCGCCTCACTATTGTGGGGAAGAAAAAATAGATGAAAACCAATGTCGACATGGACTGAGGCTATCCAAAGGGATATAATATCTCAGTATAACTCCGAGAGACCAAATGGAGAGTGTTAGTGTAGCCATTGAGGAGGATGCACTTCTTTCATTACCGACAATTGAAAATAAAAACCCAGCAAGGGCGCAAAACCCAAATGTTGCACCCCTCCTTCTTGCCTTGTGTAACTTGCAGTAAGAGGAATTCCACCTGAGAGATTGAATAACTGAAGGGATAGGATAAATATTAGAGGTGTAATCATTCAAAAATGTGCATCCAAGGTGAAGCCATTGAGAAAGGTGCACTATCTTTTTTTAGCACAACACAGATAAAAAAAAACAGTAAAAGAATAGAGAAACTATTAAACAACGAGAGAAAAGGAATAAAATAGGTTTGGAAAATGAAAAGATTCTTGTATTATAGATATTTTCACCTTTTATAATAAGGGACCGACTTATTTACATAGTATGTGCTCTAACACAATGAAATACAACTTAGCTTAGGTTAACATGGGCACCCCAGGTTGCCTTTCCCCTTGGTGGCATATAAACACAGTAACCCTATCTCTTTGAACTCAAACTTGATTTAATAAAAACTTAAAGGGATAAACATTACATGTAAAAGAAACTTGTTATTACAGTGGGAGTTATGTTCGTGGAAGAAAACCTGGAAAGAAACTCCTAAAGAGTCGCATAACACAATGTGGTTTTAACCTTAAACCAAAAGAAAAAAAATATCTAACACAAGAAAGGTGATGTAAAAATCCACAGAGAATGCATTTCACTAGAGAAAGCCTCATTACAAATTACAGAGAATGCATATCACTTATTGGTTCTTATGGAGAACCTCACCAACACGTTGTTGCTTCCTTTCTTACCAGGGCTGAAAACTACAAATAAGACCAAAGGGTCAACTACTAGGAGCGTAATGGCACCTTAAGTCTCTCGTTCTTGGGTAAGAGATATTGGTATTCCCCCCCACACCTCTTCCATGTGATTTTGAATAAAGTGGAGAAATCACATTGGGTGGTTTCCTGTAGTGTCAGGTCGCACGGTACTGGGTAGGTATTACTCCATTAATGGACCTCCCATAACTTAAATGTCGATCGGCCTTAGTTATTGAGGTTTAGGTGTGGCTTGGAATCCACCTCACTACAAATTCAAGAACCACTTTATTATTGTTTTGTATGTGTATAATCCTAGTTCGGTGGACAAAGTTATCATATGCGTAGGGTTTTAACTTTGTTGCTAACGGTTTCATTGTATGTATTGTGTTATAATATAGTTTTTCTCCACTAGTATAGTGTTGGAATTACATGGGTATGTTTTTAACCCTAGCTCGCATACTATGGAATTTGACATTCATGTCTCCTCGCTTAAAAAAATTCAAATAATGGTATTTCTTTAATACTTGAGAATCATAATATAAATTATAATAATATAGGTATGAGCCAATCCACAAAAACACTATGGATTAGTTTAGTAGAGTATACAAATAAGTTATATGTTGGTTTTAAGTCTCCTTCATATTTTTAGGATGGATATTCCAGTGGAGTAAAAAACTTATATGTGTGCAAGAGTGGAATATAATTTATAAGGAAATATCTTCATGTTTCATGAATAGTTTTGTTGTTATAGACTTTAGTTCCCCATCAATTTTTTTTTATTTAGCAAAATTTAGGGTACATTACATATGGTATGAGATGTGTTGGTTACAACGCTTCGACCTCACAATAGCAGCATAAAAAAAAATTTATTGAAGGAAAAATCTAACAGACATATTTATTGTTACAAACAGAAAAAAAATGTCTGTTGTGAAAATATCAGCACATAATGATGAAGGAGAAATACCCTAAGGGGAACCAAAATCAAGAGCTTCCTAGAGACCTAGAACATCACAGTGAGGGAATTTCAAACACCCAAGTTTTGGAAACGATGAGGAACCTTATCATGGAATTACAAATGTTTAAGGAAGATAATGAAAAGTTGAAGAAATCTCAAGAAGATCTATTGGAAATAAATGAAATGTTTCTATGCAATTTAGTAACAAATAAGAGTCCAAAAAACAATGACAGGGAAGAAGAGGTCAACAAAAGTTTCTCCAAGAATTCTAGTCACGAAACATAAAAAAAAAGGACAATTCTTCTGAAGACACATGCATGACAAAAAACAAGGCATCTAGAGGAAGGAAGAGAAAACAATGGGATCACTTGGCAGGTGAATTCAAAAAAATAAAACCCTCCATCTTCGATGGAGAATCAAAGACTGGTGAGGAAGTTGAAGCATGGTTGTTAGGAATAAAAAAATACTTCGAGATTTATAATTATTCTAGTAATATGAAAGTTAGAATGACCATTTATAATTTAAAGGGAAAAGCGAGTATCTAGTGGCAAGACTTGAAACTAGCGAAGGGATTGAAAGAAAAATGAATGGAATGGTCAGAATTCAAAAGGTATTTCAAAAATCAGTACTTATCATAAAGTTATTACAAAAGAAAGACTAAGGAATTTTATAAACTATGACTAGGAAAAATGGCTATGGACGATCTAATTAATAAATTCCTAGATATGTTTAGGTTTGTGCCTTACATAAAAGAAGATAAGGTACATACACAAAGGTTCTTAATCTGTCTACCACAATATTATAAGGACATAATTGAATTTGATAATCGTAAGTCTTTAAATAAGGTGTTTAGGAAGGCTCGAATGTGGTATGAACAATATAAATAGATATCTGAAACTCCTAAGGCATGGAAAGATAAGAAATGAGATAAAATGAATCAGCGTAAGAAAGGTTTCCAACCAAACACTTTCCATAACATGGAAAAAGGATTTCAAAGGAAGGACTATCACACAAATGCACAACACACTAAAGGGGGAAATGACACAGTTAATTTGGAATTTAAGAAGGTAAGGGACAATCTGAGAGAACCATTGAAATGTTGGGAGTATGGAGAACACCACCTATGGAGAAATTGTCCATGCTTAAACCCATTAGTAAAAACTGTAGTCCATAATATTCAAGAGGCTTCAATAGTGGGAGACATTAACAGAAGCATGCATAGAATCAATGAAGTTTTGGATGGAAGGCATGCAAATCATCAATCCATTATTATGGAAGTTGAAGGTAAAATTTATAATAACGATGTTTCCATAATGATTGACCCAGGATCTAGTTTGAGTTATATTACTCCATCTTTAGTAGAATCAAACAAGTTAAAAAAGGTAAAAAATGTTAAATCCTAGTAAGTACAACTAGCAATCGGGACAAGAAGAAAGGTAACCGAATTTATTTATGATTGTAAACTTAGTATAAATGGTCATAATACAAATTTAAATCTCAACATATTACCTTTAGGTTCCTATCATATAATTATTGGAATGGACTGCTTAGAAAAACATAAAGTGATTTTAAATTGTTATGAAAAGTTATTTTTGTACAACCATGAAAATAATACAGCCAAAACAATATAAGAAATGAGAAAACGAGTTTTTGTTAGAAAAATATCATCAATGCAATTTAAGAAATGTATTAATAAGGGTTGAAAAGTATATGTTATTCAAGTAACTAATATCTTAGAGAAAGAAAACAAACCAAGTTTGGAAAACTTTGCAGTTCTACATGGATTCATAGATGTATTCGTAGGAGAAATATCAGAACTACCTCCAAGGAGAGAGATAGATTTATCTATCAATATACTCCCTGGATTTTCCCAAGTATCCAAGGCACCTTATAGAATGAGTGTACCCAAAATAACATAAATGAAAATTCAGTTACAGGAACTGTTAGATAAAGAGTATATCAGACCAAGTGTTTCACCTTGGGGAGCACCATCTTTGTTTGTTAAAAAGAAAGATGGAACGTTGAGACTATCTATTGATTATAATCAACTCAATAAAATGATGATTAAAAATAAATACCCTTTACCTATAATCAACGATCTCTTTGACTAGGTTGGAGGAGAAAAAATGTTCTCTAAGCTAGATTTGAGGTTTGATTATCACCAAGTCAGGATAAAGGATGAAGAGGTAAACAAAACAATATTTAGAAGACATTATGGACACTATGAATTTGTAGTGATTCCGTTTGGACTTACTAATGCACCAACAAATTTTATGTGCTTGATGAATAGTATATTCAACGAGTATATTGATAAATTTGTTTTGATTTTAATCGATGATATTTTAATTTATTCAAAAATTGAAGAACATGAAAAAAATTTGAAAATAGTATTACAAACTTTAAGAGAACATAAGTTGTATGCTAAATTTGATAAATGCAATTTCTACCAAAGAAAGATACAATATTTAAGGAATGTAATATGAGAAGATGGTATTGCAGTAGACCCGAAAAAGATTAAATCCATTATGGAATGGCATATTCCTAAAGATGTAGTAGACATAAGGTCATTTATGCGAATTACCGGTTATTACCAAAGGTTTGTCGAAGGATTTTCCAGAATTTCCTATCTGATTACATCACTACAGAAAAAGGGGATAAAATTTAATTAGTCTCAAAAATGCCAAGACACTTTTGATAAACTAAAAATACTATTAACTACAACACCTATCCTAAAGGTAGCATATCATGATAAAGACTTTATAGTTTGTGTCCATATGAAAGTAAAGAGTGATTAGGAGGATTTCTAACACAACATGGAGACGTCATCTATTATGAATCATGCAAATTGTAAGAACATGAATGAAACTATGTAACTCACGATCTAGAATTAGTAGTTGTGATTCATGCATTAAAAAGGTGGTGTAATAATTTAATGGGAAGAAACTTTATGTTACTAATCGATAATAATGGTTTAAAACATTTGTTCAGTCAACATGATCTCAATGCAAGAAAAGTGATATGGTTGGCCTTTTCAAGTGAATTTGATTTTGAAGTACGACATGTCAAGGGTAAAGAAAATAAAGTCATAGATGCACTAATTCGAAGGAATCATGTGATTTATGAAGTAATTATCAGCAAGGTAGAAAATTGTATTGAGAATAGGATAAAATCTGCAAGTTAAAATGATGAAAATTACATCAAAACAACAGAACAATTGCAAGGAAATGCATAAAATCTGCACAAAACAAATCCCGGTATAGATTAAAGTGGATTGTTAAGGTTCAAAGACACATTATATGTACCTAACTCTACTGAATTAAAGATGATAATTCTTGATAAGGATCACAAAAAGCCATATTTTGGTCATTTAGGATACCAGAAAATGATAACAACCTTAAGGAAAAAAATTTATTGGCCTAACATGAAAAATAAAATAGTTGAATACTTGTCTAAATGTTTAGATTGTCAACATGTAAAGGTTGAGCATCAACATCCAGCAGGTTTGTTACAACCTGTGCCTATACCCAAATGGAAATGGAATTTTTTTTCGATAGACTACATCAAATGTTTTCCAAAGACTCAAATAAAAAATGACTCAATTATGGTAGTGATTGATAAACTAAGTAAACATGCACATTTATACCTATGAAATCTACTTACAAAGTGATTAATATCGCTAAAATTTTTATGAAAGAAATTTTTAGATTGCATGGGATTTCTAAAATGGTGATTTAAGATAGAGATGTAAAATTTACATCCAATTTTTGGAAACAATTGTTTGCATATTTGGGTGTTAATTTGAATTTCAACACAAGTTACCATCCAAAAATGGATTGGAAAACAGAATGAACAAACTAAATTATCGAAGACATGTTACGAATGTATGTAAGAACAAAACCAACTAAGTGGGAAGAGTATCTGCACTTAGTTGAGTTCGCATGCAATAATGAGTATCAAGCATCATATAAGATGAGTCCCTTTTAAGTGTTATACGGAAGGAAATGCACAATCTCGGTCAATTGGGATAATCTGATTGACCTGATTATGGTTGGAATAGAAATGCTCCAAAAAATGGAGAAAATGGTAAAAAGGGTACAATAAAACTTGAAAGAGGCACAGGATCGACAAAAAATATATGAATATATAAAAAGGAGACATCAAGAATTCAAAATTGGGGAACATGTATATCTAAAAGTAAAAGAAAGAAGAAGATCCCTAAAGCTAGGAATTTTTTCCAAGTTGGCGCCAATATTTCTTGTCCCTTTAGAAATCTTAACTTGAATTAGACCAGTGGTGTATCAACTGGAACTTCCTACAAATTTAAAAGTTCATAGTGTTTTTCATGTTTCATTATTGAAAATATATCTTCATGATCCTACTCACATCATTGATTAGAACATGGAGCAGGTGGAACTAGAAGGCGTGTTCCATGAGGAACCTCTATGCTTTCTGTACAAGAAAGAAACAATACTTCATAACAAATCCATCGTCGAGGTAAAGGTGTAATGGAAGAACTTTAGTCCTGAGGAGGCCACTTGGGAATTGGAAGAAGATATGCATAAATCTTATCCAATCCTATTTCAAGAGATGACTGAACACTCAGGACATTGTTATACTTAAGGGGGAGAGGATGTGATATCCTCAAATTATTAGAAAATAAATATTTCGAGGCTGAATTTAAAAATAAATTTTCACTTATGGAAATTCAAATTTAGAATTATGGAATATGCAATTATTATTTTAATGAATATTGGGCAAATGTTTGACTTGACCAAATTTTTGACTTGCCCAATTGTGCTCTTTATATGGACACATGTATGAGACAAACTTTTTAATAAATTAAATGATGGAAGAAAAATGGAACAACTAGGTTAAAAATACTTGACTATGACTCCATGAGTGGGTAACAGTTTTGAGTTAACTCGGAGATGATTTTTACAAGTGTTAGAAGTTATGTTTTGTCCCTAGAAGCCCCTAAAAATTATGGATTTGTAAATTTGTGAATTTCCCAAGGATGGAAAGGAATGTAAAGTGATAGGAATAAGATAAATACAACATATGTGGGAGGTAGGACGTTGTTGAGTGTGTTGGGGAAAGAGAATTGTTTTTCCGTTAGGAGAACATCTCGTGTTGGAAAAAACATTTTCTGAATTTTTGAAGGTGACAATGGCAAAGGACTGTTAATCAAAATAAGTGATCATGGTTGTTTTTTTTCTACAGTTGGTAGGAACGTGGATGTTCCATTTGTTTCCCAACATCAATATTTAGATATCTATCTCAACTATGTATTTCCTTTTTGGTGTTAAATGGTTTATGTTATAGAGTGGATGTTTTATATATATATATATATATAAATCAGAATCTATTTAATCAGACTGTATAGCCATGATGGATTCATGGCTTGCAACTATTTAGAAATACTTGTTAGCATTATTTTTCTGAAGTTCTATGGTTTAATATATATATATATATATATATATATATATATAGAGAGAGAGAGAGAGAGAGAGAGAGAGATGTGTTTATTGGCCATAATAGACTTATTTCATTCCTTCTTGTTCAATTACTATTTTAAATCAAACTACTTCATAAAGAAACAAGTTAAATAGATTGTATAGAAGTTCCTACTATCATGTTGAGTATAGGTAGAAAAGAATAAAAGTACCATAACACATTCTTTTTATCTATTAACAAAGAAATATTTTTTTTATAGTAGATATGAGAATGATATGAAAAAATACAATTGCTATAGTTAATAGGTCGCTAACAAAAAATAATATAACTGGGATTTCCATAGACCCAAGAAATCCATAGCTAGTTTAAACATAATTTTAAAAGAGTCTACATCAAACTGTCTATAAACAATTGAATGCACGCATGGACTGGTGGAAGGAAACCATGGAATCTGAATACCTTTTAGTGTCTAGATGCCTCTTCGCCAAGTTGTACTAACATTTTCAACCTGCAAGGGAGTTATACGAAGGTGTTAATATCAATACTAGTTTTCAATTCATTAAGGGAATGAGATAAAAAGTAAGTTGAAGGAATAACTTATCTTGGATCTAGATTGAACATCGGATTATCTTTGTATTCCCTTGCGAAGTAATCAATCGAGGACTTAGGATGAGGAGTGGGTTTGTAACCATTTGATGGGTTCCCTTGCAATAAATAGGGACCCATCAAAAAAATTATATCCATGCATAAATTTTCACTTGTGATTTAAAGAGAGAAACCAAACATTAATAAAGTTGTATTTATTTTGTCAATCCTATATATGTTCTCTAAAAAAAATTTAGAATATGAAAGACAAAAAATAGTTATAAACAAAAGGTACAAAATGTAATGAAAGAGAAGAAACTTGTAAACGAATAATTCAAGAGAGAGGTAATGACATCAAGCTTATTCTTACAAAGGCTAAAACGATACAACATCATCATGGAAATAATATTTATTATAGATTAATCATCAAAAGAATTACTTAGAAGTAACTACCAAACTCTTTACAAGGGACCAAATGACAATGAATTTTACTGAGATGAAGTTGAGAACTAAATATAGAGTTAACAAATAAAACATAGAAACCATTAGTTCATGCAATACACATATGAAATTCTGGCAGAGATAATAATTGTAGTTAGAAATTTTAAATAGAGAAGTATTTATATAGATGAAAAGGATACGATCTTGGTACATTTAATTATGGTAAGAACCTATTTAGTTTGATAAAGTTTATTAATGCAAGAACGTGCTCAAACCCATGAAAAACCCTTTTGTCATGAATTCCATAGGAAGATGTTGTGAACGAATGTGGGGAATGTACAATAAGTAATAACGATAAGACCCTTTACTATAGTACATTCAAATTTAAGTTATTGTTTCAAGAAAATGTCTATGCAAGAAATTCCTAAATTATTCAGAAAAAAAATTAATTATAGAGGAAGAAATAACAAGTGAAGACCATTGCTGAGATATCCATAATTCTTGAAGAAAGACAAACCATCAATAGATAAAGACAAAATTCAAAAGATGAAGTATCTAAGGAAGACATTATGAAGAAAGACAAACCATCAATAGATAAAGACAAAATTCAAAAGATGAAGTATCTAAGGAAGACATGGAGAGACAATATTAAACCCTTGACGGACACAGGGTTACAATTTTTACTTAGATAGGTT
>SNQJ01S0004048.1:100911-122664 GCA_010110895.2 Picea sitchensis | reverse complement strand
AATGTGCTAAATTAATGGTTGTTCCAATGCATGTGGTTCGTCAACTAGCAACAACCATTTTATAAAAGTGGTTGATATAATCCAATAGGCACCATTAGTTTGGAAAGGTTGAAAATGACCTCTACTTATATCAATCACTTTTATAAAGTGGTTGTTGCTAGTTAGACTTATATCAATACTTTTACATACATAGGTGTATGGTTATGTGATTGTGTGAGTAATATAATTATTGCTCTTAATACTAGCACAGCCGCTAACTCGCGGCTCTTAAACACGGCCACGATTGGCGATCGCTGGTAATGCTAGCACAGAAACGTGGCCACCAAATGTTAGCCATCAGAAACTCTGTGAGAATACTTTAATATATTTTAATAAGGTAGATGTGGCAATAAGTTAGTGAACACAGTAATTTTTAAACACGATTAGGTAAATGTAAAAAAGTAAACATATAAACGGATGTCTTTATAACAGCTAGGAAGTTAATGGATGAAATTAGAGCCATTTATTTATTGTGACGACTAAGAATATTCTAGGCATATTTAATCTCGTCCATAGAAAACATATTAAGAACTAAAAACCTATTAAATGTGCCCATTGTCAATAGGTGTACGCCTTTGGCGTAATTACAGTATGAAGATTTTTTCAGGGTATATTTGCCTGAAATTCAAGGAGAAATTGTTGGATTCGTAGATTTAAGTGATTATTTCTGTAAAATCTGAATGCCCTGTAAGCTTTTCAGCATTTTTGCATTCAAAAATGAATTCTGAACAACAAAAAAACAGTGATTCGTAAAAATTGATATAGCCGGATTCCAAAAAAAAAGTCATTTTGTAGAATAACTAGCCAATACCTTTCTAACGCATAATTATGTAATTATGTTAAAATCTAGGAATACTAAGGGTTCTCTGTTTCTGACGCATGAAATAATTATGGTAAAATCTAGGAATATTGAGTGTTCTGTTTGTCAGTCTAGAAGATCACCCAACTTGTTTTGTTCGCAGATTCGCGTGAGATCTCCAAGGCCTTTAACCACTTTCTTCTTTCAGTATAGTCAGCGTCGGCGTCCGTTTTTCTGTTAGGTACGCAGTCTCAGCTCCAAGCTAGTTGGTTTTTCGTTGTGTTTGTACTTGCCCATGATTATATTGAAGATCCAATCAATAACAAGATGATCATAATATGGTAATGGGCAGTGGAATATGAAAATATGGGGTGAGTAATTTACTGCATGTTTAATATATTTGGGCATATATATCAAGTTGATCTCATGCTGTATATACTGCTTGCGGTGTATATACTGCTTGCAAGCTGTATATTCCTCTCCGAAAATGAAATGAAAGCTGCATGTTGCTTATGAAATCAGATTATGATCTGATGATGATAATAATATAAAGGAATATGAGAATATGGAAGCTGCCTGTTGCTTATGAAATCAGATTATGATCTGATGATGATAATAATATAAAGGAATATGAGAATATGGAAGCTGCCTGTTGCTTATGAAATCAGATTATGATCTGATGATGATAATAATATAAAGGAATATGAGAATATGGAAGCTGCCTGTTGCTTGCGAGATCAGATTATGGTCTGGCTATAATAATATAAAGATTGGCGCTATCCGCTTACTCTCATGAAAGTTCCTCATGTTTGTTCAGGATCTTCGTATTCGTTTTCCGTTAACTCCAAACTGTGGCCTTCTTGATCTTATAAGACCCCGCCCTTCGAATCCGAGAGCAGCGGCACATTTCTACTCCTCTATCTGTTCTATTATAACATGGGACGGTTTCAAACAAACTCCTCGAATGAGTCTATCCCTCCTGAGCTATGACTTCGACGTATTTCTTTAATAGAATGTCGAACAATATAAGAAGTTGATGGGTCAAAAAGTTGTAATGGGTAACCTCAGAATGTGTTCAAGTAGGAATGTACACACATTTTAGGAATTGAATGCCCCTTTTAAAATAGCCTTAGGACTTTTTAAATTGACTTACCATGTAGAGTTGTCAAGTAGTCTTCTAAAGTGTATACTTCTTATATAAAATTATATTTATGAACTTCATTGAATATAAATATGAGTAAAAATGATAAGTATGATATATATAGTTGATTGCAAATTTTATGTAAATATATAATTATTTGATATGTACAATTGTTACAATCCAATAATCTCATGTTGCCTTTATATGAATCATTCCATTCCATAGCTAATGCAATATTTTCGGTTCTTTGATATTTAAGGATACTTTTTGTTGTATCTCATTTTATATATTTTTATTAAAAAATATTTAATTAATTTTTATTTTTTTTGTAAGTAAGATTTTATAAAAAGTTTTTCAAAAGAAAAAATTACAGTATTAATTATTTAATTTAGATTGTAATAACTAAATTGTTCCGAGGGGAAATCGATTCAGCCAACCTAATAGGTCGAGAACCAAATTCTTAAGCTACTAGTCATATTACAGCGTTTAACTACAAAAATTACATCGCCCCCTAGGGGAAACTGAATTAACCTTTCGTCTAACAATGACATAAGTTAAAACAGACAAAATATAACTATAGACCACAGGTGGAAAAATCAAAGCTAAACACCCAGTTGACCATGCAGAGAGACACATGTACAGTTTAGGTTGTAGGCTTGTAGTGTGGCCATGCGTCCAGGGAAGTGGCGTTCAACGTTGGAGCCACGACTGGAGCTACTTCCTCCTCGACCAATGATGCTTCTTCCTCTGAAATCCCGTGCGCAGCTGGTGCAAAAATCGACTGTTCATTCTTTGTTGCATTTGGTTCTCCATCTGTGGGGTGGCATGCTCCCTGTAATGATGAGAGCATTTGCAGGAACTATGTTCCCTTCTCGTCGAAGATCTCCAACCAAAAATGCAGGCCATCCAAATCATGTCGTAATTCAAAGACTAGGCCTTGAAAAATTGCAAGGCCTTCTTGCAATTTTGAGAATGATGCATAGTCAGCGCAGGAGTGAGGTAGCTCTTGTTGTTGTCCATGGTTGGCGCCAAATCCTTCACTCTAAGTTTGGGTGCAGTGAGGTTGGGTTGGGGGCGAATGGATTGGCGAGTTCATAAGCGAATTGGGGGGAACGATTGGATCTGGCTGCGAGGTGAAGGCCAAGTTTGAGATTGGCCCTGGGTTGAAACCTAAAGAGTTTCCCGAGAGATCAAACCATTCAATCTTGCATGCATATGGTGAGGAGAGGGGAGAAATATTGTTGAGGCTATGGCCAGGCTGCGTCGAAGACGATGGCGAGGAGGGTGATGAGGGTGATGAACTATGCGAGGGTGCAGGCGAGGGACGAAGTCCCAAGCACAGTGGACTGGGTTGCCAAGACGATCTGCATTTGGACTTCCTCCTTTGTCTCAGCATGACTGAGGCATGGTGAAGGCAATTAAGCATAGGAAGGAAGATGAGGTAGTCAAGGAGAAGCATGGGGGAGCATAGTTCGTTGGAGGACTCGACCGAGAATTAATGAAGTTGTGAGCACACCTGGTGAGGTTTATGGTACAAATAGTATTGGTAGAGGAAGACGCACACGAGAAGATTAAATTTTGTTCCATTGAACTGATCCATTGAGAGGATGAATATCCAGAGAAGGGCGCACTAGGAGTAGTGGCGCCCTCTTTATATCAAAGTTGTTTTAAATGCATGGTAGTGGAGGGAGATGATGGAACACGCCTGTCACGTGGTTGGGGCCATGGTGGTCGTCGCCTATACATTTCGTTTGACACCTGGGTGGGAATAACACCCCATCCAGGGAGTTGTAGATGGCTACAACCTTTTCCTTGCATCTTTGGAGGAGGGGACACATCTGGTGGGTGGAGGCTTGGAAAAGAAGGTTCAATCCCTCGAGGTATGTTCCAATATTGGCAATATCATTAGCAATATTATTCTCCTTTCGTCTCACATGCAAGGGGATGAAGGCTTAGTTGGGTCGGATAAGCGTTGCAATTGTCCTCAGTTCATGAGATAGTCGCCAACAGGGCAAGATTTTCTCTGGATCAACATTGTTCAGGATTTTCCAAAAGAGATTGAGTATTACTTGTGAATCCCCTTCCACTATAAGTTTATTGAAGTTATGTTCTATAGCCAATTGTAAACCTCTTGTGATCCTCCATAGTTCTGCAACATTGTTTTTTGGTGTGGCATAAGCTTCCCAAAGTGATGAGTAGAATATTCCCCTGGTGGTTTCGAAAGACCGCTCCAAATCCTGCTGCACCCGGATTCCCCTTGGAGGCTCCGTAAAAATTCAATTTGATAAAACCATCAGGAGGAGAGGACCAATGAGAGGGTTTGTCCCCGAAGGAGTGATTCTGAGGAGTAGAGGGTAAACTCTGTTTTGTGGTGATTTTCCAATTTTTTAAGATGCTTTGTTCTTGAATTGGACATGTTAGGTCCATTTCACTCCAGTGCTACAAGATGATTGTTTCCATTATGTTGATACAACTTTTGGTCCAGCAGTGTTTCCAGTTGTGCTAGGTGTTCCTGAAGATCCTTCGATTCCTTTCCTTCCATATTTTCCATAGGATAAAGCCAGGAAGTAATTTCCATATGCGGTTTGATATGGGAGATTGCAAATCCACATCTCTCCACTCTTCGATGGTTGTGCTTATGTTGTCCCGCTTACGATCTGAAGTGTGCATGATAGAGGTGCATTGGTCCCAAACTTGGGTGTTGAAGGGGCAAATGTTTAGGAGATGATTCATTGTTTCTACATCTTGCATGCACAGTGGGCATATGGAAGGCCCTGTAAACCCCCTTTTGGTAAGATTGTCCCAAGTGAGAATGCTTGCATGCGCCACCAACCAAAGGAAGATACTGATTTTTGGTAGTGCTTCAGTGACCAGATTTTGTTCCAAACTTTCCTGGGGGGGAAATATTGAAATTGGCCTTGACGAAATATGATTCTTGGATATTGAAAGTTCCCCTTGAGGAGTGTCCCCATCATAAAATGTCCACATGCGCTTTGATGTGAAGGTCCTCTCCTGTGGATTTCCAACATCTCCAAGTGGCATCAGCAGGGTTGTCCTTCTAGTAATCTGCCACCTTTTTCAGTCCCTCTTGGGTAACCAGGGTGGAGAAGGTGTCATCCCAGGCCTCTTGCGCCAGAATAGGTAACTGTTTCCATGAGTCAGTCCAGAAGAGGGATGTTTGACCATTATGGATTTCCCAGAAGGGGTGATTGACCACTAAGTTTTGATTCTTCTTGGAAGTCGTCCAGATCAGGGAGCCTAGGGTGTCTCTATTTCATCTGATGAGGTTTCTTTTCGCTGTGTTGGGAGTGTATTTTCTTCTACAAATATTGCCCCAGAGATCATGAGGTCTCTTCAACGATCTCCACTAGATCTTAGCGCTCAAGAATTTGTTCATGGTTGATGGGTCTCTTATTCCTAGACCCCCTTGAGTGTTAGGTCTGTAAAGCTTTTCCCAGCTGATCAACGCCAATTTTTTCCCTTTTTTGATCCCTTTCCAAATAAATTTCCTTTGCAGGATTCTAATAGAGCTAAGGATGAAGTTAGGGGTAACGAGGTCTAAGAAGGTATATACTGGCAAGGCTTGCAGCACAGACTTGAGAAGGATGAGGTGGCCGGGAAGACTGAGAGCACGAAAGGTCCAAGAGGAGAGTATTTTCGAAAAGGAGGTGATGAGGCTTTCCCAGGAGCTATTTCTGAGGGCTTTGTCGAGGAGGGGGATACCTACGTATTTGGATGGAAGGGAGCTTCGAGTGAAACCCAATATTTTTGTGATGTGTAGTTGAATCAACAATGGGGTGTTGAAGAAGAAGATCTGGGACTTGTCCTTATTAATGTCCATTCTTGAATCCTCACATAAGGTTTGAACGATGGAGAGGATTGTATGGGCCTCATGGAATATAGGGGAGCCCATCATCAGAGTATCATCGAAAAATTGGCTGTGAGAGATCGACAGATTGATGTCGTGCAAGGGTAGTCCTTCTAGTGTCTTGTTTTCTATAGAAGCTTGGATTGATCGGCTAAGACCTCCTCCCATGATAATGAAGAGTAACGAGGACAAAGGATCTCCTTGTCTGATTCCTCTGGTGGGTGAGAAAGGGTGAGAAGGGAATACATTGATCAGGATTGAAAAGAAAGCAGAGGAGGTGAGATTCAATATCCAGTCTACACAGGAGGGGTCAAAAATAAATTCTAGGAGCATTGAGCGCATATAGCCCCAACATAAGTTGTCAAAATCTTTAGAAAGTTCCAGTTTTAAGAGCATACCTGAAGTGTGGGTCTTCTGTAGAGTGTGGATCACTTCATGCGCTAATATGATAATGTCCAAGATTTTTCTTCCTTCCACGTACCCTAATTTCTCTGGTGAAATGATGAAGGGGAGGATAGGCTTGAGTCTCCTTGCCATCACCTTGGTTAAGAGCTTGCAGATGACATTGGAGAGAGCGATTGGTCAGAATTGTTTGGGGTGATTTACTAGCTCTTCTTTGGGCATCAGGGTGAGGAAAGTAGCGTTAGGGAATGGGAGGACTTTACTTGAGCCTATGGAGTCTTCGATGATCTCCCATACCTCCTCTCTGATCATTTTCCAACAATGATGAAAAAAGTTTGAAGTGAAACCATCCGGTCCCAGAGCTTTTCCCTTAGGGGTGTCTTGGACTGCCTGATCTACTTCCTCGAGCATGATGGGTCGTAGCAAAGATGCATTATGTTCCTCCGTGATTTTAAAGGGTATGTGTTGCATAACCTAGGATATGGCTTGTGATCTGTCCCCCTGGGGTTCTGTCAAGAGACTTTGATAATAGGTGACGGGCTCCGCTTCCAGATCCTCATGGGAGTGGAGGGTTTTCCCATTTTCTGTGAGCAACTGAGTAATGTGATTGGCATGTCTTCTTTGAATTGTAAACCTATGGAAGAACTTGGTGTTTCTGTCATCCTCATTTATCCATTGGATGTGGGACTTTTGTCTCCACAATATCTCTTCTTGGGATTTTCTTTCCTATAGATTTTGGCTTATTGTAGCTTCCTGTGTTTTGATATCCTCAGAGATGCCCTAATCACGGATTTGGTTTTGTATGATGCCCATTTGGTCTGTTAGTTTCTTTTGGGCCTCAAAGATATTGTTGAAGGTGTGTTTGTTCCAAGTCTTGATCTTATGCTTGAAGTTTTTGATTTTTTGCTGGAATGTGTACATATTGGATCTGTGTGGAACAAATGCCTCCCTCCACCAAGTGTGGGCATTTTGTTGGAAGTCCGGATGATTGATCCAAAACCATTCCATCCTGAAGGGTTTTCGTCCTAGAGTGGCAGGAATGTCCATCCAAAGTTGGATGGGCCAATGGTCTAACCCATGGACATCGAGGATGCACGCCTACAGTGATGTGCCTTCCATCATGAGAGAATCAGAGAGAAGGAAGCGGTCCATCCTGCAAGCTATCTGATGAGAGCCAGCTCTTCGATTTCTCTAGGTGAAGATGCCATTTGGAGTGTGTGTGTCAATGAGGCCTAAATTGTCGATTAGGCTCTGAAATTCCCTGGACTCCACCTTGAGATGATGTGTTCCTCCTCTCTTCTCATCCAAATTGCAAATCATGTTGAAGTCCCCTCCCATAATCCATCTGTTCCCCGCAGTTAGGATGGCCAGGCTCTCCAGACTCCTTAAGAAGGCGTGTTTGTCCCTTCATGTAGTCGGTCCATAGATGTTTGTTAGTTAGCCAGGTTTGTTAGAGCCGATGAGTTGGTAAGCGGAAGAGATGGACCATTTGGTTGTGAAGAAATTGTCCAGGGTGATTGAGCTTGGGTTCCAAAGAAGTTCCAATCCCCATGTTTCACCCGTAACATCTGTGTAGATACCTTTCCCTTTCTTCCAGCAGTTACAAAGAAGCTTGTACATTTCTTCAGTGGCACATTTTGTTTCTTGGAGCATCATTATATCTGGTTATTCTGCTATGATAATCTTCCATAGTAACTTTTACTTACTATGATTGTTGAGTCCCCTTATATTCCACGATATGATCTTCATGATGAGGATGGGGAGGGGAGGGAGCGGGGAAGCTGTCAGATATGAGATGGATCTGACCTATTTTGACTATAAAATGGCCTATCTCTTGGATGAGCTTGCTAGTTAATTTTCTTCCTCTTTTCTTTTCATCTTTCTGATATTTGTGTTGTTCTTTCGACATTTTTCCTTGTATTCCCAAACCCATGCTAGATCTAGCAGTGGAGCCTGCTGTGGAGTTGAGGAAGATCTTGTGGAATTTTCTCAACTGTTCTGGAGGAATGGTATAGAGTTTCTGGTGCCGATAAGCGTGTTCTAGATGCTCCAGGTCAACTCCTACCAGATCTTTCTCATCTAGATCCATTTCTGCGTCCCCATCTTCTATCTCTAAGGGTTCTATGGTTGTGGTGCTGGAGTTGGGTGGAAGAGTTGTTTGGGGATGACTTGGGGTGTCCACTGCTTTCCCTTTCTCTAGACTCTGATGTGTTTTCTCTGTGGGAGGGACCTATGAGGCATCCATGCTCTCTGGACGTTGTTGAAAAATATCAAATTGGTTGTTGGAGGTCGGCTCCTTGTTGACCAGGGTTGTTGGTCTTCTTCCTCCTTGTCTATGCTTGCTTGGTACCTGAATGAAGCCATCTTTGTTTTCCCTTTCTTCTGGGTTTCTACCTTTGCTTGTAATATTGAGGGGGCAGTCCCTGAAGAGGTGCTCATGCTCATGACATTTTCTACATCTAAACGGGATGTGCTCATAGTCAATGGTTTGCAGCCAATCCTCATCATGATATTCCAAAGCAATGCATCTAGGTAGCGTCTTTGAAATATTCAAATAAACACAAATGCACATGTAGTAGGTGTATCTTCATTGCTCCGTTTCCTCTGAGGATTTAACATATACTCCAATTGTGTTTCCAATGCCAGCCAACACCTCTTCCATTTATAACTCCTGAGGCAGGGAATAAAGCCTTATCCACACTGGGGCATGTGTGAAGTCCTCTGTTTCAGGGATGAATTTTTCCATCCAAGATCTCAAGAAGAGACCCACCAAGTTGAAGAAATAAGGCCCTCCATCAAAAATGTGATTTTTGTCATCTAAGTTATGCAAGATTATGGTGAAGAATCCTTTGGAATCTAGTTGGAGATCATAATGGTCTTTGGGCTTCTACCATTGGTGTATCCATTTTACCAGTTCATGTTCAGAGGGTCAGAGCCCTAAAAATTTCCCCACTAGGGCGTAGTCTCTCATGTATTGCTTATGTTCCTCAATCGTGGGTGTGTTTATGATGTACTTCGAGGCTTACGGCTTATGAGGAATACATTTTCCAGGTATCCATGGATGTGCCACGCTTGTTGGTGTTGGTGTTTTCCATGAGTTAGTGTCCATTTCTTTGTCCTTGAATGTTCCCTTAAAGAGTAGCAGAGAGTGAAGATCTGGCGGAGGCTCAAATGTTGGGCGCCTGGAACCTCCTTCGTTGTTTCCATGCGTCGTCGCTTCACTATAGGAGGAGCCTCGCGGCCCCCCTTCATTGGGAATCATTGATCCCTTACAGGGGCAGCCAAATGCACTAGATCTAAAGCAACCCTAGCCTCCTTGTTGACGAGGGCTACTGGTCTTCTTCCTCCTTGTCTATGCTTGCTTGGTACCTGAATGAAGCCATCTTTGTTTTTTCTTTCTTTTGGGTTTCCATCTTTGCTTGTAATATTGAGGGGGTAGTCCCTGAAGAGGTGCCCATGCTCATGACATTCTCTGCATCTGAACGAGATGTGCTCATAGTCAATGGGACAATATTCCAGAGAAAGGAATCTAGGTAGCATCTTTGAAATTATCAGATAAACACAAATGCACATGTAGGAGGTGTATCTTCGTTGCTTCATGGCCTCTAAGGATTTAACATATACTCCAATGGTGTTTCCAATGCCAGCCAACACCTCTTCCATTCATAACTCCTGCGGTAGGGAATAAAGTCTTATCCACACTGGGGCATGTGTGAAGTCCTATGTTTCAGGGATGAATTTTTCCATCCAAGATCTCAAGAAGAGACCCACCGAGTTGATGAAATAAGGCCCTCCATCAAAAATGTGATTTTTGTCCTCTAAGTTATGCAGGATTATGGTGAAGAATCCTTTGGAATCTAGCTGGAGATCATAATGGCCTTTGGGCTTCTACCATTGGTGTATCCATTTTACCAGTTCGTGTTTAGAGGGCCAGATCCCTAAAAAATTCCTCACTAGGGCGTAGTCTCTCATGTATTGCTTCTGTTCCTCAATCGTGGGTGTGCTTATGATGTACTTCGAGGCTTACAGCTTATGAGGAATACATTTCCCAGGTATCCATGGATGTGTCACGCTTGTTGGTGTTGGTGTTTTCCATGAGTCAGTGTCCATTTCTTTGTCCTTGAATGTGCCCTCAAAGAGTAGCGGCGAGCGAAGATTTGGCGGAGGCTCAAATGTTGGGCGCCTGGAAACTCCTTCGCTATTTCCATGCGTCGTCGCTTCACTATAGGAGGAGCCTCGGCCTCCCCCTTCGTTGGAAATCATTGAGCCCCTGCAAGGGCAGCCAAATGCACCAGAGCTGAAGCAACCCTAACCCTAGCGCTCAGAGTGGCTCGTACCTTCCTATTAATATACATTTAATCAATTTTTAAACATTACATAAATTTCAATTTTTTTTTTATACTTATAGGCTTTTATTTCTATTTTAAAAAAAATTCACTAGGATTTTAACTTCCTCTCTTTGGCAAAATCAAATAGTGAATATTGAGTTTTGGAATACAAAATGTCAACTCAATAACTAAAAATCAACTCCGATAATGTTCTAACGATTACAAGTCATTTTGGAATGAGTTGTTCGATGAATATCACGGCTAAGTCATTCTGGAAGATCCAACGACTCATGACATTTTGACGTAGTGAATGAGGTTCAATTCGGAATAAAAAATCCGTGAAGGATTGTAAGACTTTTGTTATCCGAAAGTTCCGATGATTTGTTGCGATTTCGGGATTAAACATACACAATGTTTAAAAGTGTTTCTACCATTCAAAAAATCAAAGGATTCACATTGATCTTGATCGTATGGCTTAGAGATGCGTAATTTTTTAACGAAACCTTCTCTCGAATTCACGAAATTGTGACACGTGTCTAAAATATATGGAAAATCGTGTTATACTGAAATCGTGATAATAAGTATTTTTTTTTAAAGATATCATGTCCATTTATTTCGATACTAATTATACTATTTTTAATTAATTTCAAAATTCTAGCATGTGTTGATGGATTTGACAACATAATTCATATACTATGATGTTACAAGTTCAAATCCAAAAGGTAGGGTATGTATACTCTTTTAGATTTTATCACTCAAATCCTAAAGCGGAGGGGTTCCTTGTCCCACAAACAAGGAGGTGCCATACATCAATTTGATGTCGACTTGGCTGTGACCTTAAAAATAAATTATTATTTATTATTTCTATGGATTGTGCATGTATTATGATTTGACTTATATCATTACCAGAGATCACGTCTTTGAAAACCGGTTAATCCAAAACCTTACTGTAAATTCTTATAGAAAAATGGTATGTTCACAAAACCCAAAAAGTATTTTCTTTTAAAAATTTTGTTTGTAGCATCGTGAGGAAAAACTCACTTCTAGAAAGAAGCTTTCCCGTCCATAAACCTTAACCAATAATCCTAGCGAGTCTAAACCAATATTTATTGTCTAATATTTTCGATACTCGTGTTGGTGAAGGAAGCTTGAAACAAATGAGAGAGCTAGCCAAGAGAAGTATGATGTATGATGGAGGAATTTGAATATTCTTACATTTGGATGAGTCAATTGGCTTAAGTTGTAGCTTTGGATACTATTGATGAACTAGACGTAGTTGAATCCTTGGTAAGATTATATAGACTGTAAAGACGAACCTACATATTGCTTATTCCCTTTGAATTCATTGTCAATATGTTGTAGTTACTGTTGTCTAGATTTTTTATTATTGAGTCTACTCTTTGATAAGGTCAATAATTGGTCTCAGGTTATTATTAAGCATTTTCTGTTGATACTATTTCAGTCCCTAATAACCTTCCAATCAATGAAAATCCCCCAATCTAATTCTATGGTAGATTGTTTCAATGAATTCAATCCTAGGATACGATGATGATTCAAATATGGATGAAACCACACCAACCCTTATCAATGATGTTTTTCCTCTTTTAGGTTTTTTTTCAGTAAAATTCAATTTTCTTTAATTCTTAGTAAATGCAATTCATTTTTAGTTAACTACTTTCAATCAATTCAAACTATTTTATTATCAATTCTACCTGATGTATATTCTCCTTTATTATCAAAATGGTTATTTCAAGCAAAGAGTTCTAGAACTTAAAAAGAAGGATGAACATTGTAAATATTTATCTTAGATAATTTTGACTTCAATCCTACCCCTATTGAATTTATGTGTTCTTCAATTAAATTCACATACATGAAATGGTGATTGGTATATTTTCAAATGGTGATTGGTATATTTTCAAAGGCTATGCTACCATTTATGTATATGGTAGTGAAGTTAAGACTTAACTCTTGCCAATGTATATAACCCTTCCCATTCTTTTCCTTAAAGTATTGTAGACAAAGATTAGCTACTGACCATTTACATTTCATTTCAAAAATAAATAAAAAATCCTTTAAATTACCATCCCAAATATTATCTTTAATTATCACAAATAGATGAGTAGTAGATATTGTAAATAAAATAGATTATTCTCTAGATTTGAAAAAAGGTGAATTATGGAAATATGAGCCACGCAACATTATTTTTGAACTAGAAGTGTAGGATCACCTCCTTGTCAACATCATTCTAACCTTTCAATTGAAATGATCGACAACAAAAATACTAGGGAGGAATGATTGTGCATATGAGATGTTCAAGTGGGAAAAAGGAAATTGAAGTTGAATTTAAGATTAAAATGAATTCAAGTGAAACTTCAAATGCAATAAATTTAGATTGCAATATTATTAGAATGAGCCAATTATCAAGTAATAAGCCGTTGGGATCATAGTCAATATTCGAAAAAAGGTTATGATAGAGCAAGAGGTTTTAGGAAAATGGAGGAAAGTTGAAGTTACAAGTGAGCTTAATGTAAAGAGAAGGAAAAACACTAGACATTGTCGAGGAAGAAGTGAATGAAATTCAAGAATAATTTTTTTTCCAAATAAATTATTTTGATAGTTTCATCTTCCCCAATGCCAATCGCTTCAAATATAATTATGGGAAGTAAGATTTATCATTTATTAATTAAATACCAATCATGAAAAAATTGTCTCTTCAATAATTAGAAAGACTAATTGAAAAATTATCATAGTTTGAATCATAAACATTTCTTGGCCCAAGATTTTTAGCATCAATAGATTATGACACAAACAAATTTGATTTGTTAATGGTGTAACCGAAGACAAAAACCCCTTCAATTTATTTGAGTACAAAACTACCTTAGTACAAGTTGATTTAAATAAGTTTAATGATGTTGATATGGTTGAGTGGAATAAATAAAAAGAAGCATAGTTTCTAGAAGATTGATTCAATCAATTTCCAATGTGAAAATACTTCAAATCATGGTTAGCAAATTGGATATACAGTTGAGGAATGAGAGAAGATTAAATAAAGTTAATGATACTAAGGTTAATGAATTGGAAAATCAAGTTGCATCCATCACTGATGCCCAAAATAAAAATAGCGATTTCAAAATCTTAATGGAAGAAAAAGATCAAGAAATTAATAATTTGAAGGCCAAGTTGAAGATCACTCATCATAAATTTATAGATTCTTAGGAGTTATTAGTTTATTATAAATAAAGAGATGCATCAACTTATGAGAATAACATATTAAGGGATTGATCCACTCAATTAACAAAGAATATTGAGAATATAGAATAGGACAAGGTTCAACAAATTCAAGAGAAATATATAGTGGAGAACAAAATGTTGTAGCAGGAGCTTGTTGACAAAACTTCATCACTCACATTGTTTCCTGATGTATTTCAATCTATTGCAAATAATTATGTAGTTATAAGTCTTTCTGATAATGAAAGGGATGTTGATAATGTATCAGGAAAGTATATATCACAATTAGTAGAGTTTAAAATCAAGTGCAAATAATGGATATCATGAATAAAGAAAAACTAGCACTATTAGAAGAGGCAAGCAATGAAAAGGACATGAATATTAGCAATTTACAAGCCAATATAAATGAAAAAGATTTTGAAATCAATTTTATTGTGGTATCTAGGGAAAGCCTTGAGAAGTTACTTCATGATGCATTAAATCAAGTTGTTGGAACAGAACATTTAATTGAAGCCAAACATAAAATCTAGAATCAAATTATTAGAAAGATGAATGAATTCAAAGGATATTTTGAATTGTTTCAACATTTTGAAATAGTGGCTCTGAGGATAAAACCCATTTTCCCATTCATCATTTCCAAAGAACAATCTGGATATGTATAAGGCAGGAAAATCATGGACAAAGTTATCCTGGTACACGAAATCATCCACTCTCTCAAAAGAACTCATGCCCCAGGTATGTTACTCAAACTGGACGTCTCAAAATATTTTGATAAACTAAGTTGGAAATACATGAAATCCCTTTAGAAGATTTTGTCTTCAACAAATATTGGATCTCCTGGATAATGTACCTCACCTCCTCTACCTTTTTCTCAATCCTAGTCAACGGTGTTCCCTCCCAACCGTTCACCCCGACCCAAGGCATAAGACAAGGAGACCTGTTATCCCCCTTTCATTTTGTCATAATGGATGAAGGCCTTGGCCGCTAGATTAAAGAATTCATCCATAATGGCTCACTACAAGTACTTAATCTTCATGGCCTCTAACCAACAGCCTCGTGCAGTCATTTTTTCAATGATACCATGCTCCTAAATACCCCTATTTCCCAAGAAGATGGTAAGCTAAGATCTATTCTCAATAACTTCAGCGAAGCCTCGAGAACCTACTTCAACCAGGAAAAATATCAACTCTTCTTTTTCAACACGCCTACAACTGTCCAGTAGCACATCTAACGTCTACTAAATATTCCAATTTTGTCCCTACCTTCTCAATACTTGGGACTCCCACTCTCAGAATCGACCACTCACAATATTTCTTGGGATTCCATTTTTCTCTCAATCTCCAACCGCCTAAGGAAACGGAATTTTCGTTCCCTCAACCTTCCATCTAGACTCACTCTTTTAAAATTTGTGCTTCAAGCCATCCCAAATTATCTTTTCTCGACCCTTTCTACACCCCAATCTGTCATAAAATGAATAAGAAACCTCTAGAGAAACTTCCTATGGAATGGTCACGATCCCAACAAAAAGTGAGCTCTGGTCAGTTGGGATAAAATTTGCAACCCCAAATCAATGGGAGGTCCGAGCCTATGGGAGCTAGGAAAACTAAACAGTACAATGGGCACAAAAACTTGGTGGCAATGGTTCAAATCCCCAACAGATCTCTGGGACCAACTATGGAAACATAAATATTCCCCAAGCACTCCTCAATATCACCTCATTCGGATGCAGGATAAGGTCCAGGGATCCAACATCTGGAATTCTACATGGAAAAATTTCTCGCTAGTACAAGAACATGCCTTTTGGGAAATCCGAAATGGTGAGAGTGCACTTTTCTAGACGAACTCCTAGAAGAAGATGCCCCCTTTGCAGAATGAGAATAATATAATATCCTATCTGAATCACATTTAGGATCTCCCCTCCCTCAAAGTGGTATATCTTTGGTTGAATACCTCAATCATCCCCCCCTGGTGCAGATGGAAAGAGACATATCAAGATTTCTATGTGGCAGTAGATTGTGACTTACAACATTGGAAACAAATGATCCAATGAAGGAAAATCAAGATAATCATAGTCCGAGACATCCTCCGATGGGGGTACATTTCCAATGGAAAATTTACACTTAAAGAAGGCTATAGCTTGCAGGAAAACTTCCAAAACAATAAAAAAAGAATATATGGACAACAATCTGGAGATCTAAACTATGGCCGAAAATTTCCACTTTTCTTTGGATGATGGTTCAAAACAAAATCTTAACATGGGACAACCTCATGAGAAGAGGCTTCATAGGACCCTCAATCTGGCACTTGTGTCAACAAGAGAAAGAAAGCATGGAACACCTCCTAAATCATTGCCCATACAATGAGCTAATATGGAACCAGACTGCCCAAAGCATGAGAAGGACCAATCGAGAAAGAAATAGCATCATTAACACTATCAAATATTTGGGAGACGACTCCTACAAAATTCCCATCTTAAATAGAATATGGGAAACTCTCCCTGACTTCATAGTCTCGCAACTCTGGAAAGAGAGAAATAAAATAATATTCCATTCTCAGGCCTCCCCCCTGGGTCCTCTGGACCACCATACACAAGAATATTTTGGAAACTCTCAAACTCCACTCTTGGTCCCATGAATATTTCCCCTCAGACCCCTCTGAAACCTCAGTTCTAAGCTCTTGGTATTTTTCCTTGACCCCCACTCTCTCCCCCAAAATCTAACCCCAAAAGCCTCTTCTTCCAGCCCCTCCTCCTGGATTCCTCCACCCATAGACTTCCATAAAGTCAACTTTGATGGTGACTCCAAAGGTAATCCTTGTCACTCTGGGTATGGATATGTTATTCGGGACAACGCTAGCGAAATACAATACCTAATGGTAGATAATATAGGACACAACACAAATAACTCGGCAGAAATATGGGGACTAATCAAAGGGATCCAAATGGAATTAGATCACAACCTTACTTGTCTAATAATAAAAGCGGATTCTAGAGTAATCATCAATATCACCACCAAAATCATAACAGGAAGGGACCCAAAGAAAATCACCCCCAGCTGGTGCCTCCTTGAGCCACTAAACAACCTGAAAGCTCTTCTTAGGCCCACCCTTACTCTAATCACCTCCCACATAATATGTGAGGACAACAAGGTGGGAGATAGGATANATGCGGGAGTAAATAAAAAAGAAGACATCTACATTTACACAAGGTAGTCCCATAGCTCGCAGCTATTTCTTTAATGGAGGTAGTTGGCCCTCTAGGATTACCCTCTCCCAGATGGGGTGACAGGTGGAATGCACGTGATGATAGGAGGAGTTAGGCCACATAGGGAGCTATTAATCCTTGCCACCAACCTCCCTTCCCTCCATATTGAATGACCCACACTCATCATGGATTAATGGCAGTGCGTTGGGCACTCCAAGGTAGTCTTGCGTGAACCAGGCTAGGCGTACCAAGAAAGGTACCTACACCAGGCTAGCAGTCATCTCGTCTTCATGTCTCTTACGCATGTCAATTCTCCAGGCACTATGAAGGTATTTGCTCTGGATTGTTCTCCCATTCCTCACCTGCCTTGTGTCTGTCTGTTCCTCGGCTTTCTCTTCGCCTTGTGCTCGATAGTTCCCTAGCTCTCCCATTTCATTTTCACCTTGCGCTCAATTCTTTGGTCGACCACGGTCATTCTTCCATTGTTTATCCAGCCCAATTCTCACTTGACACTCACACCATGCTTAGTGAGAGGGGAAAGTCCAGAAGGGGTCCATTGTACTACAATGTCCTTACCAGATGTAACAGACTACCCCCCTCTCATATATCCCTCATAATTACCAGTCGTCTCGACCAACGCCATAATCAACCTTAACAACCCCGGTCTCCTACACCCAATCCCATAGTTGACCATGGAAGCTTCTCAATAAAGGAGGAAATTTTCCCTCTTGATAATTTTTCTCCTCCACCTAGCCTTCGCCCAGGAATTCGTCCCCCAACACCCACACTCTAGACCATTTCTATGGCAATGGAATTTGCTTGGTGGAGGAAGAAATTCCTCCTGGCTGGCAATTGGTTACTCTAACAACAACAATGGAAGCAGTGGATGTAGTGGATGCAGACTTAAATATGGACATAAATCTGATGGAGTAGCCGCATCCGCCCACCCCAATTCAACTTCCAGACGAGAACCTTCAGCTCATCTTCGAGCTGCAGCAGAAAATGGATGACCAGACACACATTCATCAACTCTTGGGATAGCGTATGGACCTCCTGTTCAACGCGATGATGGAATGTCCTACTAGCAAATGATGCCCAACATGCGACCATAAATTTTTCCTAGCCTACAATGCCCATGGCTGACCGATCCCGAGCTTGCACTTGGACTAGCTCCCCCAGGTTAATGTTTTTCTTTTGGTTTAGTCAATTATGCATAGAATTTAGATTCTCTAACAAGTATTGTATGACAGTCGGCCATGGCCACCACTTAGTCGATCACTGTAAACTTTTTTGTCAGTTAGACATTATTACTGTCATGTCCAAATAGTTACAATTGCACTTGAATTTTGATAACCACCTATCCCAGTTTCCCAGTTGTGGCATGACAGGCAGAAGACATCAGATTTTGTAATGCCATGTATATTTGTGAATATCAATATATAGTTACTTTTATTTAAAAACAATCTATTCTAAAATAATGGCAAATGCAAAAACTCGGATTGAAATAAAAGTTATATTTCCTAAAGTTGAGGAAAAAGATGAAGAAGCTAAGAAAATTATCAATTTTCTTGATTCATTGTCAGAAAATGGGAATTTAGGGTAGATATAAATTAGTTCTAAATATTTTGAGGATTATTGATAAGACGGAATTGATAAAATATTTGAAATTGAAGACATATGAGATCAATGAGGCGATAAATAAATTTAAAGATCAATTTCGTTTACTTCAAAAGTTGTTTTTACCTATCCCTTGAATAAATGGTGCATGGTTGTCTATTAAACATACATATATAGTTTCCCTAATAGCATGTCGAGATGATATTGATTTTATTCAAGAAGGAAATGAAATCATCTTAGGAAAGCTTATTCTAAATATACTAGAGAAGAATTTATCTATCCTTATTATTGTGATAAAGTTGTTAAACGCTCAACGTTCTATTCCATATTAATCTTGAGATTTTATAGAAGAAAATGTGAAGACTAATTGTTATGATAGGAAAATAATGGAAATACGTGATTCGTTATAAATGCATAGTTCCACCATTAGCAAGGCCCGCGGTACAAGAGGCAATAGTAAAAGGAGAGGTTGGTTTTCAGCATTAAAATGAAGAAGTAATTGTAACGTTAGTTAAACCTAATGGGAAAAAGAATGATGCTAAAAGGACAAGGAATCTTCACATAAAGAAAGAGAATGAGATGGGGAACATCGTCATCTACTAAAAAGTCATCCTGTGATCAAAACCGAAGAGGGAAAAAATAATTTAATTCAATCATAGATGTTTTAGTACAATTGGACATTCTTTCCATGTGGAAAGTTAGTTATAGATTAGTTGAATAAAATACTTAGAAATAAGGGTGTAATTGTCATAATGAGGGTTGACATTTTCTAGAGGGAGAGCATACATTTCCGTTTGAAAGACTCACTTTGATAAATATGTTTTTATTTTGAGTACATTAATGCAACATTTATATTTAATGAAGACTTTAAATATTCAACATTGATTTTAAACACTATGTTTTCTCTTTTCTTAAATTTTATTTATAAGAAATGTTATAATTGTGTTCTTCTTTTGTTTTATGAATGTGATAGAAAGTAATGGTTAATAAATCAAAGGCATGGTTTTTATTACATTTTAATTAAATTAGGATTCAAAAATATTTGTTATATAATCTTGTTAATAGTCAGTGGTATTACGAATGAACAGTTTATTATGAATCTTTTAAAAAAACATTTAACATATATTACTATGCCCAGTGGATTGAATAATTCAAGTATAGTTTTTTTACTCTAAATCATATTCATATTGAGTTCTTTAGATTCTTCTTCAGGAAATACAATTTCTTGAATTTTTAAGTGTTTGATTCAAAATATTTGTTATATAATCTTGTTAATATTCAATTGTATTACGAATGAACAGCTTATTATGAATCTTTTAAAAAAACATTTAATAATGTATCCAAACATGTATTACTATGCCCCAATGGATTGAATAATTCGAGTATAATTTTTTTATTTTAAATCATATTCATATTGAGTTCTTTAGATTCTTCTTGAGAAAATATAATTTCTTGAATTTTTAAGTGTTTGTATTTATCTTTTTATTGCATGAAGGTTTAAAGATTAAATTCATTTTTTTTTTAATTCCATTTTATGTCTTCATACAGTTCGATAACATTTCTTGTTATTAGTTTTATATGTGTTGTATTGATATTCTCAAGGGATTTGTTTTTTTTTTGTTTTATGGAAAATGCCTTATTAATTTTTATTTTCATGAATTTGAGGGTCACTCCTTTTGGCTCTTGAATTGTTTCAGTTTTACCTAAAATAAAGAGTTTACTTGAAATTCTTGAAAATGTCTTTTGGAATTGTTCTCTTTCTCGGAACAACACCTCAGAGATAAGCATAATTTTATTTATTTATATTATTTTAATAGATTTTTATGTTTCTTTTTGTTTGTTTTTATGCTCATCTAAATAATTCCACACAATTTTCTACTAAATATACTTTAAATTGACAAAATAATTGTTTGCATTAATACTCTATTAATAACTTGAATTCAAAGGAATTCTCCATAATGGTGAAAAAAATTTCAACAACATATAAATTATTTTTTTAACTTTTTTAACGACATTTAACTTTTTACACAACCTATATATACCCCACCAAAAAAATGGTTGTACCCTCCCCTAATGATCAAGCAATCATATTACTCTTGAAAAAATAAATGTAGAGTCTTAAAAAAAATATATCCTACAACAAATTTCATCTAACATTCCCTTATCCATAGTCATCTCAATCTCAAAAATAATCCAAGGTTACATTTAATGATTATAAACCAACTACAATTTGTTCATCTCCTATGTGTGGATCTCAAAGTCATGTTTAAGGAAAACAAGAATTCCAATAAAGTTGATTGATATGCAACATTGCTTTATATGTGACATTAATTAATTTGTAAAACTTTTGATATTAATTTTGAAAATAAAATAAAAAACTTCAAATCCATTTTTTACAATGGCCACTTCCCAAACATATTATTCATTATATTGTGAAAGTTATTATCTTTTTATTAATCTATATGAAACAAGAGTGCATTTCAATTGGGTTTTGATCGAGTGGTTAGGAGGAATTATTGTCATCCCACCCACTTAGGATCAATTCCCACGAGTGACATGTTGAGATCACTTTGAGCATTGTTGTCATCGTTTTGAGTCCCCATTGTTGACAAACTTGTTCTATAAAGAATCTAGGTTTTATCCTGGGTACCATCCTGTAAATGAGGGGAAGTACCTAGGTGTTTTCCATGAGAATTATATCTTGGAAAAAAAATGAAACAAGAGTAGATCTTCCATCATAAAATTTAGTAAGTTTGTTGAGATATTTGATGTTCAATGTTTTCTCCCATTTTTTCCTTTCCATACATTCTAATTTCAACAAAATTTATTGAACTTGTCTTATTGTCTTATTAAGGAAATGTAAGATCCAATCACATCAATCATATGGATATCTTTTCAAGGATTTGTTGACTTCTTCTTCCTAGGGAAGATAATTTCTTTGTACAACTACCTTATTGAGGCATAAGTGACAAATGTGGATATTTTGAAGAAGTGTGTGTTAGAAAAACAGGACCGCGGAGCAATAAAATAAAACAAATGCAGAAACAAAACATAGAAGACACACAATACAAGAGAGACACAGATTTACGTGGTTCACCCGGTGTGGGCTACGTCCACCAGAGAAATTGC
>SNQJ01S0004048.1:72946-96977 GCA_010110895.2 Picea sitchensis | reverse complement strand
TAGAAGAGCCCTAACCTCATCATCAAAGTCCACTTTTACAGAACTTAGTTGATAAGTAACCGTATTAAATTCATTTAAATGATCTGCAACAGACCCACCTTCGGACATATTCATATTAAATAATCTCTTCATTAGAAATACCTTATTCGACACTGAGGATTTTCATACAATTTGGCCAACGCGTCCATCAAACCCTTTGTTGTCTTTTCTTTCGAAATATTGAAAGCCACCGACACTGCCAGGCTCAGCCGTATCGTTCCTAAAGCCTTTATGTCAAGAATCTCCCATTCTTCGTCCTTCATAACCGCTGACTTATTTTCTACTCCGCTCAATGGTAGGAATAGATCCTTCTGATATAAATAGTCTTCCATCTGCATCTTCCATAACTGGTAGTTTTGTCTGTTAAATTTCTCGACCCTAAACTTTCCATCTTCCGACATTGCTCCCACTCGAACTAGGAACCCTCTTTTCCTACGAGTTAACTTACGCTCTGATACCAGTTGTTAGAAAAATAGGACCGCGAAGCAATAAAATAAAACAAATGCAGAAACAAAACATAGAAGAAACACAATACAAGAGAGACACAGATTTACGTGGTTCACCCAGTGTGGGCTATGTCCACCAGAGAAATTTCTAGGTCCTTCCTTTATTATTATCCTTCCTTTATTATTATCCAGCAAATGAAGGGATACAACCTATAACAAAACCCGTTGTAACTTCCTCTTCTTTCTCTCACAGTCTCCTCGCTAAGAATATAATATTCACCACCATACATAGCCGCAATACATTTCCCTCATAAAATAGGGTTGCCTTCTAGGGGAAAAAACCCTAACATAATCTCTACTATTAGATCTGCGACCTTATAATGAACAGTCCAGATTTACAATGAAATTACGATATACTTTTACAAGGCAATTTATGCTTCGGGGGCTTCGCCCCCGAACCCCCGCTGGGGGCCCGCTTGCCCCCAGACCCCCCAATCGGGGGGATAGCCCCCCCGGACCCCACAGAGGGGGTACCCCCCCTCTGCACTCCCCCGCATGGAAGAGTGTACATACTTCTCGGGTGTAAATACTTCATCGGGTATAAACACGGCTGAAAGCAAGGACCTCTGAGTTAGGAAGATAATCAGGCTCCACAACCAACAGTGTGGGTAGTTTTTTTAGAAACCACTTATAAACCTCCTTCCCATTGTTAGTATTCATAAACAATTTGATAATGGAAATTAATCAAAATCCACTAGATCAATTTTTATTCGTAGAACATTTTATTTGTACAACTTGCAGTTTTCCTTGTTTTGAAAAAGAATTGATATTTTGGAATGTAGTCCTTATGAAGGGTAAAACAAAAAATTCTCCTTTGGATTTTTTAGGGTTATACCTTCTCTATATTAACTTTTTTTTCTTCTCATAATGAAATTGTAACGACTCCTCCATTACGACTAGGAAAAGCAAATCACAATCGATAATTTTTATTTATTTAAGAATTAGGAAATTAACATCAACACATAATTCAAGAAGCGTATAATCAAATGACATCATAATTAAAAGAATTACAAGAGACTCATCGTCGTAATCAAATAACGCCGCAACCAACAAATCGACATGAATATAGCAGCACATAGTCAATGCATAAACATAATTAGTAACAACATGTAATCAACACATCATCACATTTAGATAATGACACCTAATCAACAAGCACCATAAATGACGACGCAATATCAACTCATCATGATCAACTGGAACCATCAATACTTTTAATCACTCAACTCATCATATAAAGGTAACATAAGGATAACATAAAGATCACATAAAGAGACTACCTGCCCAACCTACCCTGCAAGGTTAGGACCTCAAAGACACATAAGAAACACTCAAGCCCAAGATTCATTCAATTGATTTTGACCATTTAAGGTCTCATGGCTGACAACTTTTCTGAGGAACAAGGAGGTGTCTACCTCCCACTAGCAAAATCAAGTCCAAAATCAACTAGCTAAATCAACAACATCGACGATAATCAATTTTATCAATCAACCAATCCTAATCATAAATTAAACACAACGCAAGATTAAGGAATTTCACGACCGATCATATATCAACGGTTACTTTTAAGACACAATATTATCTAATTACTAAATCATGTTTACGTCCACATTATTGCAAGCCGCAATAAATCCAATTACTTAATCATATACACATCAACAATAAATGACACAAGAGTAAATAAACTTTAAACAATCATACACCAACATAATAAATGGTGCAATATTATTCTCAACCTTTTTTTCATGGTGCAAGGATGTCTAACCACTTAACTAGTCATACATCAATATTGAATTCACGGTGCAAGTAAACTAATAATTTAATCATTCATAAATTATTAAATAATCATTGCGCAAGAGTAAACTGTCGATTTATTTCATGGCGCAACAAAATCTATCTACACAATCAATCATAGATCAATTTAATGGACACAAGAGTAAATTAATACACATATCATCATACATCAACATTATTCATGGCGCACAAATGGTCTAATTACTGAAGTGGTCACACCTCAACATTAATCCAGGAACGTAAGTAAATTTAATTGCTTAATTTATCATGCTTCAACATTATTCAAGCACCAAGAGAAATTTATAGTTTTGTTTCTTGAATTTATTCAGGAGACCTAAGATTTTTTTAAATGACAACTCAGACATAATAAAAATATTGGGCCTATAAATCAGTTATCGAACATTTAATAAAACAAAAAAATATATAATAAAACTATTTATATCAGATATCAATTACACTAATTAACAAAATCTAATATATGGCATAAAAAGGGGAAAACAAAGCTATAGTTAAGGAAAACACAGTCCCCCTTTAAGGAAATTTGCAGAGAATAAGAAGTAAAATAAACACAGAGATAAATTAGCTGAAACACAAGGTAAACACCTCGAGGAGGTAACTCTAAATCTCGGTGAAAATCAACTGCCATACACAGAGATGATTCAAAGAATTGAAATGCTAGGAGGGATTGAATACCAGGATGGGAAGTTGATCATGAAAATCATTAGGCAAGGGAAGAGTGAAGGCGCAGAGCCATTACTCATTGATGAGAAAAAATTTGATAGGAAATACGCCATGGAAGGCCAGGGAATTTGTAGAGACAACAAAAGACAATAACCAGGCATGAAGTGAAGGCATAGAGCCATTGGGCCCAAAAAAAAAGAGTTATGTATGAGTTTGTTGAGGTTATATAACCCATCAAAATTAGCAGAGGAAAACCAAGTAAAATCGTAGAGAAATAAATAAGGGAATTTTTTAGTCTTTAAGGGTGAGCAAAGAGCTTCCCCTCCCATACACACAGGCCTACTTAAGTCATGGAATTTTGGAGAGGATAAATTATAAAAGAATGTTGAGCAATGGAGGTTGACCTAGAGTTGGGATATCATAAAAACACAAGGAATGTAATGAATAAAAACGTTGAGCATTCAAGGAAGCATAGAACTCAACACTCTCCACAAAAACACATGGAAATAATGAATAAAAATGATGAGCATTGAAGGAAGCATAGAGCTCAACACTCTCCACAAAAACACAGAGAAATAATGAATACAAATATTGAGCATTGAAGGAAGCATAGATCTCAACACTCTCCATAAAACCATAGGGAAATAATGAATAAAAATTTTGAGCATTGAAGGAAGCATAGATCTCAACACTCTCCACAAAAATGCATGGAAATAATGAATAAAAACGCTAAGCATTCTCCTAAAAAAATCATTGAGGGATTAAAAGAAAAAAAACATAGAAGAATTTGTTGAAGCTGAGCGAGGATGCTTTCAATCACAAGGGGAACTAAAAATCATTGAGATCTTTGAGAATTTAGTAGAGGATTTAAAATATATTAAACAATTGCAGAGGTTACATTCAATTCGTGTAGGGAAAATGAAAATCGCAGAGATCTTACGAAATTAGCGAAGGATTTAAAATATATTAAAAAATTACAAAACCATTTTATTCTAAATACATCATACAAAAACTACTTGGACTGTCTATATTCTAAAGACATATCATAGAAAAACAAATGTCAGAACAAATGCCCATTGAATGAATTTTAAAGCTTGTACATATTAAATCTGAATACAATACAATTCTCAATAAAATACTGTAGTCGACGATGTTCTCCCACGCTTGTTCTCCATCCATATCCCCGCTTTCTAATCATGAATACTTCACTGGTACCTCCCAACCAACTCTATGGGTACTCTTCTTCCCCCTTAGCCCCCTGATCCGCAAAGGGGCCACACACAAACTCAACCAGAATCCTCTAACTCCCATCTCACCTCGCCAGGTAGAGCCACCACTCTATCTCTCGAGTTGGGTATCCCATCTCTCATGAGTAAAACGAATCCAAAATTTTTCACCATAACCTTACTCATCACAAGTGTCCCACATTCCTCCTCTCATCCATTTCTTTTATAGAATTTCCATGGTGACAACTTGCCATTTGCACATTTTTATTTTTTTTGTTTTAATTTAATTATGAATTATTCCCCCCATACACTTGTCACCCACTCCCTTAGTTTCACAAGTAAATCCACAATTTAATTTAATTAAAATTCAATTTCCCTCACCAATCCTAAAAGTCCTCCTAAAATCACTCCTACTTGTCCCTTTATTCCCTTTATTTTCCATTTATGACTGACACCTTTCTAAAACGGAGTTGACTTAAAATAGGAATGTTCTCTAGTTAGACTAGAATTTAGATACCTTTCTATGCTTAGACATTCTTGTACACTTTATTCCTTTTTTATTTTAATTTCTAATTTTGGTATTTACTTGCACAATGTGTATTAAATCACTCTCTAGATTGTTTTTATTTTTATTGATTTCTTAAGTTGATTTACTTCACCCCTCATTATTTAATTTATAAAATTAGCTTTTATTCTTCTTACTAATCTTAGACTTAGGCTTAATTACATTTTTTATTTGCACGAGCTTAGAACCTTAGGGATTATTCTCAATAAATTCATTTTTTAGTTAATTAATTAATAAATTAATTAATTTGGTAGGTGCTCAAAATTTTATAAGGTTTAACATTTGCTCAAAGTTTTTTTGGCCACCTAGATTCATTGACTCATTTTTTTTTAAATACCACAATGTTCCCTTCAAGATGCACTTCGTGCTCCACTTGCCTTTGATTCAAATTTTAATTACAGAGCATGCCCTTCAAGATGCACTTTGTGCTCCATCATGTCACTCGCCTTTGACTAGTTTTGGTAGTTGTCCAACCCTTGGAGTTATTACTCCATTCAGGTGACCTTGTGAGAGACTAAGGGCCTCTAAGGAATAAGGACCCTGCCTTATTTCTCACCCCTTAGAATATTCTTGAGCGGCTGTCTCAGTCTACCCTCACAACATCGTGGATCTCTCGAACTAGGTAATCGTTAAACTACAATTAGAGCCACGATGGGAGTGATAGTAGGCTATGACAGGGTTTCTTCCACACCTCTCCCTCAATATATTGTTGTTTTTCATGGCCCCTTTACTCCTTATGTGAGTCATATTAGAAATAAATCACCAACTTACATCCATCAATGAAACATTGTCAATGATTTATAAACAACATCATAATATACCCAATCATATGTCACATATGCATAAAGGAAATACTCAACCCAATACAATCCACTCCCTAACTCAATCTGTCAAGTTTCCTGCACACTCAGGGAAAACTCATCAATAACATATTCCAACACATAGATATCAAATAACATATCATGATAATCCATCAACATCATCATAAGAATCCATAAGCGAACAAACAACCATATACTAAAAATGGATCACTTGCATGCAAGTGTCCTCAAAGAATAAGTCAATAACACGTGCTCGCAAGAGCAGGATGTTACATAAATATGGAGAGCACTGATTGATAACATGAATAGGTTTTCATTATTAAAAATCTATTATGTGTATTTAACCTATTCGATGATTGATAGTATGAATGGGTCTCTATTCTAAAAGTTTGTAATTGTGATAGCTACATTGTTTTAGACGACTACAGTTAGCCACCAAAGATATTTATTCGGATTTAAAAATATTCTAAATATTGATTACTTGCTTTGACTCTATGGCTCAAGTAAAATATTCTTATGGTGGTGGTGAGATAGATCGTGGGTTGGACTTGGTTGGGGTAAATAATATAATAATGGTTGGACAACAATAAACTCCATATGTGGATTACTAAGTAAGGAATGTTCTAATACATAGAACGATTCTCTAGATATGTCCCTTTTTTCCTTCCAATTGTTCATTTCCTTTTTGGGGTAAATGTGCTCTCCTTAAGGAAATCATTAACAAAAAACACCCATTCATTTATCTTGCCAACGTAGATCCTTACTCACCTCAACCTTCATGTTCCATAAATTTTTATTAAATTTCTATGCTTTAAAAAAAGAAATTTATATCAATATGGTAGTGGGAGTGAAATACTTGAACTTTACAATACTTTTCAACTTAAATAATATCTTTACCAAGGGTGATCCTATTTTTTATAATCAATTAAATGGATTCCACACATTTTTTGATAGCCATTAATAGGATACATCAATATGACATTGGAGCATTGTAACTTAGGGGTGAGAGTTCCTATTGTTCCTTTAGGACCGTGTCTACATCATGAACCAATTTAGTTTATGTTAGCTCTTCTCATAATCAATTATTGTTTCAAGTTAATTTGGTATATATCATTTCATAGTTTTTCATATGTAGGGATCCTAAGAAAAAGTTTGAGTCATCTTTCTTTGCTACTTGCAGGATCTTTTTCGTTGTTTTGAACAAGGTGGTTGATGTTTTGAATGAAAAAGAATTTTTTTTTTTGAAGTTCAACATATATTATTACTATTTGAACGTATTACACATAGGTATGGAATTTCCAACGTGATTATTCCATGCAACATTCTCACCCAAGTTTTATAGACCAACATACATTTCACCATTTTCCACCACATTTTGTCTAAGCATGTTGCATTTGACTAAAGTACAATAACCATTTTTGTTTCTACATCGTATTGTTTTACTTGAACTTATCTAGTTCATATAATTTTATCTTTCAATTTGTAGTACATGGAAATATTTCTATCTATCCTCTTTGGCTTTACATCTCCTACCATCATGGCCCATAGTCTAAATACATTCAATTAGTTTTTGTTTAAGATGAGGAAGTACTTTCAATGTATTACAATACTTTAAATAGGTCAAATCATGTGGTTTGGAGTCCATGGAAGGTGTTGTTTATGGATAGCATACAATGTTGATTCATATACCACAAGTCCCTCCATATTTTAGAATTGTAGGTTTTTCCACCATGGACCACACTCAGGTATTGCACAAAATATTTATTTTGTTTAATTACAATATGCTAAATATATGATATTGTTAAAATTTCTATTATTTCAAAAATATCTAACTAGTTTTTCAACTTGTGTCTCTAGTTTTTTAGAGGAATAATTACTTGCCCATCTCTCACACAATTTTAAGTACCTCTTGTTCTTGAATCATCTCCCACTATAGCCATTAACATTGTAGTTTCTATCAAGATGTCAGTTACCCAAGCATTGATCAAGTTAAATTTATCCATTTCGCATGTTTTTTTCATATAATTGTGAATTTATGACTCTAACTAGTTCAAAACCTATTGTAAGCACCCATCGATGGTATTTTATCATACCTCACCCCTACTACACTTTTAGAGTCTATTCGTAGGCCTCTTTAGTGCCACCGCACCTACATGTATTTTCTTCTCTTATGTTGTGGCTTCTACTAGCACTACATCAACTATCATTGTATATACCACGATTTCCACTATGGTTGGTGTGTCTAGTATTTGGTTTTTATCAAGGTTGCATCTATCATCATTGTGTTGACATGGTTTATTGTGTGTCTAGTATTGAGATATATACAAAAGAAAATATGAATGGGGTTCGGAAAAATAAGGCTTAATTATGAATGTTGGAGTCAATGATGATCATGATCTAATTGATTCTGGTCAATATGAAGATGATTAATGGCTTCCCATAGTTGTGCATTTTAAGGAAGTGGGGAGATAAAGGAATCTAGGGTTTTCCAAGGCACACTTGAGGTCTCCATCTCTTTTATCACTTGGAGGCTCTTCTCTTGATTTTCATGTCCTCTGTGACCAAATGCATATGGTCATTCTTTGTTGACTATGCACAATATCACTCTTCTATTTTGGCATGTCTCTCTCGAGGACTTGAAAAAACATAAGTATCTTGCATAGGAAATGAATTTACAACCCTGTCACTTTAACCATGAGAATATTTGACTTTTTTATACAAGGAAGAAGAAACTTTCTAGTTAGTTACAAAATTCACATTCTTTCCCCTACCATTTTACTAACATATCTATGAAAAAACGATGGGCCTATTAACAAATGAGGAAATGAAAAGAAATAATTTCTTAGAAGAATTCATCTATGACCTTGGCCTCTTATCAACAATATGTTGCTACAAAATAATGTCATGAAATATCTATAGAATTTTTTTTCTTTCTTGTATCTAATCGAAAATAATATCTCTAACTCTTGGAAAAGATTAAATATCCCTTGGTTCTAGTTATGGATGTTAAACCGAAGAATCTGATTAACATGTGAGAGTTGAGTATGAATATGAGGACAACAGGTACAAGACATAGAGTAACAATATTCTAACCACTCATTTATCAATGACGTAGTGAGATGATAGAAAAATCCAATGCAAAAGGAAACAACATATCCTTAAAATAAAATTCACTTCAAGTCATAAAACAAGGCTTTAAACCCTACAATCATATAGGATCAATGAATATCTTAGATCCATTGAAATTAATTAATGCAAAAGGTTCAAAAGAAAACCTATCAATATCATCACTCAAGGATGAAGAAACATCATACATCAAAAGTATATTGAAGAACATATGAACGTATAAAATCAATGAGATTAGTGGTCATGATCAACCTTCTCAAAGATAAATAATGAATAAAGATATAAAATGCCTCAACCCCTCCAGTTACAATTTTCAGTAGGATCATAATGATAGTGTATTAGGCATTGGAGATAAAAATTAATGGGGCCCCCTTTCTTCTTTCTTATAAAAGAAAAATAAAAGGGGGGGATGTCGTTCCCACAGAAAGTGGTGAAACACTAGAAGAACCAATTATGTTTTTCATAGAAATCTAGTTCCTTTGCTTAGAATATGAATGTTAAGGATAAGCTCATAAACTGAATGAAATTTTCCAAAGTTTATGTGTACCACAATGATGCAAAATTTCTAAAATATATAACCCAATATTTTAAGTACTTTCCATCTAACATACCCTTTTCAAAGAGCTAATTAGTGAGGTAAATTTCTTTAACTGGCTACACACTTATAATTGGTTTTGGCGTGACCATGGGTTTCTTCACTTTTATAAGAAGAATATATATATATAAGTATGTTCCACATCTATCTTCTCATAGTAGTGCTTTTCTTCTAGCTAGTGTCCATAGCCCCATTAAATTTTCATCGGTATCATACAAGCATGGCCCCACAACTAGCAAGTGTTCATAGTCTCGATGGGTTTACTTGTATTTCCCACACTATAATAGTGCTTTTGACTTCCTTTTTATTTCAAATTGTGCTCTCCCTTTTAAATTTTTATATACGTATTGTATTTGCAATTGGGTGTATAGGAAGTAGGGTGATATGAGAGTTTCTTTGATTCGTTAAGTAGATGTTATTCATTTAGTTTTAACCCATAGCTATCCCTAAGAAACACAATAGTAGTATCCAACTTATTAATGTGATATGGATGGAGATAAAAGAAAACAATAGATAAACACATTCCTCTACTTACATATTATCATGGTATGTGGAGTAAACATGTGTTCCACTACAACTATCAATGATTATTCATATCTAAGAACTTCATGAAGGCTTTTTCAGATAGATAATCCCATGAATTCCAAGACTTGTAGGAATTTCTTTAGTGTAGGACCAGAGTTGGACCTACCCCACACTCAAACTCAAAGATTAATCCTCCGGTTAGACGAAGGATTTAACTAGTCTAAGGGAACATCAACATTCATATTAAAATATTAAGAAAATATTACAAGAAGGCAATCTCTAAGTTCAAAAACTGAAATTAAACCCAAATCATGAAAAGGAAAACTAAAACTAAACTAAAAGAAACACAAAACTGAAAATTTTAGTTATCTAAGTCAAATAAAAGAAAACTGAAAAAAATAGAGAACACAACGGCATGGGATAAATATAGGAAAGAATAAGAGTATGCATGATATATACAAAAGTATTTACATTCTAACTCCATAAATTAAAATAAGGGAACAATATTCACTATGTTGTAACATTGATATGTTTCCCACTGCTTCGGAACTATGCCAAGGAATCTCAAAACCTACTTTGGGACACAAGATGGCTCTTGGACTAGACAGGGATCCCTCATAAAATTTAATAAAGTTGATTTCCCACTATCACTAGGAAACAACTCACAACATTAAGCTCGAGATGACATATTTAAATGATAGAGAAAAGAATAAATAAGGTTAAGGAAAATAATGAAACAAGACTGAATAAAGAAAATGTAAACCTCTCAAACTGAAGGCCTTTCTATTGGGAATGGTGTCTAATTTAATAGAGCACATAGTTGGTATTGATCGGTGTAAGAAAAGAGGAAAACATTTAATCTCATACCTAGCAGTGAGTAAGGAAGTCATTGCAAAATTGAGATAAAGAAATAATGGTTTACTAGGCATCTAAACAATGAATCCAACAATTCAATAAGTGCATGAGTTGAGAATGATAATTAATTCAAAATTATTACACTTATGAAATAACTTGTAGGTGTATGAAAATGCATTTATTGAAGGAACAAAAAATAGGGTTGAAAGGGATTCAAATTCCTATAATTTGAAATTCCCTATCTTGCAAAAATACTTCATGCAACACAGAAATGATAAAAGCTAGATTCAAAACACAAATTGAGTTTTATTTATATTCAACTCCCACACAAATATAGCCTGCAACTTACATTATACAATCTCTTTATTAATTGACAACAATGGTGGTCGTACCAAATTATTGTTTTCAACACATATGATCTCACCGCAAATTATGAAAATAGAATATATAATAGAGATTGTTTTAAAGAAGCTTAACAAAGAAAATAAAAAAAGAACATGGATCTAAATAAAAAAGAGGTGAATCCAATATATGATTCCCTCAATCTGATAGTTTTACAGAGAAAACACTACATACTTATTACAAAGAATGAAAACTTTGCTACTAGAAAATCTAAACTCTAACCCCCCTTTACTAAGTATTCAAGTGCTTATTTTATGCCTCTCAAGTAGTGAATCCATGCCATCAAATATTCTATTGTTTCTTAAAATAAATTTTGGATCAGGTCCAAGGGATGGTTCGACCCCTTAATGGGTGTGTTGTCCCCACCTTTAAAATAGAAATTTGTTTCTCTAATCTTTGCCAGGTATACCACATACACTACCATATATCCCCCATGAAAAGATCATTACATAGCCTTGTACCATATCCATATGTGTCAATTATGATCCTTCAACATCCCTGTTAAATTCTTTCTTGTCGAACTAATCATTTGTAACCCAAATTTTTCACTGCACAAACCTTAAATATTAGCAACCATTGGATGAATCCCAGAGGAACAACAATAACCATCGATTTGTGGGTTAATTATTTATCCCACATTTTTCATGAGATCCATGTTCAATGATTTAATAATAAAAATGCACTTCCACATAGTTTGAATGTGAACATGAGAGTTACAAAACTCTACTCAAAATGTTAAATTTTAGTTGTGGGGCCTAGTTTACTGGATATCGAGACATCTGAAAATGTATGATATTTTGGCTTTATGATGAGTCTGATATCCTATATTCGATATCATACTAGGGAATAAAAAGAAATGTGAAAAGGTTTGCTTATGGTACCCCTATGGTCTAGTGTTTCTGTATTCACTATTTGAAAAGTTCCAGACGTAGTGGTGTCCCCGTTGGCCCAGTGGCTTGGTTAGACCAGTGCCCGGTGGGTGGAACTTCTTGCTGGTCTGGTGTACGGTCATCTAGTGTGCCAATGGCCGGTTGGTCTTGGTGACTCGAAGGTCCCGGTGGCCGGCTATCCGGTGTACCAGTGGCCCAGTTATCAAATACATGTGTTATGAATTTCTTGTAGGCTTGAACTTCTCGACGATGCACTTCGGGGCCATAATCAGATCTGGACGGTTGATTTTTGACCAATATCAAATGTGATCCATTGATCTGTGCTTGATCAAATTTAGACCATCAGATGAGTCTGGCGAAATTTAATCCTGAAAGAAGTTTAAGATATGAGCAAGAAAATCGTTTTTGGGAAAAAATATCCTAAATTGGTGAATTTAGTTTAGGTAAGAAAATCGATTTTGGAAAAAATATCCTAAATTGGTGAATTCAGTTTACGTTACAACACGCTAGAAACAGTTTCTACATAAACTAAAACCCAACAAGAATGATTTTCAGAACCAATTACATAATCCGGAAATCAAAACTCAATATTATGAGGAACAATGATGAAGCAAACTGATATCAAATCAACTCCTTATTCCAATAAATTTGAACCTTTCTCAACTCCTTATTCCAATAAATTTGAACCTTTCTTATTGAAAACAATTTGAATTCTTGAAATATTAAAAATCAAATAAGTTCATGAGTAGTATTTGAACAAGAATTCACACCCGTTAAACTTACTACCAAGTAAGGTTTGGTAAAATAAGATTTTGAAAGAACATGTTCTTCAATATCATGAATTGTATTGATACTTTACGACAAGCTATTCACTGCCTCATTGATTATTAATTCAGATGATTCCAATGATTTTATCATTCACACAAGATGGGATAAGATAATAAACCCACTTTCATCATTGAAAATTTGTACAAACAAGGGAGTAACATTATGTACAAATAAGACAAAATGAAGCAAATAAACTATATTGAAAATTGTACAAACAAGGGAGTAACATTATGTACAAATAAGACTAAATGAAGAAAATAAACTGTATTGAAAGAAGAATCAGAAGCAACAATGTTATCCATTGAAAGAAGACTCAAATGAAAGGTAAGCATAGGTAATCATGTAATCTCAGTAGAATGGTATAAATCATGAACACCCTTAGAGAAAACATTTTCAGTGAAAACTTAGGACATAAAGTTCACAATTTGGAAGAAATAAGATAGTTCATGAGAAATGATAATCAAGTGAATAATTTGCAACAAAATTCTCTGATCCAATTGACAAATATAAATTTTCTCTTTCATTTAGTGAAACAATAAAAAAAATTCTAGGAACCTAACAAAACAGGTTAATGGAAATGCACAAAAAAAAATAAAAAATTAACTCATTCATGTGAAACATTCAAAAAATAATCAACCCTCTAGACTCACTGCCAAGTATATATCTTCTACACATATATATGTTTGGCATAGACATATCATCCGCATAGATATATCTTTTGCATGTTCACATAGGAATATCCCCTCCACAACCAAGGCTTAGTCTAATTTGAACCCTTGTGCAGATAATTCATATCACTCATCCTCCCACACTCCCACACTTTACAACTCTGCACTTCAAATAATTCCATAGCACAAATTTTGACCAATGATGTAATTTGCACAACAAATGAGTCAATTATGGAAATTTCATTTTCTAAGATATGTTTAGTTGAATTTATTTTAAGTGACAATGTTTATTATAAAAAATAAGTATACAAAGTTAACAAAATGTTTTTATCCATATGTTTAACTTAAAAAATATTATGGATTAATGGTCATAATTTTAATTTTAATATTTAACTTATCCATATTTCAAGTTGTGTGGAGCATTTTGCTAAGATCATATTTACTCAATGTAATCTCTATAGATTACTCGACATTATTAAATAAGTGAAATCTTCAATGAAGAGGTTAGCATATGTTGAAAGCATTGTAAAGTATTTGCAGTGAAAACAATTTGCATAAAACTTTGTAAAAATAAGAAAAATAGCAAAGTGTTCAATGTGGAATAAAACTTATTAAATAAGTGAATTTTTCAATGCAGAGGTTAGTGTAACGATCCTCCCATTTCGTTACGAAAACAAGCCTCACATAACAAGTGATTTTTTTTTTTGTGTGTGTGTATGTAGAAAGGTAATAATGACATTATACTCAACATCGCAACATGACGACGAACACAACGCATGCAACTCACGCCACAACAAACATAACAACCTAACATAAAAGCAGATCAAGCACCTGGAAGCAATGCACGACATTCAACCGACGAAGAATAAGAATGACTACCCACCCATCCTACCCTGCAATGGTTAGGACCTCCAGGACACATAAGCAACGCTCAAGCCCAAGTTCCCATCAATTTTGAACATTCAAGGTCTCAAGGCTGGCGACTGTTCTAAGGAACAAGGAGGTGTCTACATCCCCCCCGACACAAGCAGACCAAGCACATTAAATGTCTACAAAACCAAGTACAACATTAATTATAATGAACAACCACACCCTCCATGGGAAGCGCAAGCTAAAAATGACTTCCTCCACAACCAACCATTAATCAAGGCTGAAAGGCCAATATCTATGATATAAAAAAAAAGGGGCATTAATGACAGATCAATTAACCAGTCTAAATCACAACTAGTCAGCAAGTTACCAACCGAACTTAACATGAATTTCGAATCCAATTTAGCGAGTCTGAGTTACCTATTAGGCGATATCTATAAATCCAACTAGCATCAATTACATATCCAATTTATCAAGTCTAAATTACAGCTAGTCAACTTTTTTCAAGTCTATTTTAAACTTTAAAAGAAAACACGTTAGTAAGTCTAAATCATGATTTAGTCATTAACTACAAATATAATCTAACATTAATACAATTTAACCTTAGCAATTGCCAAAATATAAACAATATTCACTATATCAACTACAATGTCTAAGATTAACATGCTATTAATGACTTAACGTCCAACATACCGTCTGGCCATTAACTAAATAACAATAGTAACAATCTTGATGTAGAATGCTACCATTAATACAATAATAAAGTAGTTAACAAGGCATATAATCATGACACTTAACCAATCATTTAATATAGAAATAACAACATTACTACATCAAGGCCGAAAGCAACAACTAAGCATTTATTAACTCAATAAATTCCACATGCATCTATCCTTATTCTAGGTACCAAAATGATAGCTTCCTTCAACAATAAAGAAATCGACAAAGAAGTGTAAGTGCCATAATGTCATAACAATCTACGAGAGACCAAGGCCATGCACCTAAAATATTTACTGCCACACACCCTCAATAAGAGTCACTGCCATGTAAAGGTAAAACTCAGGGCATAAACACCGAAGAAAGATGGCGTCCTAGACTGATGTCATTACAGGTTAAAAAGTGAAGTCAACCATTTAGGAAACTAGTGGCCATTTAATCAATCAAGCAAGAATTTGTTGACGATTTCTAGTGTTGTAGCAATCATGGATGATTTTAGGGGCTAAATTTTGCTCGTGGACTAATTTTCCATGGTTTTTCCCAAAACAATATTCGCTATTTAAAAAATGATTCGCCCAAATTCTATAGGATAAAATTATTTTACCTCAAAAATCACCAAAATTTTATACAAACTATATAAAATCCTTAGAAATTTGAATATTTTTACAAAAATATTGCCAAACATTTTATACTTGGCATATGAAGGATTAGTAATATTCGCCAAGGTTTCTACATTTTAAAATAAGTTTCCATCCTTAAAATCATCCCTGGTAGCAATTATTCTGGCGAATAATAAGGTAATTAGTTTAGCATTAAACATTGCAACTATCATGGCTATTAACTGTAGAAACTAACATGACAACTAGCGTGGCCTTCAACATAGCACTTGTCAGGACCAATTCTCAAAGTAAAAAAAAACAATTAATGGTACAGGCTTAACATGCCAAGAGTCATAATAACAATTACACACAGTGGTCTCTAGAGAGTCATAAGGAAGTTACTGCAATATTCGTTAATGAGTTTTAATGCCATTTACCTTCAAGCTGTACCTTACATTATCAACAGAGGGCAGGGTGGTCGAGACAAGGATGGCAAGAGACATGAAGATGCAGTGATAAGTGGTAGGTCACCCAACAAAAGAAAACGAAGCAGACTTACAGGTTGGCAAATGCCAGTTATACACCCGACAACGATTTCAGTCATAATGATTGCAATGCCCAAAAATTAAAAACGAGAGCAGACTTCATGGTTTTGGGCGAATTTCTAGTTACCCACCAGTCACAATTTCAGTCCTTAAAGATGGCACGCCCAACAATTAAAAACTGAAAGCAGACTTCATCAACACTAAATTTTTATCCACAAGACATATCTGACCAACTAAATGTAAGGGGTCGCTATCTAAATTTATTTAGTTTGCAGTCCAGGGTAAAATCGCAATCCAACAATAATGGGGAAAGAAAAACACAACCATTTACTAAAATATTGTCATATAACCGTTAAGAATACAGCCAAAGAAAGGGGATTTGCTATCCTTCACATCACACGTATGAACCAGGAGATTCGCAGGTGAAATCGCTAGAGTAATTTCATTGGAAGAAATCGAGGGAATAATTTATCTCAGGAAATAATTGTTGTGTAAAACTTAGGCAGCGTTTAAAGCAAAAATGTGACCCTTCAATAGAATCATAGTCAAAATACCAAGACACTACACCCAAGGAAAACATGGACATTTTTGGCAGTAATAATTATAAATAAAATCCGTGTAACACACAAATCGTGGTCAACTTAGGGTAAAAATTTACTGGTAAAAGAAATAAATGGTGGTGACTGTAAGGGAGGGTGAATACATTCAATGAAACCCAAATGCAGACAGGGGAAGAGAACACACCACCTATGATTTCATGGTAAACAACCGTATACAGTCACATTTAAATTTTTAAAAATTTTCGAGGGCAATCATTACATAGTCAATACGCCATGCTAAATGTAGAGGTAATATTACACAGTCAATACATGGTTCAACGCAGCCAGCTGCAAAGATTTCAAATCATTTTTCTTCTCCTAGGGTACCCAACAACGCAACAGAGAAAAAAAAGTCTATTTTTCTTTTGATTTAAGGGCATGAGGAAAAACCAGCCCCAAAAAGGGAACACAGATAGGGAAGAGTAAGTCGATTTTCCATGAATAAAAAATCAAAATCATAGGCCAAGAAAAATTTTGCAGACAGGAAGGGATTTTTTTTTTGTGCATTGCTAGGATACCATTACACGTCAACTTAAAATTTTTCCAAGAACAATGTTGGGTTAAAAATTGATCCATCAAATATAAAGACAGGGTAAAAATGAGACAATGACGAAATATAAACAAGCTGAGTTTAAGGATAAACTTCACCAGCAATCACAGTGCAGGGTTAATTGAATGCATCGGGGCGCAAGGGAGCCTTCAGCCAACGACCAACCTCGAGGGTAGACGCTAACAGGTGCATCCTTCGCTCATCATCCTCACACAGAAAAATAGGGCGTTGAGATCCATAGGTCTTTTAATTCTAAGGCGACGACCATAGATCAGGCTCCTAGCGGACTGCTCAGGTGAGGATTGGTGAGCTAGGGATGAAGGCTAAACAACCACAAAGGTCACAATAAACACAACAGGGTGGTCAAGACATGTGGGAAAACAAAGGACATGGGAGTCAACAACCATCAAGCTAGGCTAAGGAAAGTTTTAGTCATCAATTTAAAAGAAAAAAAACATCATTTTACTTTTCCATTAAATAAGCAGATCCAAGCATAAGTCCTAATACATTGTACCATACAAAAATGAAGAGAGCATACCATTTCCTGATCGCCCGCTCTAAATGACGTCCTTCACGCTCCATGCAACTCCCACTCACCGACCGTAGAGACTTCATCGGTACCTCCCAGCCAATGCTAGGGGTACTCTTCTTCCCCCTTAGCCCCCTGAGCTGCAAAGGGGCCACACCCTCACTATCTAGACATTTTGACTAGATCCCAGCTCGCCTCACAAGGCCGAGCTACCACTCCTCACCGAGTTGGGTATCCCAACTCCCACAAGTTAAGTCAGTCAAGTAGATACTTCTGCAGAGTAACGTTATGCAAACAGAAGAAGATCCTTCATCCTTCTCCTCCCTTCATTATATAGAGTTTCTAACTTCCTTTCTTTCCTAAAATCGCATTTAATTAAAGTTTTACAAATAAAATCCTAAAAATTCCTCTCCATACAAGTGTCCCCCATCCCCTACATTCCTCCATAAATTAATTTCTTTAATTAATTAATTATATTTATTTCCCTCACCCACCTAGATTTACTCCTAGAATCACTCTTAGGTCTCCCCAAATTCTCTTACAGGTTTTAATGGCTTTCCCTATTATTAAATTGCTAGTTCAGTTTAAATTAGAAAGCTCTTAAATGGTAGATACTTTTTCTAAGTTTGACTTTCCGCTTTTTCCCCTATGTTCCCCTTTTTCCCTTTTTATGTTTACCTCTTTTCCTAGTTTCCTAAATTTTTAGATTTTCCCTCTTTCCCCTTTTTAATTAGAACGCAAAAGGGAAGGTGTGGAAATTAACCCTTTCTCCCTTTTCTCATTTAATTAATATTTTAAATTATCAAAATAATAAAATGATTAATCCCTTTTTTAATTTTAATCCAACATGTTTTTATGAAACAATTAATTTCTTACTCCCTTAAGTATTACAAGATTTAATGAAGGTCATAGGTAATTTGTGTTTATTATTATTAGTATTATTATTATTATTATTATAAGAGATAAAAAATTACCGCTGGTATAGTTTAGACTTAAACCTTAAATTTACGTACAGGACGACATTTAATTAGAGATTTGTTTTAAAAATTTATTAACGCGTTATTCATCCTAAGGCCATCGGGTTCATTCCTTTATCATCAACAATGGCGTGCCCATGAGGAATGATTAGATGCTCCAAGGGTCGACTGTAATCTATTTCCTTTGTGATGTGCCGAGGAATGGCGCTAAGTGTAAAGAGTTGCCACTTTACATATTTTTTTTTTATGAAACAATTAATTTCTTACTCCCTTCGTATTACAAGATTTAATGAAGGTCATAATTATTATTTGTGTTTATTATTATTAGTATTATTATTATTATTATTATAGAGAGATAAAAATTTACCACTAGCATAGTTTAGACTTAAACCTTAAATTTTCGTACAGGGCGACATTTAATTAGGGAATTTGTTTTAAAAATTTATTAACACGTTATTCATCCTAAGGCCATCTAGGTTCATTCCTTTATCATCAACAATGTGACGTGCCCTTCAGGACGCAGTAGATGCTCCAAGGGTGCGACTCGCCTTAATCTATTTCCCTTTCGCGATGTGCCCTTCAGGACGCGCTACGTGCTCCAAGGGTGCCACTCGCCTATTGACTGACTTAGTAGACATCAATAACCCCTGGAGTCAATACTCCGCCAAGTGAACTTGTGGGAGACTAAGGGTCTCTAAGGAATAAGGCCCCTGCCTTATTGCGCGCCCCTTAGAATCATCGTGAGCGACTGTCGCAGTCTGTCCTCACGGCATTGTGGGTCCTCTCGAACTAGGTAAACTTTAACCTACAATTCAAGCCACGACGAGAGTGCTATTAGGTTGTGGTAGGAATGTTTTCCACACCTCTCCCTCAACATCTCTTGTAGTCGTGCATGACCCCTTTACTCCACATGTAAGTCTGGTCGACAAGCTATTGTCAGCCTGCATCATCAACAAATCATGTCAGAACATATCCATATCATATCATCCAATTAGATGCACTAATATCAGTACAACAATCAAACCCCAATGGTACACTCCCTGACTCGATCTGAAATCCAAGGGGTTCCATTGATGCCTCTGCATCCTCGAGGTCCAAAATCCTGCACATTCAGTAAAATCGAGTCAATAGCACCTGTCTATGTCAATATAGTAAAACAACATTTTATCAACCCATAACGCCTCATAATCAAAATAAAAAGTTTTAATGGCATAATAATCTGGATCACTTGCAAGCAAGTGTCCTCAAAGAATAAGTTCGCTCAATGAGCCAAAGCGGGATGTTACATACACCCCCTCTTGGTCTAAACTTCATCCTGAAGTTTCATAGTATATATGTAAAAATAAAGTGTATCACAGTATCATATGTCTATATATCAAACATAAATGAAAACTGATGGTGCATATCATATGCGTCCTCCCAGGTCGCCGAGTGAGGACTATAATTGTCCCACTGGACCTTGACCTAATCTATCGTTCGACATCATAGCTGTAGAACATGATGATCTAAGATGTGGACCGGCTCAGCCATGAGCGCTCCCTCATCCGATACATATAAGGAACCCATGTCAATAACATGTGTAGGATCACTAATATAATATCTCAGAACAAATGCATGAAAAACATCGTGCATATGCCTTCAAGAATCAGGCAAGGCTAGTCGATAGGCCACGGGCCCCTTTCTCTCCACAATATAAGGAACCCAGTCAATAACATGTGTAGGATCACCAATATAATATCTCAAAACATGCATGAAAAACATCGCAGCATATGCCCTCAAGAATCGCAAGGTTAGTCGATAATATCGGCCTTCCACAATATCTAAAGGTCCCATGAACCTAGGAGAGAGTCGAAGTTCTTTAGCTCCCTTACCAAACTTGATCGAACTCTTATACGGTTTAACCTGCAAGAAGACTCGATCGTCGACCTCATAACTACGGTCGATACGGTGTGCATCAACATAACTCTTATGTTGATCATGTGCTTCTTTAATCCTTTGTCTTATTGTTTTCATTTTCTCTTCCATTTCTTGGATCTCTTCTGGTCCCACCGGGACCCTATCCTCAAGCCGATCCCAACTCAAAGGCATCTGACACGGTCGCCCATAAAGAAACTCGAAAGGTGCCATATTAATGGTGCTCTGGTAATTGTTGTTGTAAGTGAACTCCACTAGTGGAAAGAATTTTTCCCAACGCTTTTGTTGGTCCATAGCGTACATGCGCAACATGTCCTCCAAGGTTTGGTTGGTTCGTTCGGTCTATCTGTCAGTGTTCGGGTGATACGCAGTACTAAAGTTAAGTTGGGTTCCCAAGGCCTCTTGGAAACTTGTCCAAAATCGTCCAGTAAACACCGATCCTCGATCAGATATAATCCTCGTATTCATGTCGTACAACCTCACAATATCACTGATGAAAACTCTAGCTATGTCAGGTGCCTGATACGTCGTACGCACAGGAATAAAGTGAGCACTCTTCGTGAGAGTGTCTACTACTACGAAAATTGAGTCATGTCCCCTTGCCGTCAGTGGCAATGCAACAATAAAATCCATCGAAATAACCTCCCATTTTGATTCTGGAATAGCATGTGGTTGTAGTAATCCTGTTGGGTGTCTATGTTTAGCCTTTACCTATTGACATTCTAAACATCTAGCCACATATTTTACTATGCCAGCCTTCATTCCCTTCCATAAGAATAAGGGTTTAAGGTCTGCCCTCATCTTCATGACTCCCAAGTGATCCATGTAAACTTATCTATGAGCCTCGCTCAGGATCAACATCCTCAACTCGTCGTTCGACAGAACATAGATCCGATTTTTAAACCTCAATAATCCATCACTATAAAAAAAAAATCCTTCAAATCGTGGTACCATCATTGTGTTTTGTTCGATAAAACCCTTGACCTCTTTGTACCAGTCATCATCACACTATAAAGTTAGACTCTTTTCACGCAGATTCATCTAAAGAGGCAGCACCGAAAAGATGTGTGGTCTCCAACTCAATGCATCCACCACTCGGTTCACTGTTCCTTTTATGTAAGTAATCTCAAAGTTGTACTCGCTAAGCAATTCTGACCAATGCCATTGTCACGCGTTCAGGTCACTTTGCGTAAATATGTGTTGTAGTCCACAATGGTTAGTCTTTAGTTCAAATTTTCATCCAACAAGGTAGTGTCTCCAAACCTTCAAGGCATATATGATGGCTAACAACTCCAAATCATGCGTCACGTAGTTCTCCTAATGGCTTCTTAGTTTCTTTGAAATGTAAGCGATCACTCATCCATCTTGCATCAAGACTCCACCTAAGCCTTCCTTGGATGTGTTAGTGCATACCAAGAAGTCCGCGTCCATGTCAGGGAAATTTAGTATCGGTGTTGTTGTCAACAACTCCTTGAGCCTCTGAAATTCTTCCACGCATTTCACGGTCCAAACAAACTTCTTGTTTTTCTTCTGCAATTCTGTGATTGGATTTTCTATCTTCGAAAACCCCTCGATGAACCATCGATAGTATCCTGCTAAACCCATGAAGCTACAAACTTCCAGTACATTTATCGGCACAAGCCATTCCATAATGGCCTCAACCTTTTCTCGATCCATGGAGATGCCTTCGTCGGAGATGACATGCCCTAAGTAGTGAATCTTCGATTGATAAAAGGAGCATTTGGACAACTTCCCATACAATTTGTGCTCTCACAGACACTGTAGTACCAAGCACAAGTGCTCATCATGCTCCTCTATCGTCCGTGTGTAGATCAAAATATTGTCAATGAATACTTGGACGAACTTGTCCAAGTACTTGTGGAACACCCCATTCATCAAACTCATAAATACCCCTGGGGAATTTTTCAGTCTAAATGGTAAAACTGTAAACTCGTAATGTCCAAACCTCATCTTAAAGGCGGTCTTAGGGATGTCATCTTCCTTAATTCGTAACTGGTGGTATCTTGATCGTAAGTCGATCTTTGAGAACAACGTTGCGCCTTTCATTTGATCGAACAAATCATCAATCCTCAGCAACAGATACTCATTCTTGATCGTGGCCTTGTTCAGTTGACGATAGTCAATGTAGAGCCTCTATAACCCATCCTTATTTCATATGAAAATAACAGGTGCACCCCACAGTGACACGCTTGGACGTATCAGTCCCAGGTCCAACAACTCCTTTACTTGAATTTTAAACTCTTGTAACTCTGGGGTCGACATCCGATAAGGCATCCTTGCTATTAGTTCAGTCCCCTGTTTTAGGTCTATGGTAAACTCCAATTCCCTCTCCGGGGGCATCCTAGTTAACTCCTCCGGAAATATGTCTGCAAACTCTCTCACCACCGGAAGGTATTCTAAACCTTTCGCTAAACCCTTCTCGTTTAATGCAAGTATCGCATAAAGCTTGCACCCCTTGAACATGCTCTTTCGTAGCTATAAGGAAGAGATGAACCTCAGGGAAACTCCCTAGTTCCATCCTACAATCACATGTCACTGTCCCTCGTCATCGACCAAGTTCAACCATTTCGTCTTACAGTTGAGTATCGCCTCATGCGATTCCAACCAGTCCATACCAATCACGACATCATAAGATCCTAATATCGTGACGTACAAGTTGGCCTTGGTGAAAAACTCTCCTAGGTTGAGGATATAGCCCGTAACCTTTCCTCCAACCTTTTGTTTAGCTCCCGAGGCCATCTCTACGAAGCTAAACTTGTCCTGATCGACTGCCTTTACCTTAATCCTTTTTAGCACTGCACCATAAATGAAACTCTTGGTAGCACCAGGATCTATCAAAATACTAAGGGTCTAGTTAGCGACAGTACTTGTTGTCTCAAGCACAGTCGACTTATGCTCTTCCTAGAAGTTATTCACCACTGCATGAATCCGATGGACCTTGCCCATATCTCCCACGGTAGTGGGTCTGGTCGATATAGACTCTCTAGTCCTCTCCACCGGGAATTCACACTGGTAGTGTGGCTCCCACACGTCCAACACCCCTTCTTCGGCCTAGTAGTCCTAGTACCCGAAGTAGAAGACAATGACCCGCCATCCCAGAATCTTGGTCTATTCTACTGAATAGGCCTAAACTACTGCTACTGATGTTGTGGTCCTCAATAAGGTGTCCACTGCTAAGGTGTCAGTCGT
>SNQJ01S0004048.1:29672-72846 GCA_010110895.2 Picea sitchensis | reverse complement strand
ATGTCTAGCTGGTGTCTGATGTTGTTGTGCTCCAGAAGACACCTTCCCTGCTAGTCTCGCTGGAGTCCTCGTATGACCCCCACTAATAAGCTCCTCCTCTTTCATGAGGGCCTTCTAGACGACATCATGCAAGGTTTGAGGCATCAAAATCCTGACCTTTGCACGTATGCTTCCATTAAGGCCAAACACGAACCTGTTGACCTTAAGTTTCTCAGTGTTAAGGTGCGAAGCGTACTGGAGCAGGTCCATAAAATGGGCCTCGTACTCAGGCACCATACGATCGCCGTGTCGTAAGGTGTTGAACTCATTGAGCTGATGCTCAATGAATTCCTCTGAAAGGTACCTCTCTCGGAACCGTTCCTTGAACAGTTCCCATGACACGTCTTCGATGACCACGTTCAACTATGGTAGGAGAATCTTCCACCATAGAAGAGTGCTTCCTTTCAGCTGGAAGACCGCCATGCGAACCTTCAAGTTGGAGGTATAATTGTGAAGTGCAAAGCGCATCACCATGTTCTCCAACCATGCCTCAGTGGCTGCATTGTCCAGGGCACCAAAGAACTAGGGAAATTTGACCTTCTCGAGTTCACGGTGAATGCTACCAGTATCAACTAGAGCACACGGTGTAACCTCATGGGGTGTCGATGCCCTAGCCTCATCTCTATCCAAACGACTGATCAGTGCCTCAGACATGCGCTGAAAAGATCTCATCATTCTGACCACATCACCAACTGCTATCTGCTCTTGTCTAAAAACCTGCTCGTCTCCCTGGGGGTTAGATCCCTCAAGCGTGGATGCTACTGGAGGTGTCGCGTCTCCTCCCCTAGAACCCCATCGTCTGCCTTTGCAGTGTCCTCTAACCATGATTAACTTCATGAATACAATTCAACTCAATTAGTAACATTATAATTAAATCATATCAACGAAAGCCGTAGCGATCCCAAGTCATGGGTTGAACCCTCTCTGATACCATATGTAACAAACCTCCCATTTTGTTACGACAACAAGTCTCACATAAGAAGTGAATTTTTTTTTTGTGTGTGTGTATGTAGGAAGGTAATAATGACATTATACTCAACATCGCAACACGACGATGAACACAACACATGCTACTCACACCACAACAAACATAACAACCTAACATAAAATCACATCAAGCACCTGCAAGCAATGTACGACATTCAACTAATGGAGAATAAGAATGAATACCCACCCGTCCTACCATGCAATGGTTAGGACCTCCAGGACACATAAGCAACGCTCAAGCCCAAGTTCCCATTGATTTTGACCATTTAAGGTCTCAAGGCTGGTGACTGTTCTGAGGAACAAGGAGGTGTCTACATCCCCCCCGACACAAGCAGACCAAGCACATTAAATGTCTTTAAAACCAAGTACAACATTAATTATAATGAACAACCACACCCTCCATGGGAAGCACAAGCTAAAAATGACTTCATCCACAACCAACCATTAATCAAGGCTGAAAGGTCAATATCTATGATATAAAAAAAAAGGGGCGTTAATGATAGATCAATTGACCAGTCTAAATCAAAACTAGTCAACAAGTTACCAACTGAACTTAACATGAATTTCGACTCCAATTTAGTGAGTCTGAGTTACCTATTAGGCGATATCTATTAATCCAACTAGCATCAATTACATATCCAATTTAGCAAGTCTAAATTATAGCTAGTCAACTTTTTGCAAGTCTATTTTAACCTTTAAAAGCAAACAAGTTAGCAAGTATAAATCATGATTTAGTCATTAACTACAAATATAATATAACATTAATACAATTTAACCTTAGCAATTGCCAAAATATAAACAATATTCACTATATCAACTACAATGTCTAAGATTAACATGCTATTAATGACTTAGCGTCCAACACACCGTCTGGCCATTAACTAAATAATAATAGTAACAGTCTTGATGTAGAATGCTACCATTAATACAATAATAAAGCAGTTAACAAGGCATCTAATCATGAGACTTAACCAATAATTTAATATAGCAATAGCAACATTACTACATCAAGGCTGAAAGCAACAACTAAGCATTTATTAACTCAATAAATTCCACATCCATCTATCCTTATTCTAGGTACCAAAATGACAACTACCTTCAATAATAATGAAATTGGCTAAGAGGTGTAAGTGCCATAACGCCATAACAATCTACGAGAGACCAAGTCCATGCACCTAAAATATTTACTGCCACATGCCCTCAATAAGAGTCACTGCCAGGTAAAGGTAAAAATCAGGGCATAAACACTGAAGCAAGCTGGCGGCCTAGACTGATGTCAGTACACGTTAAAAAGAGAAGTCATCCATTTAGGCAACTAATGGCCATTTAATCAATCAAGCAGGAATCTGTTGACCATTTCCAGTGTTGTAGGAATTATTTTGGCGAATAATAAGGTAATTAGTTTAGCATTAAACATTGCAACTATCATGGCTATTAACTGTAGAAACTAACATGACAACTAGCATGGCCTTCAACATAGAACTTATCAGGACCAATTCTCAGAGTAAAAAAAATAAAATCATGGTACAAGCTTAACATGCCAACAGTCATAATAACAATTATAGACAACGGGCTCTAGAGAGTCATAAGGAAGTTACTGCAATATTCGTTAATGAGTTTTAATGCCATTTACCTTCAAGCTATACCTTACATTACCAACAGAGGGCAGGGTGGTCAAGACAAGGCTGGCAAGAGACATGAAGACGCAATGATAAGTGGCAGGTCGCCCAACAAAAGAAAATGAAGCAGACTTACAAGTTGGCAAATGCCAGTTATGCACCCGACAACGATTTCAGTCATAATGATTGCAATGCCCATAAATTAAAAACGAGAGTAGACTTCATGGCTTTGGGAAAATTTCCAGTTACCCACTAGTCACGATTTCAATCCTTAAAGATGGCACGCCCAACAATTAAAAATCGAAAGCAAACTTCATCAACACTAATTTTTTATCCACAAGACATATCTGACCAACTAAATATAAGGGGTCACTATCTAAATTTATTTAGTTTGCAGTCCAGGGTAAAATCGCAATCCAACAATAGCGAGGAAAGAAAAACACAACCATTTACTAAAATGTTGTCATATAACCATTAAGAATACAACCAAAGAAAGGGGATTCGCTATCCATCACATCAAAGGGTATGAACCAGCAGATTCGTAAGTGAAATTGCTGGAGTAATTTCACTGGAAGAAATTGAGGGAATAATTTGTCTCATAAAATAATTGTTGTGTAAAAATTAGGCATCGTTTAAAGCGAAAACATGACCCTTCAACAGAATCACAGTCAAAATACCAAGACGCTACACACCAGGAAAACGTGGACATTTTTGGCAGTAATAATTATAAATAAAATCCGTGTAACACACAAATCGTGGTCAACTTGGGGTAAATATTTGTTGGTAAAAGAAATAAATGGTGGTGACTGTAAGGGAGGGTGAATACATTCAATGCAACCCAAATGCAGACAGGGGTAGAGAACACACCACCTTTGATTTCGTGGTAAACAACCGTATACAGTCACATTTAAATTTTTAAAATTTTTTGAGGGCAATCATTACACAGTCAATACACCATGCTAAACGCAGAGGAAATATTACACAGTCAATACATGGTTCAATGCAGCCAGGCGCAAATATTTCAAATCATTTTTCTTCTCCTGGGGTACCCAACAATGCAACAGAGAAAAAAAAGTCTATTTTTCTTTTGAATTAAGGGCATGAGGAAAAACCAACCCCAAAAAGGGAACACAGATAGGGAAGAGTAAGTCGATTTGTAATGAATAAAAACTCAAAATCACAGGCCAAGAAAACTTTTGCAGACAAGAAGGGATTTTTTTTTGTTCACTGCTAGGATACCATTACACGTCAACTTAAAATTTTTCCAAGAACAACGTTGGGTTAAAAATTGATCCATCAAATATAAAGACAGGGTAAAAATGAGACAATGACGAAATATAAACAAGCTGAGTTTAAGGATAAACTTCGCCAGCAATCACAGTGCATGGTTAATTGAACGCATCGTGGTGAAAGGGAACCTTCATCCAAGGACCAACCTCAAGGGTAGACGCTAACAGGTGCATCCTTCGCTCATCATCCTCGCATAGAAAAGCAGGGAGTTGAGATCCATAGGTCTTTTAATGCTAAGGCAATGACCGTAGATTAGGCTCCTGACCGACTGCTCAGGTGAGGATTGGTGAGCTAGGGATGAAGGCTAAACAACCACGAAGGTCACAATCAACATGGCAAGGTGGTCAAGACATGCGGGAAAACGAAGGCCATGGGAGTCAACAACCATCTACTTAGGCTAAGGAAAGTTTCAGTCATCAATTTAAAAGAAAAAAAAAACATCATTTTACTTTTCCATTAAATAAGAAAATCCAATCATAAGTCCTAATACATTCTACCATACAAAAATGAAGACAGTGTACCGTTGCCTGATCGATCGCTCTGAGTGGCGTCCCGCATGCTCCGTGCAACTCCTACTCACCGAGCGTTGAGACTTCACCGCAACCTCTCAACCAATTCTAGGGGTACTCTTCTTCCCCCTTAGCCCCCCGAGCCACAAAGGGGCCACACCCTCACTATCCAGAGATTTCGACTAGCTCCCAGCTCACCTCGCAAGGCTGAGCTACCACTCCTCACCGCGATGGGTATCGCAACTCCCACAAGTTAAGTCAGTCAAGTAGATATTTCTGCAGTGTAACATTACACAAACATAAAAAGATCCTTCATCCTTATCCTCCCTTCATTATATAGAGTTTCAAACTTCCTTTCTTTCCTAAAATCTCATTTAATTAAAGTTTTAAAAATAAATTCCTAAAAAATCCTCTCTATACAAGTGTCCCCCATCCCCTACATTCCTCCATAAATTAATTTCTTTAATTAATTAGTTATCTTTATTTCCCTCACCCACCTAGAGTTACTCCTAGAATCACTCCTAGGTGCCCCCAAATTCTCTTACAGGTTTTAATGGTTTTCCCTATTATTAAATTGCTAGTTCAGTTTAAATTAGAAAGCCCTTAAATGGTAGATACTTTTTCTAAGTTTGACTTTCTTCTTTTTCCCTTATGTTCCCCCTTTTCCCTTTTTATGTTTACCTCTTTTCCTGGTTTCCTAAATTTTTAGATTTTCCCTCTTTCTCCTTTTTAATTAGAACTCAAAATGGCAGGTGTGGAAATTAACCCTTTTTCCCTTTTCTCATTTAATTAGTATTTTAAATTATCAAAATAATAAAACGATTAATTCCTTTTTCTTTAATTTTAATCCAACATATATTTTTTTTATGAAACAATTAATTTCTTACTCCTTTCGTATCACAAGATTTAACGAAGGTCATAATTATTATTTATGTGGTTTTTATTTTTATTTTTATTATTATTATTATTTTTATAGAGAGATAAAATTTTACCAATAGCATAGTTTAGACTTAAACCTTAAATTTTCATACAGGGCGACATTTAATTAGGGAATTTTTTTTTCAAATTTCTTAACATGTTATTCATCCTCAGGCCATCTAGGTTCATTCCTGTATCATCAACAATGCGACATGCCCTTCAGAACGCACTAGGTGCTCCAAGGGTGCCACTCGCCTCTTGACTGACTTGGTAGACATCAATAACCCCTGGAGTCAATACTCTGCTAGGTGAACTTGTGGGAGACTAAGGGTCTCTAAGGAATAAGGCCCCAACCTTATTGTGCACCCCTTAGAATCATCGTGATCAACTGTCGTAGTCTTCCCTCATGGCATCATGGGTCCTCTCGAACTAGGTAAACGTTAACCTACAATTCGAGCCCTGGAAGGAGTGCTAGTTGGTTGTGGCAGGGCTGTTGTCCACACCTCTCCCTCAACATCTCTGGTAGTCATGCGTGACCCCTTTACTCCACATGTGAGTCTGGTCGGCAAGCTATCGTCAACTCGCATCATCAACAAATCATGTCATAACATATCCATATCATATCATCAGATGCACTAATATCAGTACAACAATCAAACCCCAATGGTACACTCCCTGACTCGATCTGGATTCCAAGGGGTTTCATCGATGCCTCTGCATCCTCGAGGTCCACAATCCTGCACACTCAGTAAAACCGAGTCAATAACACCTACCTATGTCAATGTAGTAAAATAACATGTCATCAACCCATAACACCTCATAATCAAAATCAAAAGTTTTAATAGCATAATAATTTGGATCACTTGTGAGAAAGTGTCTTCAAAGAATAAGTTCGCTCAGTGCACCAGAGCGGGATATTACAGTTATCATATGTGGGAAGCAATGTGGAGATTAGCACATCTGCATAGGCATATGTCTCGCACAACCAACACTTTGTCTAATTTGAAAATTCATATCGTTCATCCTTTCACACTCCCACACTTCACAAATCCATACTTCCAATAGTTTCATAGCATGAATTTAACTGACTGATTTGTGGAAATTTCATGTTGTAATTTTCCACCATTAATTCTTGATAGTTGAATTTATTTTAAGTAACAATGTTTATTATAAAACATAAGTATATAAAGTGAAGAAAATGCTTTTATGCATATGCTTAACTTAAAATATATTTTTGAGTTGAGTTTATTTTAAGTAGCAATGTTTATTATAAAAAATAAGTATATAAAGTGAACAAAATGTTTTTATGCATGTGCCTAACTTAAAACATATTGTTGAGTTGAATTTATTTTAAGTAACAATGTTTATTATAAAAAGAAAGTGATTTTTTTTTTCATAGAACTTAGTAAAAGGAAGTATATAGAAGTGAAGATGCAGAGGAATGAATGTAACATGTGTTGAAGTTGGGATGTGTGGGAAATTATGTAAAGTTTGTGGATGCTAAGACGTGTAGGAAACAATGTAGAGTGTGCACAATTTAGGTTTTGCGAAAAACAAATAGGGTAGATTTCCCTGCAAAACAAATGTTCCTTGTATACAACGTTGAAATTGATAATATCATATCACAAACTCATTATTTGTAAACCTACTTATTTAACTAAATTTCATAGAAGACCATCTACAAACAATTAAAGATATGAAATACAATCGAAAAGTAGAACAATTCTAAAACTTTGAACTTAAAAGGAAAACTTCTTTTGTAAACCAATATAATGGAAAAGAAGATGATGTATAGGGAAAGGGTTGATGTAATAGAAAATGTTCAATTAGTATTGATAATGTTTAACCAGTCTTGAAAAGAAGTTGAGCAGGATAAATCCTACGACATTTTTTAAAACAATTAAATTTAGAAGGATAAATTCTGATGATAGTTAGAATAAAAAAAAACATGACAATCAATAAGGTTTCTTAAGTAAGCATTCACAAGGAAATAAAGGCCTAAGAAAGGACCAAATACTATTCTATTGAGTATTCACAATATAGTACAAAATTTAGTAAACATGGCATAGAGGTGAAAATATCATTTCTTGGAATGAAAGTCAATGACTACATATGCATAGAACATAATATTTCATTGAAAAATGATAAAGAGTGAACACTGACTTGAAAATTCTATTTGAAAAACAAAGTCTAGAAGATAGCTAGACATGTATGCCAAAACAGTATGTTGGCTAGGTCAAAAAATATACATTTGGCTTTTCAATAATCTTTGTAAATGCCAAAACAGTGCTTCAACAATCTCAAAAAATATACAATTGTCTTTTAAGTAAGGTCTATACAAAGTAAAGGAGTTTTTCCAAATAGATTGGGATGGCGGCTCAAATGGACCATAAATTAAAATAAAGTCCTGAAATAAAGATAGCTATAAATGGGTGTTAGGTTTTGACAAAGCATAGAACAAGAAATTTTGAGATATTACCACTTGTGAGGAAAGAAACAAATAGAAAAAGAAAATGCAATACTTTCTTGAGTACTTAGAAATAAGGAAATGTTTTGTTTCTCTGGTTTGTCTGTTGTTGGTATGTATCTTCCTTTATAATAATTGTTTCTTTGGAATCCTATTGAACTATCTTTGGTGGTTGTTTTGGTTAACGATCTATTCCAAGGTGTTCTTGACCCAATGATCAATATACTCTTTGATTGGAAGGATGGTGATTTCTTGCTTAACTTGAAGAGAGAAAATATCCTCTTCTACTTCATTTCATTATAGCTAGACTTAGTCGATGACTGAGAAGTGGTGCTCATTATCATTAAAAAATGTAGCAAGCCACCATTTTAGTTCTTCATAAGGAAATTCCCCAAGATTGTTAAAGTCATTAGCTAATAAGGTCTTCATTGTGGACAAGTGACTATCAAGTTATTCTTTAGTGATTATGGTTGAATTCTTGAAATGTTCTAGGCCCTGCAATTTATTAACAGCAACAAATTATTTTAAAGTAGCACCTCCTCTCCTTTCATTGATTTTCTGCAAGCAACAATGGCATCTTCCAACATATTTATTCGTTCTTCCCAACCTTCCTTTATTTTATTTATTATTTTGTTTGATTGAGGTCCTTGTTGGTTTCTTTGATAGTCGTTCATACTAGTGACTCTTGTGATGAAATTATTTACCTCATTTTTTTAGTAGGATTCATCATGTTGCAAATCTCTTTGCAAATATTCAGTAAAATTTGTAATCCTTTGTGAAAGATTATGCAGGCTTGTACTGACCTCCCAGTCAACTCTGATTATCTCTAGTATTTTGTTAATGTTTTCAACAACACAGTCTTTGACTCCATTCAATAATTGAAATGATTTTATGATTTCTTTGAGGTTTTGGGACAAGATTATGGCCAATGGATATGCAAAGAATGTGTTGGGAGCCACTTCCTCCTCAATATCATTTATTCTCTTCATTAGTATAATGGTTTGAAACTCCTTGTTGTAAACTTAATAGAAAAGAGAATCTCATGTGGAACAATATAGTTTCATGAGGGAAGATGGTCTGAATCCTAAGACATCCACCACATCAATTGATCTGTGGACTACCTTTCTATCTTTTAGACCGACCTTGTGTATATGTAGTTTCCTTTCATGCTTGTTGTATTGAACATTGTGTAGCATCAAGGAGTGTTGCTCAAATAACATCGGTTCTTTTCTTGAGATATCCTATGTAATCTCTTTTTTTTCTCCAACTCTTTGGGCTACTAAGTTGGGTAGCTCTGTACTTCCAATATGCATATCATCAACATCTCCTATACATATTGGATCTTGTGAATTTTCTATATTTTTGATTTATTTCTTTTTTATTTCTATGAGAGTGCATGTGCACATTCAATATTGACATGGAATGGTTTCTCTCCACCATTACATGCGATAGACGCATCATTACTCTCTTATATGTTTAGATTTTGCTATTGTGTTCTTTGTTTAGAGGCAGAGCTCTTACGTCTCTAGGGATTGGAGGAAGAATCAACATTAGAAGTGATTTACCCCCTTTTTATTTATTTTAGTTGCCTTTTAGTATTTGAGCTTATGTCTCTCAAAAATTCCTCACTGCATCCATTGATGTCCTTTTTTGTGGAAAAAATATCACTCATTTCCTCATTAAATATCATGAAGAGATTAATGTATATTATGGATTTTAAGTATTGTGAAAATAAACCCTGGGTGTCAAAACCAGCTATAGGTTTTAATTCTTCTAGATTAAATGAACTAAGTGTTTTTTATAATTCTTTCAGATGTACCAAATTCCTAACCACTTTGTTAAAAAATAAAAAAGGAAATGTAATGAATTGTATTTTTCTTTTCTTTCCAAATAAAATGCAAGAAGTTATATAATATCGAAAAAAAATACATGAAAAAATATATATCACAGACAAACATAAGGAGTATAAAGGGATTTTATTGGAATCCATACAATCAGATGTATGTATGGTTTTATACTTGAATGTAAATACCCTTTCCATTGAGAAATTCCTTATCTTCTTGAGTTATTATGTAACACCCATGTTTCCCCTAAGTTGTAATTAATCATTAATCAGGATTACCATGCTATAGCATGGGAAAAATGTAAATGTATTATTGTTTGAATTGCCAATAACTGACTGTAGGGGTGAAGCCTTGAAGTACTGGAAATGATATCACTAGAGGAAAGAAAGGGAAAATTATAAGAGAGGGTTCATTATGTCAAATGACTGCAAATTTCCCCTTGTTGGGAATAATAAGCCTCATCATGATCCCAAGGAGAAATCATATAATGAAAGAAGAACTAGTGGTTGAAAAATCAACTACCCCCTTAAATGGAAGCATGGAGGGTTGGTTTGAGGAGACGGAAAATTGTCATCCCAACATACCATAGAGGGCAGTTTTTCCTACAGACCTAGACTGACCCGAGTTTCCTTCTGACAGAAGGAACATGACAAGTCTAGAACCTTCTTGAAGAGGAGAAAGGAGAGAAGAATATACACACATAGGATAGCATAGAAGAGGGAGAGACACTAGGTAGGGAATGCACGACCATGAGGAAAGTGTGAAGTTCTTGAAACTTTAAGGAAGATATATAGGATAAAATAGTTTTGGTTATAAGAAAAATGGAGAAAATGGATACCCAAGAACTTGAAGAAGACCTGACTTGAACGAAATATCGTGACCTTAATGATGAGGGTGCATCTAATAAACCTCGTTGAGGGAATGACATAGAAATGATCTCTGAGTAATGTCAAAATTTTCTTTGGTGATATCATGGCTTGGCACAGGGGTGTCCAGAGCACTAAGATTGAATTCCTTTGAGATTATAGTTGGGTGGAAAGGTGGACACCCACAATCAGTTAGTTGGTTAAATTTTGTAATAAACAAGTATTCTCATACCTTACAAAAATGAACTATGACAGTAAAATAAGGTTGAATATCCCGTGAATGTTTCAAGGATGTGCATGTTTGTTTGACGACTTGATTGTTTTTCTCTTAATTTTTCCTGGTCGTGTATTTAAGCAATTAAGGACCTATATGGTCAAATATGATTTGTATACATAAGTACTAGAGCCTCCTGTAGTGGCTCGAATTAAAGGAAAATAATTTTGATTTTGCTAACCATAGGCTCAATTTTCATATGTGGATATTTACACTTCCAGTCATTTGGATCTCCTTAGAAAGGGGTCTGTTAATCTCAGGAGAGGTAGTGTGAAGGTGCACAGAACCTTGGTAAGGTGTGTAGGGATTAAGAACTCTTTAAGTTCTAAATTTTTGAGAGAAGCACAAGGAGTATTCCCGCACCTCATTTGAAGTATTTGCAAGCTCGGGAAGTATAACACTTGTAAGATGCAACCGAGGTTCATACCATTCAAAAATTTCATCTGTGTGACCAAGGGCTCATGCCCATGGCCTTAACAAACTCCCATCCAATATTTAATCATGTAGCCCATGAGGATTTTCGGAGGACCCCTATGACTAAGGTCTGTGAACCTTGCGCTATTCAGAATGGTGCTAAGTTCTTGTTAACTTCAGAGCTCCAGGAATTCGAAACTCTGGAATGTCACAACTTCACAACCCCAAAACCATTGAATGAAGGAGTCATGAAATGTTGTGAGTCATTGATCTGGGGAGTCCATTAGGGACCCTTATTGACCGTCTGATCAACAAGTGGAGGGTTTCGAGTATGGTACTTCAACGAAGTCTCACTTCGGAATAATAGAGATGTTGTAGTATAAAAAACTCTAGACACTGGAGTGACAAATTAATGAGAGATATCAATCTGGAGGAGATTTACGACCACTCATGACCATTGGATCTAATCCATGATATTTTTTTCTTTGACCTACTCTGGGAGTAAGGAGAGAATTACACCATGAACCCTCGAATGTCAAAGTTGCGAAGCGACAGAGGCTATAGATCCCGAGGTCTACGTGTACGCATATTGACCATGAAATTGGAAGGTTTGGAAGGTTTTCAGTCTGAGATGATGTGGTGTGATGAAGTCACCAATGGTGACGTGGACCCACACTTGACATGCCATGTGTCGCTTGGATTTGTGCATATTGCATATCCTATGTTCCCATTAACACATGACACATGTCACCTTATAAAGGGGCCATGTTTCATCACTTCCTTGTTCGCATATCACACCTAACACTTATTGCTTGGTCCATCTGGAAGGAGGAGAACGAGGGACCCACCTTTATTTTCCCTCGTATCTAGTACGAATCCACATGCGAGAGTGGGTATTTCAGGAGTTCAAGACTTCAGGACTCCAGAGGTTGGAGTGTGGTGTCGAGGATAAGTTGAAAAGGCTGAAGGCTAGAGCTACATGGAATCATTTTCAGGAGTTTAGAACTCTGGGAGACATGAGATGTTAGAAAGTATGCTCCAAAATGGGTGGAAGATCTATCCATGTGGAAGGCTCATGGGAGTTCGGGATATAGGAGCTCCATAATATTTGAGGTGTAGCATCATAGAAAGGATCGAAGGTTGAAGCCATGTGGTAGGCTCATGAGAGTTTGGGAGATAGGAACTCTGGGAGACTGGGGTCACTAGACCATATACTCAAAAAAGTGGTGAACGTATCCCCTAAGCATATGAGTTAATGTGGAGGGAGATCCACCGTCGGATTATTGGTGGATGGATTTCCACCATAGCTTTAGGAGCACTAGAAGCTTCAGGATCTTGGAGAACTCAAGATGATACGTATGAGTCAGGTCCACATAGATTCCATGTGGCCCTTGACCAATAAGTGCCCGAAGGACTATGGATGGGTATTTCTTCCAATCCTAAGCTCAGTTTTGAGCGTGAAGATAGTGGTTGGAAAGATTTGAATGAGAAGAACATGATGGAGATCCCAGAAAGAGGATGTTACATGGTTTAGGGAAAATGAAATTATGATGCCCCATCCTTAGAGAAGGGTACTTAGGGGTCGGGTGTGTTACAAATTGGTATTAGAGCATGGAAACAACACTTGTCCTTCTTGGGATCATGCACGAGTCATATAAAAAAAATATTATTGTAGGACTTTAAGGGGGTGACACCATATCTTACCCATTCCTAAGGGTCTTAGTTAAACCTCTACCAAAGAGAGGAATGAAACTTGCTATTGTTGATAGATTTTTTGGAAATATTCATTGTATGTTGCTAATGTTTTGAATAAAGAAGTTGACTTCACATTGGAATTGTACGCGTTGTTTTACAACCATAAGATTAGGTTACCAAGGCTAAGATGATCCTATTAAGAATATTACTACCATAAAAAAAAAATCATAAGTTCCCTGGGTAGAAGGATGCAGATTAAAATTCAGTTGGGATTTTACCCAACAGGATTGAATCATGCTAGACGATCATAGAAGAAGATTATCATTTCTTTGGTAAGTGAGAGACGATCCTATAGGAGTATGATTATACTGATGGGAACTAATAGAAAGACTTGGATGTGAATGGATTGAAAGGATCCATAGAAATAATAACTATTGTTTCAATAAAGGATTAAACCTTGTATATGTGTATGATTTCTCATGATTAGAGGATCGATGGAAATGGTAAGGTCAAATCACTTAACCTATAATTAATGAAAATTGTTCCTAGAATAATCCAGTAAGGAAGTAAAAAGGAACCCTATAGATTGAGAACAACTTTCATAAAGGTAGAAGTGAAGTGGGAAGAGCTCATGGTTGTGCTAATGAAGTGTATATACCTCTTAACTCAAGGGAATGTCTATGCATAAGGATGCAAAGAGGTAAGAAAGTGGAATATATCTGCACTTCAGATATAGGTGAAATGATTGGTGCCCAAGGATATGCTAGAATGCATGTGGAAAAATATTGAACATGCAAATTAGTCATGTTATAACCTGTGGTGGGTCGTAAGGTATGGTCTACTAATAGACCTTTTATATGAGGATGACCTTATGAAAATAAGACTTAATAGTAAGAATGAAAAAGTGATAATGTTGTGGTCTATTGCCTTAATACGATAGAAATGTAAGGATTTATGAGAGACTGATGTAAGGTTTGATTAAGGAGGTGTCAAACACCTTTGGATGACCAGTGGATCATATTGACATATAGAGGTGGATGTTATCCATATGGATATGGCTTGGTATACTCAATTACTATAAGAGGGAGGTTAGGAAGAGATTCCCTTGTAAATATATGTTGACCAAGAGTGAATTGAGGCATGAAGAAGAGACTAGAATTGGTTATCTTACTTCCTTGAGTGCCACAATAACTACCCATTTGAAAGTTTTGTTTTGAATGACACCTTGAGGGGAATGTGTTCCATTCCCTCAGGAAATACTAATATAAATAGAGGAAAGAGTAAGGGATCAAGGATGCTATGTTGTTATGATAAGAGGAAAATTATTATGCGTTTGAAGAGCACATGAGAATGATTGTGAACAATCGTGAGTTAAATGATTTTAATGAAAATATGTATGTGAGCTGTAAAATATACCTAGGGATTATAAACAGAGGCTTATGATTATGCATATGGTTAAGTAGATCATGGATATATGTAACAAAACCAGAATATCTGTGGATACATAATTTGAATGCATGAAAAAGATGCATGTTTATGTTCCTTATGGAATATTTGGTAAACATATGAAGTTAACTCAAGGTTGAGGCCATCAAAGATAATGATGGATATGAAATAAGGAATTTGCGTGCTGGAGGGGCTTCCTGTGGAGTAAATGTGTGAGGACTTTGTTAGGAGGACAAAATCACAACCTTCATGACTTTCGAGAATTAAGCAGTGAGCTACAAGCTTATATATATCAATATATATATATATATATATACACACACACACACACACACACACACATGTATATAATAATCCTAGATTACATTTTGAAAACATCAGGTATGTATAGAAGACTAATAAAGGAATGTTGACCATTCTAACTAACTGGAAATATAATTTGCAGGATGCACAGATTCATGATCAATTATGAGCCAAACGTTTGTTATTAAAGCATGATGATGTATCCAAAAATTTTAGGGCGAGGCCTAAATGAGGTTGCTTAAGGAAAAGAGCAGGGAGATCCCAACAGGGAGTAAATTGCAAAAGAAAAGAAAGGGAAAAAGGAGGAACACTTTTCCCACCCTAAGAACTATGAATTGCTTGTGAGAACAATTGCATATGGAAAAGAGGGAATAAATAAATGAGTATGTTTGATTGAGTTGTCTTGGTTTGAAACATGTAAGAAAAGGCAGTGAGGCCTTAGAAATAACTCATAAAAGTTGAAAGTCCTAGGTTGTGTAGAAGGAGTTGGAAAAAGGGAAGAACCCTTAACTCTTTTCTTTCTATGTATTATGTTTTTTTATGGGATGGGGAAGATGGTACACTAGTGAAAGTAAATTTCTTGACACCATAGTGAGGGTTGTATGTAGCATCCACATACCACCTAGTCCAGGGACATGCTACCACAATATTGTTGCATTCAAGTTGTTTTCCATCTGTTGGGAAATGCCACTTGAACTAAAAACTTATCACTCTGTTTCTGATGGTCAGAACTGTCCATGCCCAGGTATATACCTAATTGGATATAGAATACAAATTTCTTTGTGTAATATCATACATATAAATTCAACAATAAAATGCATTCCACTAGTACACAATTTAATGAAAAAATCAAAACTAGTTTATAAAAACAACTCACACATGCAACATTATAGTTATCAAGACATGCATAGGATACACATCATAAAAATTAGCATAGAAATGGTACTTATATTTTTATGAAGGTCACCAAATACATGTAGAAATTCCACAAAACTCCCAACCTTAGACCATGTTGCTCATCACTCTCAACAATGGGTCACCCCCAAGTTAGGACTAAACTCCACCCAGGTAAAGGGAATCCTAGGCTAGGTTGAGGTTACAAAGTCTCCAGGAAGGATTTTGTCCCCAGGAGTCCACTCACATCCACATATTGTAGTACCTTATTCGCCACATGCTTGTCCCATCCCAAGGAGTTTTCATCCTCTCTGATCAACAGTCCTTCAGTTTCCACACTCCCCTTCCAGGGCTTCAACAATAGGCCAGACAGGAAGTCTCAGAGCACTACAATTGTCGTGAGGCTCCTTATGGGAAAACCACTTTCCCAACAACCTCTCTCACCAAGAGAGAGTTTCTCATAGGCCTGAAAGCCTTATTCTTCTATCCATGGGCCTGACAACTCACCTATTCAATTCCACAGGCATGGCAACCTACTTCTTCAGTCCATCTCCCATACCAATCAAGTCTAGGTAATCCCAACTAGGAATCGAGTATGGCTCTTGTAACGACAGTAAACCACACCATTCTATAGAAAAAAATGGGAAACCAAAAAAATTGTCTTAGGGAGATCAGGCTTAGGAACAAAACATACATGCTATGCTACACAAAGAAGTACGGGTTAGCTTCATGGGTTGCAGGTTACAGATATTGCATGAAAGTTGCAGAGGTCAATGATGGAGATAGTGGATGTTGCGTGAGTGCTCAGTCTGAGTGCATGAGTTCATGCCTCAGGTGCATGGAAAAAATGAATGATTAACCCCCATAATGAATGATTTCCCCACATAAATCTGCATGTGACAATATTGACACATGGCTCTCTTGGGAGCTCATTCTTCCCCACTTGGAGTCCATTCCTTTCCAAAGGAACTTAGGATAACATTGTTTATTTCCCAAACTTTAGTCTTTAGGAAAATATATTATAATATTCCCTTAGGGATAATCCCTGAAGCTTATCCCTTTTTCCTAGCCTCTTATCTCGTTTCCCTTTCCCTTCCTAGTGGATCTTATTCCCCCATAACTCTTTCTTCATGGTTGGTCTACACACATCGATGTATATTTATTATTGATCTGCATAATTACATATACAAAAATAGGCTCATTGGCCTTACCATCTAGGCTCTCCGACCTAATATTCACATAAGCCTACTAGCTTATAAACACTTGGCTCACTAGCCTACAAGGACAATTAAAATTCAGCATGGGTTCGACCTTGGGTTATTAAAATCCCCTCCCCTTATTTATGCACTAGTCTCAGTGCAACATATTTACATATTACATCAAGATTTTAAAAAATATTCAAAAAGATGTGGGTATTTTGGCTGCATGGCCTCTTTGTGTTCCCAAGTGGAAACCTCAGGACCATACCAAGTCCATTGGAATTTTACAAGATTGGTGGCTCGATTCCAAAGTTGCTTGGTTTTATGGTCCATAATGTGTACCTAATGCACTTGAAAAGTCCCTTCTTTCTCCACCTGAATTACATTCCAATCAATAACATGATTAGCATCAGGTATATATTTCTTAAGAAATGATACATGGAATACACTATGAATGGTCATAAATGTAGGCAATGAAATCATATAAGCTATTGGTCCAATCCTTTCCAAGATTTCAAATGGCCCACAATATCTGGATGCCAACTTGCAACAATTTCCCAATTTCAGAGAACTTTTGTTGGCCTTCACTTTCAAGAACACATGATCACCCACTTTAATATTCCTGTGGTTTCTTCCCTTGTCAGTATAAATTTTCTTACTGTCTTGGGAAGATTTTATATTATGTTTAATATTCAATATTTTCTCTTCCATTTCCATGAGAAACTCTATCCCAACCACTACTTTATCTGATGGGTTTTCCTAGCTTACTGGTGTGTTGCACTTTCTGCCATAAATTTCCTTAAATGGGCTCATCTTCAGAGATTCATGATACCCATTGTTGTAGGAAAATTCTACCAAGTGTAGATAATCCTCCCACTTTGATGGTTTGTCCATCACATACATTCTTAGCATATCCTCTATCACTTGGTTCACCCTTTCTATTTTCCCATCAGACTTGTGATGATAAGATGTACTGAAGTTCAAATTTGTTCTGAACCCTTTGAATAATCCCCTTCAGAACTTTGAGGTAAACTTTGGGTCTATGTCAAACAAAATTTTCTTTCGAATGCCATGAAATCATGCTACTTACCTCATATAAATATCAACAACATTGGTTTCTTTGTGAGTAATATTCATTGGAATGACATGGGAAGCTTTAGTAATATTGTCCACCACCACGATGATAGCATCATGATGCTTTCTTGTTCTGGGAAATTTGGTCATGAAATCCATTGTCACCACTTCCCACTTCCACTCAGGAATGGGCAATGGATGTATAAACCCAGTTGGGTTCCTATGCTTAGCCTTGACTTTTTGACACTCTATACATTTAACAATGTACTCAACAATTTATTTCTTCATGCATGGCCAATAGTATTGGCTTTTGACTACTGCAACTATTTTCTGATAACTTGGGTGTCCAACATAAGGTACATTGGGCATCTCTTTCAAGATCATGAGAATTTCATCATTTCCCAATTTATAATTTTCAACTTTCTATTGCATTTTACCTTGCTGCAATTTATTTACCAACTCCATGTACTACAAATCTTCTTTTGCAGCCTCATAAATTATGAATTTAAGATCAGTTTGATACATGCTAATAGGTGTAGCATGTCGTTCATTCACTCTCATGTTAAGTGCATTAACCACTTTTTTTTCTTTTCCTTTGATGTGCTTGATATCAAAGTCGTACTCACAGAGGAATTCTAAACATCTGCTTTGCCTTGCATTTAAAGTTGGTTGATCAAAAAAATATTTCAGGCCATTATGATCTATCCTTAGATCAAATATTTTTCCCATGAGGTAGTTCCTCCACTTCTTCAAGGTGTGTACTATTTCTTCCAAATCCAAATCATGAGTGGTGTACAGCCTTCCATTCTCTTTCAATTTTTTGGATTCAAAACATACCACAAAACAATTCTGACTAAGGACTCCACAAATTCCTTCCTTGCATGCATCTATGCAAACCATGAAATCTTCATTCGGATCTGCAATTCTCAGAATTAGAGCAGTGGTTAACAACTTATTCAATTGTTGGAAGCTCATTTCACTCTCTATTGTCCACTGAAACTTCACCCCCTTCCTTTGCAAGGAAGTGATCGGGTGAGAAATCCTTGAAAACCTTGAAATGAATCTTCTATAGTAGCCATATAGACCCATGAAGAACATGACTTATGTAACATTCTTAGGTGTTATCCACCCTTTAATAGATTCAATATTTTCAAGGTCCACTGCTATCCATTCTTCGGATATGATATGCCCCAAATAGTGAATTCATTTCTGATAAAATGAGCACTTTCTCAATTTGGCATACAACTGGTGTTATATTAACACTTGTAACACCATCCTCAAGTGATGCTTATGTTCTTATTCTAGCTTGAAATATACAAGGATCTCATCCAAAAACATAATGACAAACTTGTCTAAGTATTCCGAGAAAACACCATCCATTAAGCACATGAAAATAGATGGTGCATTTGATAATGCAAATGACACCATTGTGAACTCACAATGAACATACATTGTTTTGAAGGAATTATTTATGATTTATTCATCTCTCATCCTTACTTGATGATATCTAGATCTGAGATCAATCTTTGAAAATATACTTGCATCCTTTAACTGATCAAAGAGATCGTCAATCATTGTCAAAGGATACTTTTTATTTATAGTTACCATGTTCAATTGTCTGAAGTCAATACACAACCTCAATGGCCTATCTTTATTCTTCACAAATAAAACTGGGGCACCCCAAGGTGACACACTTGTGTTTATATACCCCTTCTTCAGAATCTCTTCAAGCTGCATTTGCAACTCCTTCAACTCTAGTGTACTCATCCTGTAGGGAGCCTTAGATACTGGAGATGCTCCAAGAATTAAGTTTATAGAGAAATAATTATCTCTCTTTGGAGGTAATATCAATATCTCCTTGAACACATCTTCAAAACAATTCAGGACTGCATAATCCTCACAATTTGGCACCTTATTCTTAGGTTCTTCCTCCATATTAGCTGCAAATATTTGGCAACCCTTCCTATAACACTTCTTCAGCTACATTTCTGAGATCTCTAAGACAGTAAATGACCTAGGAATTCCTTGGAATCTTCTTGGGTTCCCTTCCTCATTCAGGCAAGCAAATGCCTTGTTATGGAAATCTAAGACAATATGGTGTTGGTCCAACCAATCCATACCAATTAGACAGTCATATGAACCCAAGGGTAGGATGTTCAAATATTCCTTGGTACTTAGCCCCTTCATGGCCACTGGACATGATTTAAATAGCTCAACAACTTTTCTCTTGGCCCTTATAGGAAGTTGTACCAACCAACATTTCCCATGCTTGCTTCTTGGAAACTTCAATATTTCTAAAACTTTAGGATCTATGTAACTGTGAATAGCTCATGAGTCTATTAAAATATTAAAGGTATGTTTATTGATCATACCTTCTACTTCAATCATGTGTGATTGAAATTTTGCTTGCTTGTTGTCCAAGGCTGCATAGATCCTTGGAACACTTTTTCCCATTTCCTCCATTGTTTCATCTTGTTGTACATTATGGACAACTCTCACTTTATCACTTATGTGTGAAAAATATCTACACATATGATCTCCTTTACAACCCCAACATTGAATGGGTGTTAGCCTTGGCCTTTGTCCACCTACCTTAGTCACTTTGGGCCCTCTAGGGGTTTGTTGTCCCTAGGAACTATTTCTAAATAAGGGTGGCTTGTTCCCCTTCTTCCTCTGCTCCATATTGAATTTATTTTGTTTTCTCAAGATCTTTGGAAAGTAGGTTTTCCCTTATGTTGATCATATAAGCACTTGTCCCTCCTTATGGTTTCCTCCAAAGTCTTGGGATCATCATACTAAATTTTATCACTGATGAAAGATGGAAACCCACTCAAGTATCTCTGGATATTAATTATTTAATCTTTGATGAAGGAGACATACTTCAACAATTATAACAATATCCTTTCATATTCATCAATGGTCATGCTGCCCAACTTGAGTTCGAAGAATGATTTTATATGTTTGTCATAATACCTCTTGGTTAAGTATTTATTCTCAAAATGCTTCTTGAATTCCCTCCAAGTCACATTATTCTCTCTTATGTGTTGCACTTGAAAAAATTGATCCCACCACATGGATGCCTTTCCTTTAAGCTGGTAGATAGAAATTCTTCCTTCTGAATGAGAACAATAAATATGCAATTGGAAATATTTTCTCAGGCCTAGTAGCCATGTCTCAGCACCCTCATCCTTCTTGTTCTCTCCATCAAAAGCAATATGTTTGATCTTTTTCATTTCACCTTTCAGTTCATCCACCCCAAACCTCTTATTATTCCTGGCAGGGGATGGAATTGAGCTTCTATGTGCCCTCCTTTTGGATTGCCTTTGGGAGTGTTTCTGATATATGCTACCACTCCTAGATCTTCCTTTTTCATCCGGGGTCTTGTGGTTTCCTGATTTGTTGGATCCACTCTCCTCATCCAATTTATTTTCAATTATGTCCAGGCTCTTCATTAACTTCATATTGAAGTCTTCATGCTGCTCCTTGAATTTCATAGGCCTTTCATTATCAACTTTGTGAATCTGGACATCTTTCTGCAAATTTCTAATGGTCTCTACCATATCTATGTTATCATCCTTTCCTTCTCCATGTCAATTGGAGTTGGTTTCTTCCATACCAACTGGACATTCATCCCTATGAATTCATCTTCTTTACTGTAGACTATATGTGTATCATACATATCTTTGCACTCTCTGGTAATTTGATCTGATCAATCTGCTATTAATTCTGCAAAATGTGCAGCCAACAAAATCTTGTGAGGCTAACTGATTCAACAATTTTATAAAAGAATGAGCCATTTTGTTTCAATAACCTATCAGACTTATTTTCTTCTTCAAGTTTAGGCCCCTGATACCAATTCGAGACCCGACTAACTCCTTTTCTAAGCCCCATTTTCACCCTTGAAACAAATAACTTTCGGGCACTAGCCCTTTTTCTTTGGTTGTCAATCGCATGTGACCAAGCGCTAGTAGATAGTGACTTATCTGGAGCCTAGGGAACTTTGGGGTTATGGAAATTTGGACTTTGGTGGTTTCTCCTTCTACACATCACAAAACCCCCGAACCACCGAATGGGTGACCTCATTATGAATTACACCTTCGAGGCCTTATTATAAGTGCCCTGCGATTAAGCTCATAACCAAGGTATTAAATATATTACCAAGTTATACGACCAAAATATTATGTGTGTTCTAATCTCGTTAGGGGGGAAACCATTGATCTTTAGATCACCTTAAGATCGATGGTCCTAGACGATTTCATAACTAGAACATTCTCGTGGTTTAACAACAACCCCATCTTTGCCAATGGAAAGATGCGCAATGGAGTGGAAGTCAATTTCCACTATTGATCTCCTCCCTATGGAGATCTATGATCTTGATTGATTGTGGTATCTGAAATAGCTCCCTCATTAATTTTCCTTTCGATTTACACAATCCTTCCCTTCCATTGATATATTCTTTGTAGATCTGACAATCATGACTAAATCATTGTTGATCTAAAATTTATGAACTTATGAACCTTCTGGGGTCCACTTAGTACAACTATCATCAATTAAGGTGGTGAAATGTGGCCCCACCATCGAGTGACACATGTCAAGTCACAATTGGTACATAAGGGTTGTCAAAGGTACAAAATAAAGTAACATGGGGAAAACATAGAATAAGTCCACATCACCTTAGGTGATGTCATCATGCCACGTCACATTGGCACTTTGGAACTTCAGCGCTTCAGGATTCAAAAAAATTTACATACACAACATGTTAACTCTTGAATGTTGACTTCCGAACAATCTCTTCCCCTAGCTTCGAGATTTCGATGATTTATTCTTATCTGCACATTCTCAAAACTGTCGAACTGTTGATTATCAAACAATTTCTTCCCATAGCTTCGAGACTTCAACGATTTCTTCTCATCGATACATTTTCAAAAATGCCAACTACAGAACAATTTCTTCCCATAGCTTCAGGACTTCAGATATTTCTTATCATCGACACATTTTAAAAATTGTTGAACAACCGACTGCCAAATAATTCCTTCCCGTAGCTTCGGGACTTTGGAGATTTCTTATCATCGACACATTTTCAAATCTGTCACACTATCGACTTCCAAACAATTTCTTCTCATAGATTTAGGACTTTGTCAATTTCTTCTCATTGGCTCATTCTCAAAATTTTCGAACTATCGACTTCCGAACTCCCAATGATGTCCGGGAACCCCAACGTTCCGTGACTTTGGAAATTCATAATATCTCTTCTGATATGCACACTTTAAAACTCACGAATGTCGAAATATTGAACTGATTGATCTGCGGACACATAGCTCTGATAATGGATGGTCCATATTGGTTCTAGACTTTGGGACTTTGGAAAAAAATTACTACACGGAATATCAAACGGATTTCCACGAAAACCAAACCACCGAGCCACTTGGGAAATCCAATGGTGCACCTTCTCTCGAATGATATACAACTGAGAATCACTCCAGGACTTCAGAGCTTCAGGGATTCGGGCTCCGGGACTTCGGAGGATTTCCTTGTTGAAACACCACACTACCCCGAGACTGTCAAAACTATGAATATGTTGATCTTCTGACACGTGTCGTAGAAAAAAAATGTTTCATATTAACTCTGAAGTTCAGGACTTTAGAGTATTTCCCCTCTAAAACAATGCACAACCCCCGGGCTATCGAAACTTCTAACATTGGTTAATTTGTGGACATGCATCCATGGAAATTGGATGGTCCAGATTGGTTCCAAAATTTGGGACTTCGGAGGATCTCCCTCCTGAAGCACCGCACAACCCCCATACTACTGAAACTATGGATTCAACACTTTTGAGGGGGTTTTCCCTTCCCGAACAAATCAGACAGTCCAAATTTACTTTTTGTGGTTGCAAACCCACGATTACCGTGGTTTCCTTTCTGTGCTAAATTACTCGAACCACTATACCTCCTGAGCTTTCCAATACCACCCATGAGCTCTCTCAACACCTCTCTATCACTCTGTACATCAATTCCTTGTGGAAATTTAACTCCAAATTCCACATTCATAGCCCATCCAGGTTCAATGTTGAAACCATGGGCTCTAATACCAATTTGTGGCATCCCCTAGCCACCCAGGCTAGGGATACACTACCAGAATATTGATGCCTTCAATCTCTTTGCCATCTGCTGGGAAATGTCACTTGAACTAAAAAATTCTCACTCTCTTTTTGATGGTTAGAAATGTGCATTCCTAGGTATAAACCTACTGGGCTATGGCATACATATATCTTTTCAGAACACCATACATATAAACTCAACAATAAAATGCATTCTACTAATACCCAATTTAATGCGGAAATCACAACCATTTTCTACAAACAGATCACACATGAAAAATTATAAATATCAAGACATGCACATGATACACAACATAAGAATTAACATAGAAATGGTACTTATTATTTTATGAAGTTCATCCACTATGTGCAGACCTTCCATGAACCTCCCAGTCTTATACCACACTTCTCATCACTCTCAGTAGTGGGTCACCCCCGAGATGGGACTAAACTGCACATGGGAAAAGTGAATCCTAGGCTAGGTTGAGGTTACAAAGTCTCCAAGAAGTATTTTTTCCCCAGGAGTCTAGTCACATCCACATATTATAGTCCCTCATTCCCCACATGCATGTCCCACCCCAGGGAGTGTGCCCCTTCTCTGCTCGACAGTCCTTTGGCTGCACCACTGCCCTTCTAGGGATACAACAATAGGTCGGACATGAAGTCTCAAAGAACTACAACTGTCGTGAGGATTCATCGAGGAAAATCAATTTCCCAACAACCTCTCTCACCTAGAGAGTGTTTCTTAGAGGCTTGAAAACCTACTTCTTCTATCCACGGGCCTGATAACCCACCTTTTCAATTCCACAGTCCTGACAACCTTCTTCCTTAGTCTATCTCCCAGACCAATCCAATATGGATAATCACAACAACAAATAAGGTATGGCTCTGGTAAGGACAGTAAACCACACCAGTGTAGAGAAGAACGTGGGCATCAACAACAATTGGATAAGGGCGATTGGGCTCAGGCACAAACCAAACATGCTATGATGCACAAATAAGTACGAGTTAGCTTCATGGGTTGCATGTTATAGAGATTGCATGAAAGTTTCATAGGTCAACGATGGAGGTAGTGGATGTTGCGTGAATGGTTAGTCTGAGTGCGTGAGTGCATGCCTCGGGTGCATGGAAGGAATGGCTGACTAACCCCCACAACGACTAATTTCCCCACATAAATATGAATGTGCTAATATTGACACATGGCTCTCTTGGGAGCGCGTTCTTCCTTACTTGGAGTTCGTTCCTTTCAAAAAGGAACTTAGGATAACAAGGTTTATTTCCCAAACTTTAGTCTTTAGGAAAATATATTCTAATATTCCCTTGGGGTTAAGCCCTCAAGCTTGGCCCTTTTTCCTAGCATCTTAGCCCCTTTCCATTTCCCTTCCCAGTGGATCTTAGTCCCCTATAACACTTTCTTCATGGTTAGTCTACATGCAATGATTTATTTTTATTAATGATTTGCATAATTACATATACAAAAATAGGCTCATTGGCCTTAGCATCTAGGCTCTCCGGCCCAATATTCACATAATCCTCCCAACTTATAAACACTTGTCTCACCATCCTACAAGGAAAATTACAATTCAACAGGGGATCGACCTTGGGGTATTACATTTACAAGAGAAACAGGTGAGAACTCTCTGTATTGAATTCATGAAAACATTAAGGTTAATGTGATGAAGTGCATAGATATATGCTAGCACATATCTGATTTTTTTAAATTGGTTTAAAAGCTATGCTACTTGCACTTTTATTTTTACATGACGACTAACATAATTATGATTTATGTCATGTGTAGAGAGAAATTGGAATTGTTGACAGAGATAGTTGCCGATGATGGACAACCTCAAGCAAAGGATGACTATGAGTAGGCTGTTGTGGAAATATTGTTGAAGGAACTTTAGAAGTCCCTAGGAAGCACCATTGATAAGGTAATATTAGAGAGGGTTTCGACAACCAAAACATGTATAAAAAGTGTTGATGCCTATGTGTGTAACGACCCCCGTGGTTATGACTACATGCGACGCAAGCAAGTGCAATATTTTTTTTTTTTTAAGCAGGAAGGCAATCAACGAAAAAAATTAATCATCACAACTTGACGACGAACGCAACTTATGCATTCAGGCAACATAAAACAATGAATCAACATACTATCACATCAGGAAATTGGACGAAACATGCGATAATCAATAGATAGATAAAAAATACTAAGCTATGGGATAACATCAAGATCAACTAGACGCAACCAACATCAAATGAAATAGGCAACTTGAACCTTCATGGAGAGCGAGGAACAAGAACAACAAGATTTACGGCACAAGAACCAACATAAATTACAAAAAACATAATTCCCACATCGGAAAGCACATGACTCTCGATAGGTTATCCTTCGCTTCTATCAATCAGGGCACGCAATGATCCCCTCATCGGGAATAATGCCTCCACAAGAGGTAGGTGGGACAGAAATCATTGTGCAACATAACTTATCTAGACCAATAACCCAAGAAAATCCAATGCACTAGGAGACCGAAATAACTGTCAAAAATACAAGAAGACTAAACCCAAGCACCCAATCGACAAGTCAACAAGATGCATGGGAAATCTAACTACTATAACAATCATACATCACATTAACTTCATGGAACAACAAATTCTATGCAACCTACATCATTTAAAGGACGTGATTAGCCATATATGAAATAATCCCTCGAGAATACATTCTACAATAACATGTATCAATTAAGATCCTCTCTCTTGTTTTCAAGTTGTTTATTAATTAATTAAGATTTTATTAACAAGGGTCTCACTACAATTGTCATTCACTAACATATAATTCCTTGTATAGCCTAAGTTAAGTCCTTCAACCCTATCATTACCCTTCCCAACATACATGTCTTAGATTATGATAATTGACATATCCACACTCTTATGCATAATATAATGAGAAACTTGGGAATTGCATGACCCTAAAGTTCCTTATCAATATTAAACCACATTAATAGAAATCTATAATAGTCAGGTATATAAATACTCCATTTAATTCACCCTATTACCTTGTAATCTATAGACTCCTTTAATTCCCTTTTGGTATCAACAATGATACCAATGTCTGACATTATTATTGGTATATATTAATAATACATGAGATCATTGTCCATTATTGCTATATCTAATAATACATGAGATTGCTATCTATTAATAATACATGAGATTATTAATACATGAGATTAATAACACATGAGATTAATAATACATGAGATTATTAATAAATGAATTAATAATACCTGAGATTGCTATATGTTAATAATTACTATTACAACATACAACACAATCGTTGTCATACACAACACACAACGCTTACAACAAAATCGTTGTCATTACCAACACAACATACAAAAAAATCGTTGTCATACACATCATACTATGCTTACAACAAGATCGTTGTCATTACATATATCTCTGTCACACATTATATATTAAATCGTTGTCACAAAAATTGCTATAAGTATATCTCTATCACACATTATATATAAAGTCGTTGTCACTAAAATCACTATAATTATAACTTTGTCACACATTATATATAAAAACTTTGTCCATAAATAGTAAATTCACTATCCATGATGTGGAAATCCATAATATTAAATCGTTGTCAACAACAATCAATGTGGCTATTCAAATGTTGTCTAAATGATAAATTGTTGTTTAACACATATGACATCTAATAATGGTATTGCAGTCTTTCACCTATTAACCACACTGCCATTAGCATGTAAAATCACAGTCAATGTGGGTAAATTCGCAATCAATATATATTAAAATAGCAGTCACTATATAATAAAAACACAGTCAATATATTAAATCATTGTCATACACTACATATGTATTGGACACATACATAACATATGTATTGGATGCATATGTATTGTATGTATACACAACATATGTATTGGATGCATACACAACATGTGTATTGGACGTATACACAACATAAAACAATCATTGTCATACACAACCTATGATAATGTTGTCCATTATTAATCACTGTCAAAAATCAGTGAATCACTATCCAGATTCGTTGTCCTTCAAATGCAAAAATGCTATGTAAAAATTGGGTGGAAATGATTCGAGCTCAAGAAAGGGATTCGAACACATGAAATTAATCTGTCGGATCTTTTAATGACTATGGTTGAGTTTTAATTTTGCATGCGTTAATTAACCATTTGAGAAACTTAATGAAAGAATGAGTAAAGAAGAGGAATTATGACAACCATATACACATTTGCAGATCTGAAATGAAATAATAGACAACAAACCATAACACGCAGATTGATCACGGAGTTCGGCACAACTTTGCCTACATCTCCGGGCCTTTGTCTCTGTGGGGGAGGCTTATTTGTTTCTATTCAAAAGCTCAAAATTACATCGCATCAGTGCTAATTGGCTACAAGACTGATCTGGTCATGTTCTTCCAGATCTCTAGAACCCTGCAAAGAAAATGACACGCAAAACGGATGTTCGGAGCCCCCAGAAATGGCCCGCAAGCATCTTCTCCTCAATAGCTTCCCTGCATAAAAATGGCTTTGGCTTGGCTTCCCTTCAGCATAACTCTGCTCTGACTACTCTCCATGGCCTCAAATAGGTCTGGTTTATATAGATATGAATTTGGTTGTTCATCTCCAACTTCCTCCCAAAATTTGGGCTCCAAAAATGCCCAATATCTCCCAAAAATGGAGAAAATCCAATAATAACAAGCATTAAATCAAAAGAAAATCCCAAAACATAGTAAAAAATCCACTTTTGTTTAATTTTAGGAGATTATCCCCCTAGTCCTGGGCACGCCCCCCTATTCACGGTCACATGGATGAACATGTAGCCAAGCGCCAACCCGAAGGGCTGTGCGCTGGCCCCCTTTCCCGAATTCCATGGTCGCATGCGCCATTCCATAGGACTACCTCCTATATATGCACCCCAACTGCTGGCTGTAGCCCCGGGTCTTGTGGCTCTGCATATATCCGCATAAATATCCTCCCATGCCCAAACTAGTAGACAGTTCCTGGTCCCATGGGATTCACCCAAGATCCGTGGGCTAGTCCTTATCCCCAACAGTCTCGTTGAATTAGGCCGTGCTCCCAGTTACATGGTGTGGTCGCCATTGTTTGTTTGTGCCAAGGGCTGGGGCTAAGCCCCGACCCTTTCCCCGACGACGAAACCATAATTTAAACTTAAATACATTCTCCGTCGTATACATAATAAGAACTATCCGTAGGCCGGGCGGTTAGCCTGGTCCTGCCAGTCCACTCCCCGGAGGTGAGGTCGGGAGTTCAATCCACGGTAAAACCAAATAAATTTTACATAAAACCATAACAACCAACCACAGGGTGCCATGTGGCAGCCCACGACTGGGCCACGTGGCACCTCAACAACCAACCTCAAACTGCCATGTGTCAATCGCTGATTGGTCCACGTGTCTGCCACCTGTCAAATGCCATACTTCCCTGTCATCTTGCCACGTGTCTGCCACCGTACCTGCCCAATCAGCTGCTGACGTCATCCCATGCCACATGTCACCCTTACAGCAGTGACACGTGTCACTGTTGGATTGGTCCAACTATATGCCCGTATGCCAAATCAGCCTGCCACATGTCACCTCCTGGAGATGCCACGTCATCTATACAGACCGTACGGTCTGTACAGTCATCATGCCACATGGCACTGTACAATCATCCCTTTTTTTTCCTGTTTGCCTTTTCGGACAGAACGTGATATCTTGCGCATACGGAGCCCGTTTGATGAAGTAAATATATCGTCGGAATCAGGAAGACGAGATGGACACAATGGTGTTGGTTTCGTCAGATTCTGAGCACTTTCATTTTTGAGCATTTTTAAGCCCTGTCAGGCTTCTGGATCCGATTCTGGATCAACAATAATACTTCATAAAAATTATTATGGGTAAAAATGATTCAAGTTCAAGAATGGGATTCAAACACATGCAATAATCCTTCAAAAAAACAATTCTGGGTAAAATGAATTTGGGTAAAAACGATTTGGTAAAAATGATTTGGGAAAACTGATTTCTTCAGAGATTAATCCTTCAAAGATTAATCACTCAAACATAGAGTTTAAAAATTCCAAAGAAGCACAGAGTTGATCATTCGAGGAAATGCAAAGGTAATCATTCAAAATAAATGCAGAGATAATCTTTCAAGAGAACACAAAGGTAATCATTCAAAATAAATGTAGAGATAATATTTCAAGGAAATGCAGAGGTAATCATTCACAATGAATCAATCAACATAGAGATACTCATTCACCAGGAGGGCGCAAGGATTATAGATTAATCATAAAATAAAAATGCAAAGATAAGTAAGGGATAGATAGTTGGGCAAAACTTATCCTTCAATTATTATCCATGCACAGGAAAGCAGGTCATTTGAATCTATAAGTCTTTAAACACTGGAGTAACGATCATCGATTTGGATCCTGGATGACTACTCAGGCACAGACTAATAATTGAAGGATAAGGGATGGAATATAAAAACACAATCTGCATCCCGATCTTCTCCATGGAGAATCAAATAATGAATTAAAAGTACAATCAAGGAATAAAGCAAATGCAGGCACGAGATACAAGAGCGCAGACAAGGTTTTGAGTCCAGGGTTCATTTTGGCCACGTGCAAAGAGACAATAACTCATAAATAAAGGATACAATGGATAGTAAGTGTCTTTACTGAATAATTCAAGCGACAATGGGATTACAAGTACCGTAGGAATGCATGTACAAGAAATCTCATGGAAATGAAATCTTCAAACGAGTACAGAAAGATAAACATGTGTAAATTAAATTTCATTGCAAGTAAGAACTTTAATAGGTGTAACTTAGCCAAATGTGTATGCTCGGAGGTTGGTGTCCCATGCGTGCTCCATTTAGATCCCTCTTTCCAACTGATGAGACCTCATCGATACCTCCCAGCCAACACTAGCGGTACTCTTCTTCCCCCTTAGCTCCATGAGCCGCAAAGGGTCCACACACACAATACCAGAGAATGCTAGCACCTAGCTCACCTCGCAAGGTTGATCTACCACTTGTTACCTGAGTTGGGTATCCCAACTCCCACAAGAGAATGTTCAGTCAAGATAAAATTTTAGCAATGTAACATTACACAAAAAGATGAGATCCATACTCCTCCTCCATCCTTTCTATAGAGTTTTTAAGTAAATAGTTTCTCAAATTATCATTAAATTCCTTTTTCATTAATTTAATTAGGAAAAACATCCCCCATACATGTCACCCATCCCCTAGTTGCACCAGAAAATCAATTTTATTAATAAACTAAATATTAATATTTCCCTCGCCCACCTAAAATCATTTCTAAAAACGCTCATCGGTGTCCCAATATTCCATTACAAATATTAAATGACTTACGCCTTACTTTATTCCTAGTTAAGTTCATAAATAGAAAGTTCCCAAGGCAATATTCCTTACTAAGTTAGACATTCATCTTTTTCTTTACGTTTCCCCTTTTCTTTAAATTTCCCTTTTTCTTTAATTTTCCTATTTCTTTTAAGTTTCCCTCTTTTTCCTTTTTAACTAAAAATCAATTTAACAAGTGTAGATAAAACAACCATTTACCCTTTTGTCTCTTTAATTAAAATTAATTTAGCAAGTGTAGATAAAAACAACCATTACCCTTTTTTAAATTTAATGCTCCATTATATATATATATATATATATATATATATATATATATATATATATATATATATATATATATATATATATTACTTTAATAAATAAAGTTTGGATTTATTTACCCCCTTCTTGTTGTATGTCTAATTATTTGTATTCAATTTACCCCCTTCTTGTTGTATGTCTAATTATTTGTATTCATAGGTTCTTCTTAGACCTAGGTTATAAATTCACTAGGTTGGGCGACATTTTTAAGGGAAAAAATTTGTTTTTAAACTTATCATATCATTCATTTTAAGGCCGACTAGGTTTATTCACTTACCAGTTAAAATCACAACGTGCCCTTCAGGACGCACTACGTGCTCCCAGGGTGCCACTCGCCTCCTTTTGTTTTCCTTGCATGACGTGCCCTTCAATATGCACTACGTGATCCAAGGGTGCGACTCACCTCTTTCCATTTTCCTTGCATGATGTTCCCTTCAAGACACACTACGTTCTCCAAGGGTGCCACTCACCTCTTGACTGAATTTGGTAGACATCAAAACCCTGGAGTCAATACTCCGCCAGGTGATCTTTTGGAAGACTAAAGTACTATAAGGAATAATGCCCTTGCCTTATTGCGCACCCCTTAGAATCATCATGACCAAGTATCATAGTCTTCCCTCATGACATCGTGGGTCTTCTCGAACTAGGTAATCGTTAACCTACAGTTCGAACCACAGAGAGAGTGCTAGTAGGATGTGGCAGGGCTTCTTCCACACCTCTCCCTCAATGTCTCTAGTTGTCTTGCATGACCCCTCTACTCCACATGTGAGTTTGGTCGGCAGGCTATCGTCAGCCTGCATCCATCAGCATATCATTTCAGTAATAATAATCAATCATCATAACATCTAATCATATTTACATATGTCACATCAACAATATTCAAACCGAACAGTCCACTCCCTGACTCGATCCAGAGTCCAAGGGTTTCATCGATGCCTCTACATCCTCAAGGTCCAAAGTCTTGCACACTCAGGAGAACCCAGTTAATATCACCTGTCTAGGTAAATACAACCAAATAACATATCATAAAATCCATAATATCTCATAATCATAATCAAAACAACCAATAGATATAATAACCTGGATCACTTGCAAGAAAGTGTCCTCAAAGAATAACTTCGCTCAGTGCATGCAAGAGCAAGATGTTACATACACCCCCTCTTGGTTTAAACTTTGTCCCAAAGTTTTCAAAGTATATACATGCTGAGATAAAGTGTATCACACTATCATAACTCTATCTATCAGACAAAAATGGAAATTGTTGGTGCATATCATATGTGTCCTCCCAGGTCACTGAGTGCGGACTATAGTTGGCCCACTAGACCTTGACCTGATCTATTTTTCAATGCCATAGCTATCAAATGCGATGGTCCAATATGCAGATTGGCTACACCATGAGCGCACCTTCATCAGATACATGGAAGGAACGCATGTCAATAACATGTGTAGGATCACTACTATAATGTCTCAAAACAGATATGTGAAAAACATCGTGCATACGCCTCAAATAATCAGGCAAGGCTAGTCGATAGGCCACGAGCCCCTTCTTTTCCACAATCTCGAAAGGTCCCATGAACCTAGGAGAGAGTTTATCACCCTTTCCAAAATTGATTTAACTCTTATGTGGTTTCACCTGCAAGAAGACTTGATCACCAACTTTGTAAATACGGTCGACACAGTGCGCATCGACATAACTCTTCTGTCGATCTTGTGCTTCCTTGATCCTTTTTCTTATAGTTTTCATTTGATCTTCCATTTCTTGGATCAATTCTAGTCCTCCCAGGACCCTATCCTCAAGCCAATCCCAAATGAAAGGCGTCTAACACAGTCACCCGTAAAAAAACTCGAAAGGCACCATCTTAATGGTGCTTTGATAATTGTTGTTATATGCGAATTATACCAGTGGAAAGAATTCCTCCCAACACTTTTGTTGGTCCATCATGTACATACGCAAAATATCCTCCAATATTTGTTTTGTTCATTCGTTCTTCTCGTCTGTCTCTGGGTGATACATAGTACTAAAGTTAAGTTGGGCACCCAAGGCCTCTTGGAAACTAGTCCAAAATCGTCTAGTAAACATCGATCCTCGATCGGATATAATCCTGTTATGCACACCATGCAGCCTCACAATATCCTTGATGAAAACTATAGCTATGTTAGGTGTTTGATATTTCGTATGCATAGGAATAAAATGAGTAGTCTTCGTCATAGTGTCGACTACCACAAAAATTGAGTTCTGTCTCCTTTCCGTCAGTGGAAATCCTATGATGAAATCCATCTAAATGACCTCCCATTTCGATTCCAGAATCATGTGTGGCTGTAGTAATCCTATTGGATGTCTATGTTTAGCCTTCACCTTCTGACATTCTAGACATATTTCCACGTAGATGACTATGTATGCCTTCATTCCTTTCCAGAAAAATAAGGGTTTAAGGTCTTCCCTCATCTTCGTGACTCCAGGATGAGCAATGTACACTTCTCTATGAGCATTTTTTAGGATCAAACTACTCAACTCGTTGTTGGGAGGTATGTAAATTCGAATTTTAAATATCAATAATACGTCGTTGTCCATAGTAAATTCTTCAAATTTTGGTACCATCATTGTGTTTTGTCTGATAAAATCCTTGACCTCTTTGTACTAGTTATCATCGCGTTGTAAAGTTAGAATCTTTTCTCATAAATTTGTCTGAAGAGGAATCATCGAAAAGATGCGTGGTCTTCGACTCAATGCATCCTCCAATGCGTTCATTGTTCCTTTTATGTAAGTAATCTAGAAATCATACTCGCTAAGCAATTCTGACAAACGTTGTTGTCGCACGTTCAAGTCGCTTTGCGTAAACATGTGTTGTAGTCCACAGTGGTCCATTTTAAGTTCAAATTTATGTCCAATAAGGTGGTGTCTCCAAACTCTCAAGGCATAAACAATGGCTAACAACTCCAAATCGTGTGTTGCATAGTTCTCCTCATGCCTTCTCAACTTTCTTGATATGTAAGTGATCACTTGACCATCTTGCATCAGGACTCCACCTAAGACTTCCTTGAATGCATTAGTGCATACCAAGAAACCCGTGTCCATGTCAGGTACCTTTAGTATCGGTGCTATTGTCAACATCTCCTTGAGCCTATGAAACGATTCTGCACATTTCTCAGTCCAAACAAACTTCTTGTTCTTCTTCTACAATTCCATTATTGGATTTTCTATCTTCGAAAAACCCTCGACAAACCATTGATAGTATCCCGCTAAAACCATGAAGCTACGCACTTTTGAGACATTCGTCGTTTCATGCCATTCCATAATAACATCGAACTTTGTTGGTTCCATGATGATACCTTCGTTGGAGATGACATGCCCTAAGTAGTGAATCTTCGATTTATAAAACGAGCATTTAGACAATTTCCCATACAATGTTTTCTCTCACAGACACTGTAGTACCAAGGACAAGTGCTCATCATTCTCTTCCAACGTCTAAGAGTAAATAAAAATATAATCAATGAATACTTGGATGAACTTGTCCAAGTATTTATGGAACCCTATTCATCAAACTCATAAATACCCCAGGGGAATTTTTCAGTCCAAAAGGTAAAACAGTAAACTCATAATGTCCAAACCTCGTCTTAAAGGTGGTCTTAGGGATTTTATCCTCCTTGATCCATAATTGGTGATACCCTGATCTGAAGTCGGTCTTTGAAAACACTATCGTGCCTTTCATCTGATCAAACAGATCATCAATCCTTGGCAACAGATACTGATTCTTGATCATTTCTTTGCTCAATTGACAATAGTCAATGTAGAATCTCCATAACAGGTGCACCCCATGGTGACACATTGGGACATATAAGTCCTAGGTCCAACAACTCCTTTAGTTGCATTCTCAACTCCTGTAACTCTGGGGTCAACATCCGATAAGGCGTTCTTTCTATCGATTCAATCCCCAATTTTAGGTCTATGGTAAATTCCAATTCCCTCTCTAGTGGAATCCCAGGTAACTTCTTAGGGAAGATGTCCAAAAAATCTCTCACCACCAGAAGGTGTTCTAGACCTTTCACTACTCCCTTCTCATTTAACGCAAGGATTTCATAAAACTCACATCCCTTGCGCATGCTCTTCCGTAGTTGTAGGGAAGAGATGAACATCAGGGAAACTCCCTGGTTTTGATCTACAATCACCCGTTTCTGTCCCTCATCATCGAACAAGATCAACCATTTTGTCTTACAGTTGAGTATCACCTCATGCAATTACAACCAATCCATACCGATCACGACATCATAATATCCTAAGATCGTGATGTACAAGTTGGCCCTAGTGAAAAACTCTCCCAGGTTAAGGCTACAGCCTGTAAATTTCCCATGAGCCTTATGTTTGGCTCCAGAAGCCATTTCTACAAAGATAAACTCATCCTATTTAACTTCCTTTACCTTTATTCTTTTTAGTGCTTCCCCAGAAGTGAAACTTTCTATAGCACATGGATCTATCAAAATACCAAAGGTATGGTCAGCGATGGTACTTGACATCTCGAGCATAGTTAACTGGTGCTCTGCCTGACAGTTATTCACCACTGCATGAATACGATGGGCCTTTCCCAAATCACCCTGGTGATGTGGTAATGTGGCTCCCCACATGTCCAACACCCTTTCTTCAGTCTAGTACGCTTGGTACTCGAACTAGAGGTCGACAACCCACCGACATGGAAGTCTAGTATGTTCTGCTGAACATGCCTAAACTGTTGTTGTTGTGGTCAAAGTTGTTGTTGGTGCTATGGTCCTCGGTAAGGAGTGTGTTACAGAGGCACTGGTCGTTGAGGTGTAGTGAAAGTGGATCCTCAGTGGAAGCCACGATATACTGGCGTATGTCTAGTTGGTGTCTGATGCTGCTACGCACCTGATGACTCCTGCCCCACTGGTCTCGTTCGATTCCTTCTCTGAACCTCACTAAATATATCCTCCACTACTATGAGGGCCTTTTGAATGACATCATGCAAGGTTTGAGGCATCAGAAACCTAACCTTTGCATGAATTCTGACATTAAGGCCAAACACGAACCTATTGATCTTAAGTTTCTCAGTATTCATGTGTGGAGCATACCGAAGAAGCTCCATAAAGCATGCCTCATACTCGGGCACTGTACAACCACCCTATTGCAAGGCATTGAACTCATTGAGTTGATGCTTAATGAATTCCTTCGATATATACCTCTCTCGGAATCGTTCCTTGAACATTTCCCATGACACGTCTTCGACAACCATGTTCAATTGTGGTAGGAGAATATTCCACCATAGAAGAGCGCTCCACTTCAGTTGAAATACTGCCATGCAGACCTTCATGTTGGAGGTATAGTCACTAAGAGAAAATAACATCACCATATTCTCCAACCATGCCTCAATGGCTATGTCGTTCAGGGTACCAAAGAACTTGGGAAATTTGACCTTCTAGAGTTTGCGGTGAATGCTACCAGTACCAATCGGAGCATGCGGTGCACCCTCAGGGGGTGTCAGCACCCTGGCCTCATCTCTATCCAAATGAATGATGAGTACCTCATACATCTGTTGCAAATATCTTATCATCCCAACCACATCACCCACAGTTATATTTTCCTACCCGACGGCATGTTCATCTCCTTGGGGGTTAGACCCCTCATGAGTGGATGCTATTGGGGGCATCACACCTCCTCCCCTAGCACCCCGTCATCTGCCTCTGTGGTTTCCTCTAACCATGATTACCTACATAGATACAAATCAAACTAATTAGCAACCTTTTAATCAATGATCAAATCAACGAAAGTCGTAGTGATCCCAAGTCGCAGGTCGAACCCGCTCTGATACTATATGTAATGACCCTCATCGTTAGGACTACATGTGATGAAAGAAAGTTTTTTTTTTTTTGTTTTAAGAAGGAAGGAAATCACCAACAAAAATTAATCATCACAACTTGATGACGAATGCAACTTACACATTCAGGAAACAAACAACAATGACTCAACATACTAGCACATTAGGCAAGTGGATGAAACATGCGATAATAAATTGAGAAATAAAAATGACTAAGATATGGGAAAACATCAATATCAACCAGACACAACCAACATCAAATGAAATAGGTAACTTGAACCTTCATGGCGAGTGAGGAATGAGCACAACAAGATTTGCGGCATAAGAACCAACATAAATTACAACGAACATAACGCCCACATCAGGAAGCACATGAATCTAGCTAGGTTATCCTTCACTTCTATCAATCAGGGTGCATAATGATCCCCTCATCAGGAATCATGTCGTCGCAATTGATAGGCCGGAAAATAACCAATGCACAACATAACCTATCTAGACCAATAACACATGAAAATCCAACACGCTAGGAGACCCAAATAGCTGTCAAAAATACAAGAAGACTAAACCCAAACACTCAATCGACAAGTCAACAATATGCAAGCGAAATCTGACTACTATAACAATCATACATCACATTAACTTCCTGGTGAAATTTTTTTTATGCAACCTACATCATTTAAAGGACACGATTAGCCATCTATGAAATAATCCATCAAGAATCTATTTTATGATAACATGTATCTATTAAAATCCTCTCTCTTGTTTTTCAAGTCATTTATTAATTAATTGAGATTTTATTAACAAGGGTCTCACTACAATTATCATTCGCTAACATATAATTCCTTGTATAGCCTAAGTTAAGTTCTTCAACCCTATCATTACCCTTGCCAACATACATGCCTTAGATTATGGTAATTAACATATCCACACTCTTATGCATAAGATAATGAGAAACTTGGGAATTGCATGACCCTAAAGTGACTTATCAATAATAAACCACATTAATAGAAATCTATAACAGTCAGGTATATAAATACTCCATTTAATTCATCCTAGTACCTTGTAATCTATAGACTCCTTTAATTCCCTTTTGGTATCAACAATGATAGCATTGTCTGACATTATTATTGCTATCTAATAATAATACATGAGATCGTTGTCCATTATTTATATATCTAATAATACATGAGATTGTTATCTATTAATAATACATGAGATTGCTATCTATTAATAATACAATATATTATTAATACATGAGATTAATAATACATGATATTGCTATCTATTAATAACACATGAGATTATTAATACATGAGATTTCTAGATTTGTTAATAATACATGAGATTATTAATACATGAATTAATAATACCTGAGATTGCTATCTGTTAATCATTATTATTACAACATACAATGCAATTGTTGTCATACACAACACACAATGCTTACAACAAAATTGTTGTCATTACAAACACAACATACAACAAAATCACTTTCATACACAACATACTATGCTTATACAACAAGATCGTTGTCATTACATATATCTCTGTCACACATTATATAATAAATTGTTGTCACAAAAATTGCTATAATTATATCTCTATTACACATTATATATAAAGTCGTTGTCACTAAAATCGCTATAATTATATCTCTCACACACATTATATATAAAAACGATGTCCATAAATAGTAAATTCACTATCCATGATGTGGCAATCCATAATATTAAATCGATGTCAACAACAATCAATGTGGCTATTCAAATGTTGTCTAAATGATAAATTGTTGTTTAACACATATGACACCTAATAATGGTATTTCAATCTTTCACCTATTAACGACATTTCCATTAACATGTAAAATCACAGTCAATGTGGGTAAATTCGTAGTCAATATATATTAAAACGACAGTCACTATATAATAAAAATGCAGTCAATATATTAAATCACCGTCACACACATCATATGTATTGGACACATACACAACATATGTATTGGATGCATATGTATTGGATGTATACACAACATATGTATTGGATGCATACACAACATATGTATTGGACACATATGTATTGGACATATACAAAGCATAAAACAATTGCTTCCATAAACAACCTATGATAATGATGACCATTATTAATTACTGTCAACAATTAGTGAATCACTATCCAGATTCGTTGTCGTTCAAATGCAAAAACACTATGTAAAAATTGAGTGGAAATGATTCGAGCTCAAAAAATGGATTCAAACACACACAATAATCCTTCATAAAACCTATTTTGGGTAAAAACGATTCGAGTTCAAGAATGGGATTTAAACACATGCAACAATCCTTCAAAAAAATGATTCTGGGTAAAACGAATTTGGGTAAAACCGATTTGGTAAAAATTATTTGCGAAAAATGATTTCTTCGGAGATTAATCCTTCAAATATTAATCACTCAAACATAGATTTTACACATTCCAAAGAAACTCAGAGTTGATCATTCAAGGAAATGCAAAGGAAATCATTCAAACGAAATGCAGAGATAGTGTTTCAAGGGAACGGAAAGGTAATCATTCAAAAGAAATGCAGAGATAATCTTTCAAGTAAATGAAGAGGTAATCATTCTCAACAAATCGATCAATGTGGAGAAACTCATTCACCGGGAGGGTGCAAGGATTACAGATTAATCATAAAATAAAAATGCAGAGATGAGTAAGGGATATATAGCTGGGCGAAATGTATCCTTCACTTATTATCCATGCACAGGAAAACAAAGAATTTGAATCTATTAGTCTTTAAACACCATAGTGACGACCATCGATTTGTCTCTTCGCCAAATGCTCAGGAAAAGAATAATAACTGAAGGATAATGGATGGAAGATAAAAACATAATCTGCATCCAGATATTCTTTGTGGAGAAACAAATAATGAATTAAAATCACAATCAAGGAATAAATAAAACAAAGGAAGGAGATACAAGAACGCAGTCAAGGTTTTGAGTCCGGGGCTCATTCTGCCAACGTGCAAAGAGAAAATAACTCATAAATAAAGTATATAGTGGATATCAGGGGTCTTTACTGAATAATTCAAGCGACCAGAGGATTATAAGTACCGTAGGAATGGATGTACAATAAATCTCATGGCAATGAAATCTTCAACTGAGTACAGAAAAATAAAAATGTGTAAATTAAATTTCATTGCAAGTAACAACTTTAATAGGCGTACCTTATCGAAATGCATATGCTCTGAGGTTGTTGTCCCACACATGCTCTATCCATCTCTCACTTTCCAACCGATGTGACCTCACCAGTACCTCCCAGCCAATGCTACCGGTACTCTTATTCCCCCTGAGCCCCCCAAGCCGCAAAGGGGCCATGCACACAATACGAGAGAATGCTAGCATCCAGCTCACCTCGCAAGGTAGAGCTACCGCTAGTTACCAGAGCTAGGTATCCCAACTCCCACAAGAGAAAGTTCAGTCAAGATAAAAATTCAGCAACGTAACGTTATGCAAAAAGATGAGATCCATACTCCTCCTCCTCCATCCTTTTTATAGAGTTTTTAAGTAAATAGTTTCCCAAATTCTCATTAAATTCCTTTTTCATTAATTTAATTAGGAAAATCCTCCCCCATACACATGTCACCCATCCCCTAGTTGCACCACAAAATCAATTTTATTAATTAATTAAATATTCCTATTTTCGTCACCCACCTAAAATAATTCCTAAAAACGCTCCTCGATGTCTCAATATTCCCTTACAAATCTTAAATGAGTTACGCCTTACTTAATTCCTAGTTTAGTTCATAAATAGAAAGTTCCCAATGCAAGATTCCTTACAAAGTTAGACATTCGACTTTTTCTTTACATTTCCCCTTTTCTTTAAGTTTCCCTTTTATTTTAAGTTTCCTATTTGTTTTAAGTTTCCCTCTTTTTCCTTTTTAACTAAAAATCAATTTAGCAAGTGTAAATAAAACAACCATTTACCCTTTTTCCTCTTGAATTAAAAATTAATTTAGCAAGGTTTTTTACGGGAAGATGAGGCGAGAAGAGTCACCGCGGCTAGGGCCCAAACCCTAGCTGCCTCGCTCTGGTAACCGAGTGCAGGGACGCGATATGCAGTAGCCGAGCACCCAGGATCCGGCAGCCCCAACGATTCGCCTGTTCTTGCACGCGTTTTGGCAGTTTGGCCCGGCAGCGGACTGGTGTTTCAGCCTGAGCGTTTGCACACGTTTTGTTAGCAGGGACGCGTCTAGTTACAGGGTCACGGATCAAAGCATTTTAGTGGGGCAAGCGTCTGGGTTGAATGCAAGGGCGCGACCTCTGAATACAAACAATTTTGTTGCTTGCTAGTGGCCGCCGCCTTCAACGATGGCCCCAGTTCCGATCGCCGAGATGGAAAAAGACTCTCTGGAAGCTTTCAAAACGCTAGTCCGCTCAGCAGGACCTAAACCCAAGCCTTATCTCAAGTCTAAGTTTGTTAAGAAGCTGGAGGAGATCCCCTCTCTGGAGCTAGATCCAGAGGACCCTTGCAAGATTGCCCTCCTTCTAGCAGAAAATTCCCTCATCGGAAAGTTTACGGGGTTATGGCCAAGCCCCAAAACAGTGGAGGCATGGATGGAAGATCGTTGGAAGATGCTGATACAGGGCAACGTCACTCTATATGCAGTAGGCAGGGTTTTTTTTGCCTTCAGCTTCACGAGGAAAGCGGACCGTGATTTAGTTTTCAGATCTGGTCCCTATTTCATGGGGTCGAAGGGGCTGTTCTTAGCCCCCTGGACCCTTGATTTTAATCCTGAAGCCGAGATCACAGCAGCCCCGGTTTGGGTTAGGCTGCCCCATATTCCATTACATCTTTGGGGGATAAGCTCTCTGGAGAACATTGGAAATAAGCTTGGGTGTTTCCTGGACAGGGCGGAGCCGAGGGGGGAACAGTTCACCTGCGCACGTATTTGTGTTGAGGTAAATCTCGAAAAAGGACTTCCGGACGCCATCAAGCTCTCCCTGGGGGACTGGTGCCACATCCAAGAGCTAGACTACGAGCAGATTCCCTTTAAGTGCCTCCGGTGCCATGCCTACGGTCACTTCGCAAAAAGCTGCCCCAAAATCTCTGAGGAGTCGGGACCAGTCAAAGAAGATGATTTTCAGCCAGTAACTAACTGAAGAAGGCAGCCAAGGCGAAAGGATCCATTATCCCAGGCCCCAAAGGCCACCCATACGGTAGAGGCAACTCTGGAGACTAAAAACAACTTTGATGCGCTGAAGGAGGATGAAGCCCAGGATCCAGAAGAAACAACAGTTAAGGAAGACCCCCTAGCAGACGAAATCCCTCCGGAGTCCACCACAATGGCAGCAAAGGCTTCAGTTCCAGAACCTTCTGCCAATGCAGACCTGGATGTATCAGCCTCTATGGAAACTTCTGAACCGGAAGACAATTCAGCTCCGTCTCCACCCCTCACCAGAGGGCGAAAGACCAATAAAGCGCGAAGAGAAAAGGAGGTGGCCTCCAACATTTCATTAGGATCTCAGAAAAAGCTGGACCCCTACGTTAAGGGGAAATTTACATCCCCCTTTGTTTAATGCTTTGCTTTTGTCTTCTATTATGCTCACAATTTGTGAGAATTTATTCATGTATGCAATTTTTGTCATTTTCTCGAATTAGTTCAAGAAGCAAATGGGATGGGTTTCCCA